>JBAMBS010001716.1:0-81236 GCA_037044455.1 Zygothrica quintamaculata | reverse complement strand
TACGAGTTTGTTTAATTAAATCATATGTAGACCACTCTTGATCCATGTTGTGAATCTAAATAAGATTGAACAATAAACACGGAAGTTATACACCATTAAGTACCGTGCTATTAGGGCTGCCAACTTTTTTTTTAAGAAAAACAGTATATTTTGATAAAAAAGGAATTTTGAACAGTATTTTAGAAAAACAAACAGTATCTTATTTATTTATTTTTTAAATACATATTTTTGAGACTTTTTAGCACAGTTTAATAATTTCGAAACTTTTTTTGAAAATTTCATATACTTCTGTACAACTATAATTCAAATTTACACAAATAAGGAGCTCATTTTTAATCAAATTAATAGATGCTTTGTTTCTGTCTTCACGCCACTTTGCATTCATAATAGAAAAAATTCGTTCAGTGAATGTAGAGGTGGCGGGAACAGAAAGAAGTAATGAAATAATTTTGGTGATGTTTTTAAAATCTTCTGATGTATTTTTTTAATAAATAGCTCCATTTTTGTCCAGTATTCATACCCATAAACTTTTGGTCTTGTGCCACATTTTCATAAAGTATCTTAAAATGCGTTAGTTCTGAGTACAAATCATCCATTATAATTTTCAAATTATATAAATTTAAATTTTCTATAATTTTTTCAAATTTATTAAATGTAACTAAACTATTTAATGATAAAGAACTTATTAAGGAAAGCCAATTAGTTTCTTTAAAATCGAACCATTTTTCTAAATAAGAATTGGCGTTATCAATAAAAAGATTGAAGTTATCAATACTTTTTTCATAAGCTTCTTCATTCGATTGTTTTATACTTGTTAATATTTTTTTTGGTCTCATGGTCAAAATACATGTCAGTTTTTCTCTGAATAAGCTCATTTTTCAAATCTAACATAATATTGAAAACATCTAATATAGTTATATCGTTACCTTCCAGTTTTTTAATTATTTTGCTGAAAATTCCCAATATGTAACTAGCATACAAAAGGTAACAATGAATTATATTATTTTTGTTATCATTATGTATCATTAACAAATTTTGTATGACCATTGGACAGTCAACATTTAAACTTACAAAGTAGTTACATATTGGTGTCCAATTAATTAAAATTGTATCTATTGCTGGTAAAAGGGAGAGCCATCGAGTTCCAATATGACGTTTTATTTCATGAAACTCCTCAACTCAACTCCTCTCTTCGGCAAGCAGAAACAGAGAAATGGCTATAGATTTTTAAATTTATGTTTTCTATATCATAACTTAAAGAATGCATTGCATGTTTTATTGCATTGTGGACAATATGAGCATGGCAGTTTCCTTTTATTAAATTTGGTACAACCTTTACCATGTTTGTGTACAATGAATGGTTGTGTCCAACATTTGCATTAGTGTTATCAGCACTAAGACCTGATATCTGGCTTAAGGGAAGCTGATAATACTCTAAAGAATTTTGAATGACTGAAAACATCCCATTGGCTGATTCATTAGGATTTTCGAAGAAATCTAATAGTTTTTGTTAAATTCCCTCCTCAGGGGTGAAATATTGAGCAACCAGAGGGAATACTTTAATATTTTTTTTGTTGGTTGCATCTGTTTGCAGACAATAAAATATATTATTATTTGTTATCTTTTCGACAACGGGCTGCACAGAGTGCGGGCCAAGAATTTCGGTTACTAATGCCTCCATCTTAGTTCTGCCCAAACGTATATTAGCTAGTATTTTTGAATCAAGAAATATAGTTTTGTTTAATTTCATCGTGCAGTCCTGGCTATTATACGATAAGTTGTGCTTTACAGTGTGAAATGTAAAAGCTAACTCGGCTGCAGTTACATTGTTGTGTTCATTTGATGCAGAAGAAATGCCAGAAGCAGAAACAGAAGTCTTTGGGAAAAACTTTTCCAATAGGCCACTGAGATTTTTGAATTTGCGACTTAGTTTCATGTTTCTTACTGAGCAAATGCTGTTTAACCTTAATAAATAAAACCAAAATATAATATTTAAAAAAAAATTCTCAAATGTTTTTAGTTTGTTTGATATTATTACAAAGCACTAACTTGCCCAATTCCAGCGTGTGATACATTAAATGTAACAGCACATAGTTTACATTTAGCGTTAAATTCGCACTGATTGTCACTGGATAACCAATTAAATTGGGATTCCCACTCCTGCTTATATTTTTGTTGCAACTTTGCCTTCTTCTTTGGAAGAGAAAACTCGTTGGTACTTTTACTCATTTTGAAAATTTAATAGTTTCAATCAATTAATTTTATTTAATTTTTAATTAAAAAATAGTTTAAAACCAAATACAAAAACAAGTGTAAACGCAAACTTTAAAATTTAACAACGAAGTATGAAATTTTTTAAACTTGTTAACTTGTCTGCACTAGTATGTTCTGGGAATTTCAATAGTATTAATAACGATAGTTTTTTGAATTCAGTGATACATATTAATTATACAACACTCCACTTAAAAAAATAAAAAACGTATGTGCATACTAATAGTGCTAAGAACTTCATTGCTGAAGTCAGAAAAAAACAGTATTTTTGGATACTGTTTTTATGTTCAACAGTATAAAGTATAATTTACTCGAAAACAGTATAATACTGTTTAAAACAGTATGGTTGGCAACCCTACGTGCTATAGAGCGTTGGGGGATAAAAGGCAGAACTACGTGTATGTATGAGTATGTGTGTGTATGGCTGTATATGTTGGCAAAGGTGCTCTCGCATTTAAGAAATTATTACTGAAAATTCATACACTGCATTTGTGGAGAAACTGACATATTTTGAATTCATACGTTTATCTATAGGGTATACTTTTTAGCCCCTTTGCCTTTTTATAAAAAATAGCAAAGCGGAGCTATTGGAAATATGCAAAATCCAAAAGTATGTAACACATTCAAATAATCATCGGAGACCCCATAAAGTATATATATTCTGAATCAGGACGACAAGACGAGTTGATCTAGCCCTGCCGTCTGTCTGTCCGACCGTCCGTCCGTCCGTATGAACGCCTGTTTCTCAAAAACTATAAAAGCTAGAGCAACCAAATTTTAAACCTTGATTTGCTATTTTCGTACGCTATACAAGATTGTTTTTGATTTTTCAATTTCCACCCCTGACCACCTTAATTCGAAAAAAAACCATTATTTAGCACAATTTTCAACCGATCAAATTTATTTTTCGTACACATATTGAGTAGATTATTTTTCATCTACTTTTTCGTTAAGATTGAGCAATAAACACGGAAGTTCATACTCTACATTTGTGGAGATACTGACATATTTTGAACTCATACGTTTATCTGTAGGGTATGCTTTTAGCCCCTTTGCCTTTTTATAAAAGAGTGCAACGCAGAGCTAGTGGAAATGTGTAAAATCCGAAAGCATGTAATATGTTGACATAATCATCGTAGGCTCTCGTAAAGTACGGGTATTCTGACTCAGGACTACAAGACGAGTTGATCTAGCCCTGTCCGTCTGTCTGTCCGACCGTCCATCCGTCCGTATGAACGCCTGTTTCTCAAAAACTATAAAAGCTAGAGCAATCAAATTTTAAACCTTGATTTGCTATTTTCGTACGCTATACAATATTGTTTTTGATTTTTCAATTTCCACCCCTGACCACCTTAATTCGAAAAAAAACATTATTTAGCACAATTTTCAACCGATCAAATTTATTTTTCGTACACATATTGAGTAGATTATTTTTCATCTACTTTGTGAAGTTCGTTAAGATTGAGCAATAAACACGGTAGTTATACAACATTAAGTATCGCGCTATAGATCGTGGGGGGTAAAAGGTGCGCGCAATGGCTAAGTACGTGCAGAACTGTGTGTATATATGAGTTTGTATGTTTATGGCTGTATATGTTGGCAAATGGGCTCTCGTAGTCGGGTACACTCGACTACAGACTTATTACTTGTTTTAAGCTTTAAATGCAATAACATTTGGTGATTTGTAATAATTTTGCACAAACTCGGATAGACCGTAGACCGTTCCGGGTCCTTTGCCAGCGCTTATACATATAAAATCCCCCAGATAGTGCATGTTGGCTGAAAAAAATAAATAGTTTAATTGGAATTGTAATATGTGTGTGGACGACAATACGAGTTCATCTAGCCCTGTCCGTCTGTCTGTCTGTCTGTCCGTCTGTCCATCTGTATGAACGCCTGTTTCTCAGAGACTATAAGAGCAAGAGCAACCAAACTTGAAATCTAGATTCGTTATGTTCGTAGGTTATACGAGTTTATTTTTGATTTTTGAAATCGCAAATCGAAAAAAACGATTATTAAGCACAATTTTCAACCGGTCAGACAATATTGCAGACAATAAAATATATTATTATTTGTTATCTTTTCGACAACGGGCTGCACAGAGTGCGGGCCAAGAATTTCGGTTACTAATGCCTCCATCTTAGTTCTGCCCAAACGTATATTAGCTAGTATTTTTGAATCAAGAAATATAGTTTTGTTTAATTTCATCGTGCAGTCCTGTCTATTATACGATAAGTTGTGCTTTACAGTGTGAAATGTAAAAGCTAACTCGGCTGCAGTTACATTGTTGTGTTCATTTGATGCAGAAGAAATGCCAGAAGCAGAAACAGAAGTCTTTGGGAAAAACTTTTCCAATAGGCCACTGAGATTTTTGAATTTGCGACTTAGTTTCATGTTTCTTACTGAGCAAATGCTGTTTAACCTTAATAAATAAAACCAAAATATAATATTTAAAAAAAATTCTCAAATGTTTTTAGTTTGTTTGATATTATTACAAAGCACTAACTTGCCCAATTCCAGCGTGTGATACATTAAATGTAACAGCACATAGTTTACATTTAGCGTTAAATTTGTCACTGGATAACCAATTAAATTGGGATTCCCACTCCTGCTTATATTTTTGTTGCAACTTTGCCTTCTTCTTTGGAAGAGAAAACTCGTTGGTACTTTTACTCATTTTGAAAATTTAATAGTTTCAATCAATTAATTTTATTTAATTTTTAATTAAAAAATAGTTTAAAACCAAATACAAAAACAAGTGTAAACGCAAACTTTAAAATTTAACAACGAAGTATGAAATTTTTTAAACTTGTTAACTTGTCTGCACTAGTATGTTCTGGGAATTTCAATAGTATTAATAACGATAGTTTTTTGAATTCAGTGATACATATTAATTATACAACACTCCACTTAAAAAAATAAAAAACGTATGTGCATACTAATAGTGCTAAGAACTTCATTGCTGAAGTCAGAAAAAAACAGTATTTTTGGATACTGTTTTTATGTTCAACAGTATAAAGTATAATTTACTCGAAAACAGTATAATACTGTTTAAAACAGTATGGTTGGCAACCCTACGTGCTATAGAGCGTTGGGGGATAAAAGGCAGAACTACGTGTATGTATGAGTATGTGTGTGTATGGCTGTATATGTTGGCAAAGGTGCTCTCGCATTTAAGAAATTATTACTGAAAATTCATACACTGCATTTGTGGAGAAACTGACATATTTTGAATTCATACGTTTATCTATAGGGTATACTTTTTAGCCCCTTTGCCTTTTTATAAAAAATAGCAAAGCGGAGCTATTGGAAATATGCAAAATCCAAAAGTATGTAACACATTCAAATAATCATCGGAGACCCCATAAAGTATATATATTCTGAATCAGGACGACAAGACGAGTTGATCTAGCCCTGTCCGTCTGTCTGTCCGACCGTCCATCCGTCCGTATGAACGCCTGTTTCTCAAAAACTATAAAAGCTAGAGCAATCAAATTTTAAACCTTGATTTGCTATTTTCGTACGCTATACAAGATTGTTTTTGATTTTTCAATTTCCACCCCTGACCACCTTAATTCGAAAAAAAACATTATTTAGCACAATTTTCAACCGATCAAATTTATTTTTCGTACACATATTGAGTAGATTATTTTTCATCTACTTTGTGAATTTCGTTAAGATTGAGCAATAAACACGGAAGTTATACAACATTAAGTATCGCGCTATAGATCGTGGGGGGCTAAAAGGTGCGCGCAATGGCTAAGTACGTACAGAACTGTGTGTATATATGAGTTTGTATGTGTATGGCTGTATATGTTGGCAAATGGGCTCTCGTAGTCGGGTACACTCGACTACAGACTTCTTACTTGTTTTAAGCTGATATTATTGTACGTTAACTGCCATAGCATTTGGTGATTTGTAATAATTTTGCACAAACTCGGATAGACCGTAGACCGTTCCGGGTCCTTTGCCAGCGCTTATACATATAAAATCCCCCAGATAGTGCATGTTGGCTGAAAAAAATAAATAGTTTAATTGGAATTGTGATATGTGTGTGGACGACAATACGAGTTCATCTAGCCATGTAAATTTTGCACAATTTCAAATTTCTTTATCGCACACATCATAATTAGACCACTCTTGATCCATGTTCTCAATCTGGGTAAGATTGAACAATAAACACGGAAGTTATACAACATTAAGTATCGTGCTATAGATCGTGGGGGGTAAAAGGTGCGCGCAATGGCAAAGTACGTGCAGAACTGTGTGTATATATGAGTTTGTATGTGTATGGCTGTATATGTTGGCAAAGGGGCTCTCGTAGTCGGGTACACTCGACTACAGACTTCTTACTTGTTAATTAGTGCAAAATGTTTGTAACCAATTGCGATGTGATAACTTGTTTACTTTAAATTCCAGGTTAAACAGTATAAATAAGTAGAATGCATTGCCTACAATGTCAACAGTTTGAGCGACCTCACAAAACTAAATAAACACTGCAAATAAACAAGGTTGTGACCTGCGCCCTACGGAAAAATAAAGTGTTCTAAAGAGAGCAAGAGAAATTGTACTCAGAGTCATGCGTATGAGCAGCACGCGCATTGCAACTCAAAATATAAACTGTGAGATATAATGTTAGTTTTGAGTGCAATTTCGAGTGCAGAGACATTTGAGAAATTATTACTGAAAATTCATACTCTGCATTTGTGGAGAAACTGACATATTTTGAATTCATATGTTTATCTATAGGGTATACTTTTTAGCCCCTTTGACTTTTTGTAAAAAAGAGCAAAGCGGAGCTATTGGAAATATGCAAAATCCAATAGTATGTAACACGTTCAAATTATCATCGGAGACCCCATAAAGTATATATATTCTGAATCAAGACGACAAGACGAGTTGATCTAACCCTGTCCGTCTGTCTGTCCGTCCATCCGTCCGTATGAACGTCTGTTTGTCAGAGACTATAAGAGCTAGAGCAACCAAATTTTAAACCTAGATTTACCATTTTCGTACGCTGCACAAGTTTGTTTTTGATTTTTCAATTTCCTCCCCTGACCCCCGCAATTCGAAAAAATCGATTATTAAGCACAATTTTCAACCGATCAAATTTATTTTTGGCACACATCATAATTAGAGCACTCTTGATCGATGTTGTGAATCTGGGAAAGATTGATCAATAATCTCGGAAGTTATACATCATTAAAAGTGGCGTTATGGTCCCCGGGGGCTATAGAAGTAGCACAAAATAAGAGCTAGAGCAACGAAATTTGGAACGTAGATTTGTTATGCTCGTCCGCTATACGAGTTTGTTTAATTAAATCATATGTAGACCACTCTTGATCCATGTTGTGAATCTAAATAAGATTGAACAATAAACACGGAAGTTATACAACATTAAGTACCGTGCTATATAGCGTTGGGGGCTAAAAGGCAGAACTACGTGTATGTATGAGTATGTGTGTGTATGGCTGTATATGTTGGCAAATGTGCTCTCGTGGTACACTCGACTACAGACTTCTTACTTGTTTTTAGCCCCTTTACCTTTTTTGTAAAAAAAGAGCAAAGCGGAGCTATTGGAAATATGCAAAATCCAAAAGTATGTAACACATAGAAATAATCATCGGAGACCCCATAAAGTATATATATTCTGAATCAGGACGACAAGACGAGTTCATCTAGCCCTGTCCGTCTGTCTGTCCGTCCGTCCGTCCGTCCGTCCGTCCGTATGAACGCCTGTTTCTCAGAGACTATAAGAGCTAGAGCAACCAAACTTGAAATCTAGATTCGTTATGTTCGTACAAGTTTGTTTTTGAAGTTATAGATCAGCAAAAGTGGTGTTATGGTCCCCGGGGGGGGGGGGTATTGTAGTGCGCGCCAAATAAGAGCTAGAGCAACGAAATTTGGAACGTATATTTGTTATATTTGTACGCTATACGAGTTTGTTTTAGATTTTTCAATTTCCTCCCCTGACCCCCGCAATTCGACAAAAACGATTATTAAGCACAATTTTCAACCGATCAAATTTATTTTTGGCACACATCATTATTAGACCATTCTTGATCGATGTTGTGAATCTGAGTAAGATTGATCAAAAATCTCGGAAGTTATAGATCAGCAAAAGTGGTGTTATGGGCTCCGGGGGGGTAATGTAGTGCACGCAAAATAAGAGCTAGAGCAACGAAATTTGGAACGTATATTTGTTATATTTGTACGCTATACGAGTTTGTTTTAGATTTTTCAATTTCCTCCCCTGACCCCCGCAATTTGAAAAAATCAATTTTCAGATACAATTTTTAACCGATCAAATTTCTTTTACGCACACATATTAAGTAGAGCATTCTCCATCTACGTTGTGAATTTAGTTAAAATTGGACAATAAACACGGAAGTTATACAACATTAAGTACCGTGATATAGTGCGTGGGGGGCTAAAAGGTGCGCGCAATGGCTAAGTACGTGCAGAACTGTGTGTATGTATGAGTATGTGTGTGTATGGCTGTATATGTAGGCAAAGGGGCTCTCGTAGTCGGGTACACTCGACTACAGACTTCTTACTTGTTATTTTTAGCCCCTTTGCCTTTTTGTAAAAAAAAGAGCAAAGCGGAGCTATTGGAAATGTGCAAAATCCAAAAGTATGTAACACATAGAAATAATCATCGGAGACCCCATAAAGTAGATATATTCTGAATCAGGACGACAAGACGAGTTCATCTAGCCCTGTCCGTCTGTCTGTCTGTCCGTCTCGTATGAACGCCTGTTTCTCAGAGACTATAAGAGCTAGAGCAACCAAACTTGAAATCTAGATTCGTTATGTTCGTAGGTTATACGAGTTTGTTCTGGATTTTTCAATTTCCTCCCCTGACCCCCGCAAATCGAAAAAAACGATTGTTAAGCATAATTTTCAACCGATCAAATTTATTTTTGGTACACATCATAATTGGACCATTCTTGATCGATGTTGTGAATCTGGTTAAGATTGATCAAAAATCTCGGAAGTTATAGATCATCAAAAGTGGTGTTATGGGCTCCGGGGGGGTAATGTAGTGCTCGCAAAATAAGAGCTAGAGCAACGAAATTTGGAACGTATATTTGTTATATTTGTACGCTATACGAGTTTGTTTTAGATTTTTCAATTTCCTCCCCTGACCCCCGCAATTTGAAAAAATCAATTTTCAGATACAATTTTTAACCGATCAAATTTCTTTTACGCACACATATTAAGTAGAACATTCTCCATCTACGTTGTGAATTTAGTTAAAATTGGACAATAAACACGGAAGTTATACAACATTAAGTACCGTGATATAGTGCGTGGGGGGCTAAAAGGTGCGCGCAATGGCTAAGTACGTGCAGAACTGTGTGTATGTATGAGTATGTGTGTGTATGGCTGTATATGTAGGCAAAGGGGCTCTCGTAGTCGGGTACACTCGACTACAGACTTCTTACTTGTTTTTTTTAGCCCCTTTGCCTTTTTGTAAAAAAAGAGCAAAGCGGAGCTATTGGAAATGTGCAAAATCCAAAAGTATGTAACACATAGAAATAATCATCGGAGACCCCATAAAGTAGATATATTCTGAATCAGGACGACAAGACGAGTTCATCTAGCCCTGTCCGTCTGACTGTCTGTCCGTCTGTATGAACGCCTGTTTCTCAGAGACTATAAGAGCTAGAGCAACCAAACTTGAAATCTAGATTCGTTATGTTCGTAGGTTATACGAGTTTGTTCTGGATTTTTCAATTTCCTCCCCTGACCCCCGCAAATCGAAAAAAACGATTGTTAAGCATAATTTTCAACCGATCAAATTTATTTTTGGTACACATCATAATTGGACCATTCTTGATCGATGTTGTTTGGGTAAGATTGATCAAAAATCTCGGAAGTTATAGATCATCAAAAGTGGTGTTATGGGCTCCGGGGGGGTATAGTCGTGCACGCAAAATAAGAGCTAGAGCAACGAAATTTGGAACGTAGATTTGTTATATTCGTACGCTATACAAGTTTGTTTTTGATTTTTAAATTTCCTCCCGTGACCCCCGCAAATCGAAAAAAACGATTATAAGGTACAATTTTTAACCGATAAGATTTCTTTTTCGCACACATATTAAGTAGACCATTCTTCATCTACGTTGTGAGTTTCGTTAAAATTGAACGAATAACACGGAAGTTATATAACAATAAGTACCGCGCTATAGAGCGTGGGGGGCTAAAAGGCGCGCGCAATGGCCAAGTACGTGCAGAACTGTGTGTATGTATGAGTATGTGTGTGTATGGCTGTATATGTAGGCATAGGGGCTCTCGTAGTCGGGTACAGTCGACTACAGACTTCTTACCTGTTTTACTTTGAGAATATTATTTATAGTTTTGTAGAGTCCTGGGATTTAGTCCTGTCGAATTCAATTGGTTTTATTCAAATCTGAGTCATTGAAAATTTTGCAATTTCTGTAATTTTTGCAGTGTTACCCCTTGACAAAATTGCAAAAATATTTTTTTAATTCTTTGTTAATTTTTGATACCAAACGTTAGTACTGATCCATCCGACCACAAAGAGGTATAAAAGGTTATATTCGGAGTAGTATTTTTAAAGATATAGCGTTTTTAAGGACGTATGGATGGACGGACGGACGGATGGACAGACGGACGGACGGATGGACAAATGGGTGGACAGAGGGACAAACGGATGAACCGACAGATGAACGAATGGAAGGACGGACGAACGAACGGATGAACGGACGGATAGACGGACGGATGTACGGACGAATGAACGGTCGGACGGACGGTTGGACGGTCGGAAGAATGACCGGTCGGAAGAACGGACGGACGGACAGACAGACGGATGGACTGACGGATGGAAGGACAGATGAACGGACGGACGAACTTAGAACGGACGAACGTACAACGGACGAACGTACAATGGAGGAGCGTACAACGGACGGTCGGATGGATGGACGGAGGGATGCACGGACGGACGGACAGACGGATGGACAGACGGATGGACGGACGGATTACCGGTCGGATGGTCGGATGGTCGGACGGTCGGACGGACGTACAGATGATGGACGTACGGATGATGAACGTACTCTTTTTGAAAGGCAAATGGACTACAAAAATGTTACGCATAAGGGAAGAAAGATTTGAGAAGGCTTTTATCTTTCTTCGTTTGGTGAAATATGGACTACAAGTAGTTTAATATAAAAGTAGGTAAACACACAGCGTTTTAAGGAAGAGAAAATTTTTAATTAAGGAAGAAACAAATTACGCAGAATTTTAAAATATTTATTTTTCGTAACTTATTTTTAATAAGTTTTAAATGTATTTCGGGTAGGTCTGTTCTTGTGTATCCTAAGTAAATATAATATTTTAATTGAGTGCACCTTACTCTGATATTTGACCGTATCTTGTTGCATCTGCTTTTTATATTCATGTGTATTTATAATTATAGTAAAGGTATTTAAATTTAATTTTTATATAATCAGTAGTCACTAACATAATTAAATTTGCAGTTTATACTTATTTGTTTCATGATTTCCTTACGTGTATGCTTGTAAATAATTGTACGCGTTTTATTTAAACTACACAGATAATACATATATTATACTACAAATTTTAACTTTATTTAATTTTTTTATTTTAGTATTATTAATTTGGAATTTAGTTAGTAATAGTAATTTGTGGTTCTGAATGAGTAATTCATAAATTTGCTTATTTTAAACGCTGTGGTAAATCTATTGAACTATAGCAAAACCGCGCTCTTTTTATACGTTACATATGTAAATGTAGTGTATTTATTTACTATATATATTGT
The DNA here is from genome assembly GCA_037044455.1 of Zygothrica quintamaculata. Taxonomy (NCBI): domain Eukaryota; kingdom Metazoa; phylum Arthropoda; class Insecta; order Diptera; family Drosophilidae; genus Zygothrica; species Zygothrica quintamaculata. The sequence continues at coordinate 69,160 of JBAMBS010001716.1, read as the reverse complement.
GTACATACATATTTAAACTTAATATAATTACAAAGATACCCAAAAAAATGTTGTAGGAGTATTGCCCTTTTCTTTTAATTGAGATATTGTTGGCTTTAGAAGAATTTTTGATTTAAATCACAGTTATCGGAAAGGGAACAATTATATATTGGTAATATATATATACTACATATTTTATTATTTTAAAATATTTTTACGTCAACAAAAAATATTTTACTATAGTTTCAATGAATATTACTGTATATGCCGTGTGTCAAAAAGAACCATGATCTATTTTATGCCTATAGATTTAAAAAATGAATCTATAGAATCAAAACAAATACTAATTATAAACTATTAACAATTGCTATGGCCAACATCAACTGAATAACCAACTGATTAATTTCAAACCATATGAAAACACACAAGGGTACATAATATAATTATAATTATAATTTATAAACATCAGTGACGCCTCTTTTAAACGTACAACGATTGTCTGGAATTTCCACCCAAGAGTATCCACAACTGCTTTTATTTAAAATGATTTATTAATTTAAAAGAACTCATATGTCAGCAATCAATGTCAAGTTTATTCTGCGATTTTGCTATGTACGATTAAATATTAAAATAAGCAACGGTCTCATGAGGAAATCTCAAATTTTATGTTTATTTTTTACCAAAGGTTACTTCTGGTTAAAAGCGTATTGTAGTTACAAGGAAAATGATCGTTAAAGAAAAGTTTCCAATTATGAGCAATGTCCATTCAAAGTTTTTCTGTATATACATATATATATATCTATATACGGGTTTGTTATAGTTGCTAAAAACATAAGGTCACTGACATTTAGTGTTGTGCACATGCTTTTAAAAATATAAATTGTACATCATTTATTACATTTATATGAATATAGGTGTATCCAAACAAAACATGTTATCTGTGTACCGTTTTTTGTTTGATTTTTATTCCTTATTTTCTTCAAGTCTTCGTCATAGATTTATAAATTAACATTTATTGCTGAGTTCCTTATTGTTTCTTTTATATTATTTGTATATATTATATTTATTATTATTATTATTATCATTACTTTTCAACATTTTACATAGTTCCTGTGCTACGTATACAGTAAAATATTTAGTATACACTTCGACACGTCATAATATTTGTACAAAATTGTTAATGTACCCGCCATAAAATAGAGTAACTTCTTTTTTGGTGTAAAAATAAATTATACATATTGAAGGCGTATTCTAATCACCTTCATTGATATTTTTAAATTTAACTTTTGTATTGTGAAATTATTATTTTGTAAGATTTTGTATTATTTACCGAATTGTTTCGGTGGGAATGCTTTTTAGTGAAAGCAAAACCGTTATTGATTATAACTTTCTATTTATTTTATTTACTTTTCATTTATGCATATAACACAGGTAATTTTAGTTGTTGCTATTTCTGTATTTTTTAATAGAAATTTTCATTAATTTAATTATGTGTTTACTATAGCAACCGTTCACAAACAAAACACACATATACCTCTTGACATATATTAAGCTTTTTTCGGACTGCATACAACTAAACTTTTTAGAATAGTCAACAACTATACAAACATAAAAAAGAGCTGTTTAACGTTTTGTAGCGTCTGAGTAAGTGTGTGTGCGTGTGTGTATACGCGATGATTAGTATAAGCAAATAATTCAAGTTCTATTATCGCAGTATGTATATCGCAGTATACATATTTCTTAGATAATACAGCCCTTAAGTCTATGAACGATAAAAGGAAAATAAATTTACAAGCATATAAAATTCTAAGTCCATTCGTTTATCAGTCCATCAATTTTTGCTTATATACCCCATAACATTTTTATGATTTTGATACTGAACCTTTTTGTGTAGAATATATGTGTGTGCGCGAGTTTTGATTCACAGTGCGTGCACCATAGCTATTTAAACTAATCATCAACAATGGAACAAACGTATTGAGATATATAATCAAAGTCAGCTGCATCTCTTCCGGCTGGTCTAGTTTGTGAGGATTGAGTAGTTGTTCGCCACGTTGAGTTGTTGCCACTTGCATTGCCAGTAACAGTAGATACATTCTGACCACCACCAGCAGTCATAGTTATATTGTTGCTTGAGCCATTCTTTACTATATTACTTCCATTGTTGACAGTTCCATTCACATTAGCGGAGCTTACATTGCTTTTGCTTCCGCTGGTATTGATGCTATTTAGTGAACTGCTGCTACTAACGGAGCCTGTAGTAACATTTGCAGTACCATTACCACCAACACTACTAGCCACATTACTAACAGTGCAGCCTCCTCCACCAACTGCGGAGCAACTGTTATTGCCACTATTTCCATTGCCATTGGTACTATTACCAGACAAACTTGCGCATGAAGTACTGCTAGAGCTACCACTTGCTGTGCCCACATTACCGCTACTGCTGCTTACACTCGTTGCAACAACTGAATTGGCAGTAGACGACTGAACCTGTGGCAAATGTTGTAGTATATTCTGTACGTCATTCTCACTTGGCAATTCAGCAAACATTGTTGTATTTCCAAGTACACAGTTATTCAGTGCCATTTGAGCCTTGTTAGCCTCCTCACGCGTTGCGTATTTACATAAGGCGATGCCTTGGTTCAAATACAAATGAAAGCTAACTAACGGACCATGTTGCATACACAAGGTACGTAGAGTAGGGCCGTCAATCTGAAATTAAAATACATAAATTAAACGATAAACTTTAAAATACCTAAAACTACCATTTATTTCAGTTTATTTTTCCGTCTGTTCATTTGTAGCAACGTTTTTAAAAAAAGTTATTATGTCGTCGGGTACACTCGACAGCTTCTTATTAAAGTTAAAAATGCTCATGGGTGGCTTGAATGTTCTTACATACCAAAAGACTATTATTTTCTGGGTTCGTAAATACTACTCCGTAGCAGCAATAGTTATAAAAATACTGCTATGCTTTGGCTACCGCTCCGAAAATTTTTCAGAGCAGTAACATAGCAGTAGTCGAAAAAACAAATAGCATTTGTTCGGCTCTGCTGAACAGTTAGGTTATAAGATGTACAGTTTATAAGCAAATATTGGGTAAAAGTAAAATTATGTTATTTCTAAATATCATAAAACTATTTAACAATAAATTTAGCTTCATAAAAGCAAAAAATGTATTGTCTATAAGAAAATATTGTGTATAAACAAATAAAAAATCGTTGATTTGGAATCAGTTCATATAATTGTTATCGCTTTTAAACAAATTATAAGCTGTAGGACAGCAATATTAACGTTTGATCTCATTTTATATTTAATATAAATATTATTATATCTGACGAACAGCATAAAATATAAATTTAAATAAACTTCTAAACGTGTGGTTTATTTTATATTACTCATGATTGCTTAAAAGGAAATATCGAATATTAGCAAAAATCTTCCTGCATTATAGGCTTTGCCTATAACCGGTATATACTGTATTTGGTAGTCGTTGCTGTAACCGTAGCACAAAACTGAGAGGGAGAGCAGAGCATAACATATTAAAAAATTTCATTGACTACTGTTCCCGTGTTTTTTCTTTTTAACCCCTTTGCCATAAAAGAGCAAAGCAGAGCTAATGGAAATGTTTAAAATCCAAAAGTATGTAAAAGATAGAAATAATTATCGGAGACCCCATAAAGTATATACATTCTTGATCAGGGCGATAAAACGAGTCGGTCTAGCCATGTCCTGTTTCTCGGAGACTGTAAGAGCTAGAACAACCAAATTTTAAATCTAGATTCGTTGTTTTCGTACGCTAGACCAGTTTGTTTTTGATTTTTCAATTTCCTCCCGCAATTCGAAAAAAAAAGATTATTAAGCACAATTTTCAACCGATTTAATTTAATTTTCTTTTTTTCTCATAATCAGACTATTCTTGATCTATGTTGTAAATCTGGGTAGGATTTATCAAAAGACTCGGAAGTTATATATCATTAAAAGTCGTGTTATGGGGCCCGGAGGAGCAACCAAATTTGGAATCTAGATTCGTTATGTCCATACGATACACGAGTTTGTTTTAGATTTTTAAAATGCCTCCCCTGACCCACGCAATTCGAAAAAATCGATTAAAAGGCACAACTTTTAACTGATTAGATTTTTTTTTTGGCACACGTATTAATAATAGCATTCCTCGTCTACATTCTGAGTTTCGTTAAGATTAAACAATACAGTACTAAGCACCGCGCTATGGAGCGCGGGGGCCGCAATGGCTAAGAACGTGCAGAACTATGTGTATGTTTGTGTATAGCTGTATATGTTGGCAAAGGGGCTAGATTCGTTATTTTCGTACGCTATACGAGTTTGTTTTAGATTTTTCACCTGACCCCCGCAATACGAAAAAAAATATTATTAAGCACAGTTTTTAACCGATTGAATTTATTTTTGTCCACATACGGATGGACAGGCAGACGAACGGACGGACATGGATAGATCGACATGTCTTGTCGTCCTGATCAAGAATATATATACTTTATGGGGTCTCCGATGATTATTTCTATCTGTTACATACTATTCGATTTTGCACAAATCCATTAGTTCGCTTTTGCTCTTTTTAGCCCCTTCTGAAAGAGAGCAAAGCGGGACTAATGGATTTTTGAACGTTAACTGTTTTTGATTTTATAAATCAAAATAAGCAAACTTGGCAAGCCTTAATAGTTTGTAGTTGTTTTGTAAATACGAGCTTTAGGGTCGATTATATCCAATGCCAATCAAGCTGTAGTCTTAATAGGATATAAATACTTTACTTTAAACGTATCATTTACAAACCTGAGCGTTGAGGTTTTTAAGAAGCAACCAACTGGAATTCCATGAAGCAGCATTGGATCCAGTCCAAGTTGTGTTAGAGATCCCTCGATTGGGTAGCCAACCATTACAATTTCCAGTAACCGTTGATGATGGAGTAGAAGATGTAATTCCGCTTGATTTATTTGTGCTTAAACCCGGTGGTGGTCCTCGAGATGAGCTTTTATTTAAAGGACTTGTCCAAAGTTCTGACGTGGCACATTGCTGAGAGTTGTCTGACCAACTTAATTGTGTATATAGTCAATTCTAGTATATAAAACGAACAATCAAGAATGAAAAAGTTATATTACCCAGGAAAATTTTGGCTTGGATTAAAGCTCCATGTTGACGATGATAAGCTTAGTGGCGGCAGATCAGTCGGAGAGTTTTTGCCAGTATTGGCAAAAATATCAGCATCTTTTGGCGTTGGATTAATGGACAATGGAGATCTAGCTACACTGCCAGGAGTTATGCTGGGATCATCTTCGATGGTTTTGATCTGGGAACCCTTAAAAATAAACTTCTGCTTGGGAATGTTATTGATATAATATGAATTTCTACAGTTACCTTCCATGGTTTTCCTGGTTCAAACTCCTGCACCAAGTCAGTATACGCAGCTGCATTGGGAGCAACCGACCAGTCTTTATTCTCGTTATCATTTGATGGATCGGGCCAACCATCTCCAATATTACGTCCAGTTGACCAAGTACTATAAAATAATATTGTTATATAATATAATTAATCAGAATTAATTAATGAATACAATATAAACAAACTGACCCATCATTTTGTAAGCCCAATGAGCCCATATTATTTGAGTTGCTTGATATATTTTGTTTTGTTGCTCCCGGTGCACGTGAAAAGTCTGTGTTATCTGTAGTCATGCTGTCTTTTTCTAATACTGGAAGCTTCCATTGATTCAAACGGGATTGCTGATTTGGCGCACCCTGATATCCACTTGGCTGCAAATAAAATGCGAATTTAACCATTTATAGATCGTAAACGCTCTGAGATAGACACGATGCGTTCTCCAGATAAAATAAGATAGGGATGCAGAAATTGCATAGCTAGTTAATCAATAATTTGTATTCATATAAATAAATTCATTTGTAGGAATCAGCTGGTTTCTTAAAAATCTAAATATAAACATTTTATAAATAGTATATTGTAATACGTAATAAAATAAACATCAGGTATTGTAATCTTTATTATTGCATTTGTAATTCCTTAAGGGGACCTCAAAAGCTTTTCACGAAAAAATTAAATATTATTGATATCGTTTCTGTCAAATAGGTCAATAGACTTAACTTATTTGATCAATGAGGTCATTATCTGTCGTTTATATTAGATATTATTTATTGCGATAATTTCTGCACTATATTTTTAGGAAACCAATAGGATTGTTTGTATTATGTCAAATAGATGTAATGTATTAAATCTAATAATATAAAATTTAAATAGAATAGGGGTATACCTTATTAAGATTGAGCTCAGAGAAATTGCCTTGGATTGAAGCGATTGCATCATGATTTCTTAAATAATCATTGCCAGAATTATTTAAATGTGAGGATGAATGTTGATGCTGTTGTTGTTGTTGCTGTGAGTTTTGCTGTTGTTGTTGTTTAATGTATCCACCCTGCTGGTTATTTATTTGGTGTTGTAAAGATTGAATTTGTGATTTATATTTAGCTATGGCACTGAGCGCCATGGAATTGGAGCTGCTGCCCCTTGATAGTGCTTGCTGCGCAGATTGAAGATTCTGAAACGGAGAATATATGAGACCTAGAAGAAAAAAAATATATATATTTTCTGTACCTTTATATTGCTAAGTAATTGATTCAACAGGTTTAAAGTATGCTGCGTTAAAGGCTGTGTTAAGATCTGGCTGGATATAAAACCACTGTGTATCGCCATTTGAATTTGTTGGCCAAGCATACGAATGTGTTGCCCAGATGGTTGTTGGCTATTGGCATTTGTTGCAATATTGGCAGCTGCTGGTCCAGCATTCGATGTATTTTGACAAAATGCAACAGAAGCATTTGCATTTACCGACTGAGGTCCACCACTAACACCAACATTGTGTGGTCCTCCTTGATTCAAATATTTTTGCACTTGCAATGCGGCCATATTTGGATTATTGCTACCAGTAACAGATGAGCCGCTCATATTAGTAATAAGATTATTCTAAAATCAATAAAATTATTATTCTTAAATTTCATGTTTTATTTTATCAAATAATTGTTTACCGGAGGGAATGACATTGAAGGTTGTGCAGATCCAACAGGATATCGTTGCGGGAAACCACCACTGTTTGCCGAATTTGTGTGATCAGCATAGGAACCAAGTACTTCTTCGTGACGACGCCAACCCTCCATTGCCAATGAACTAGCATTGGCACGCAGTAGTTCAGCCGCCTCCTCAATATTCATATTGGCACTCAGTAAAGCTCTTTCAACATCTTCCTTTTTAAATCCATTCTCAATCAGAATTCGAAATTGTTTGCTTTGCTTTATTATATCTGTGTTAAGAACTCCAACTCCAACACTAACTCCCCCCACGTTTACATTAATGCCAGCAAGTTTTTGCTGTTGCTGTTGTGTTTTACTAACAATGCCACCATGAGGCCAATCAGAGGATAAATCATTACCATCGACATTGCCAGAAACATTACTTGCGTTGCTCCATCCGGAGGCACCGGCAGTTGTTGTTGATAATTTGTTTTGCTTATTGCCGCCCCATCCTCCTCCAACACCCGATGGAGAGTCGTTCCATGAATTTGAGTTTGTGCCAATTTGTGCAAGGCCGCTAGTGGTTGACTTATCCTCCACCCAATTGTTGCCTGTCACAGCAGTACCACTTACTCCAACACCTACATTAATGTTGTGAGTATCATCGCCCCAAGAGTTTCCAGACACATTTCTGACGGCACCGCCGCCACTGCTATTATTTGAATGTACCCACATAGCACCGGTATCCGATTTCACATGTTGACCACCACTTACACCACTAGGACCAATGGCATTACCCAAACGGGGCTGAGGACCAACAACACTAGTGATTTGATTATTAGGATTACCACCAACTGGTACATTACTATTGCCCGCAATGCTGCTGCCAACCATAGTGCCTCCTGTTGGATTTTGTGCGCGCATAAGATGGCTGCGACTCATTGTATCCGTCATATCCTTCCAATGCGCACCACCACCACTTGGCACACGAGATTGTTGTCCCCATAACGAAGTTCCATCATCATAATTTGGAATATTTCGTCTTTGTGGCGGTGGTGAAGGTTCTTCCCAGCCAGTCATTTGCTTTGAAATATCTTTTGGGCCTCCAACAACCGGTTGCGGTGTACCCCATTGGCTGCCAATATTAGTTGATACAGCGCCAACACCCGACTGACCAATATTTGAGTTTGGAACATTCGTTCCTGAACTCCCAGCAACAGGGCCGCCCATTTTATTTATATTTTGGATTTGGTTGTGGGCAATTTGAGGATGGTGACCCCACATTTCAGATGTGCCATTCAATCGACCTGATATCCCACGTGGATCCCCACGAATAGGATCCCGGGGATCAATCATGCGCAAATCACGCGGATCTCCTGTAGGTGCACCGCCACCGCGCATTGGAACTGAATCTCGTGGATCGACATTTCGTATATCCATTGGACCTCCTGCAAGCGGACGTATCTCTCGAGGATCCCCCCAGCCATTGCCAGTGGTAGCAACACTGCCAGCACCTCCTCCAATCGATCCAGGTGCAGGTATATTGCTGGCACCAGTTCCACCTGTAAGATTTAATTAGAAGAGTTATTATACAGCTTCCGATTAAAATTCTTTATTCCTATCTGTTTTAAGTTCTTAATAATATACTTTCCATGCATTTGGAAATAAACGGAATCTGAATGACCTATAACTGAAGGGTAAATAATTGTGGACAGGAAACATTACGCATAAAGAGTTTTAAGAAATGTCCCGTTACTACACCAACGCAATTTTTTAGTAGAAGTTTCAAGAAAAATATTCATGTGTTAGACTTCACCTTGCACTTAGGGAGTGAAATTATTCTAAATTAATACTAACGAATCTAACTAACTAAACCTTTTGAAAAATGCAAGCAACATGTATATATACTCATTCTTCAGCATAAAGTATCATTATCTAATAAATTCCAATATATGTATACTTTATATATATATATGTTAATACTTACATCCAGGAGTTACAACAGTTATTGTTCCAGTTGCCGTAGAACTATTATTTGCAGTCGATCCCAATCCACCACCTGCACCTACACCAACACCAACTCCAACGACATTCTGTCCCCATTGTGGACCAGCAGAGGCGCCGACGTTGACACCAGTTGGATTAACACCGACGGATGTATTACATGCTGTATTATTCCCAGGTTGTCCAGTCCAAACGCTTGTACTATCCGCACCGTCATCATCTTCGCCCCAGGTACCTCCCAGATTAGATGATGGTGTATGACCCCAAGATGGCTTTGGGACTTGTTGAGCTGTTGGTTGCCCACCATTTCTTAAATTTGATTCCCACAAATCAGTGCCGTTGTTAATACTTGGTTTCCACATTGGTGGTCCTGACGGATCCTTATTCGCCGGCTCTGGCGAACTAGGCACCTCCCAATTGGTGTCCTGATTAACATGCTGGCATCCCCAGCCATCTTGAGAAAATAGGGCTTCCCGCATTATATTTAACTGTTCCAATTGATCTTTAGCTGCACTATCAGTTCTTACATTCCTGTTCCTTATTTCAACCACAGTGCCAGTGCCGACTAATCCTTCATCAACTTTCCTGACAACGTCATTGTCATTAAATGAAGTCTTACGGCTGTTGAAAATAATCTTGTTTTCAATTGTAGCCTTTGTCCTCTAACACTAATTATAATAATTCTTATATATTTGCTTTTTTAGTAAACTCCGAAAACGAATTTGTCACAAGAATTGTTAATTATGTAGTCTGTAAAATCTAAAATAAATGTTTGTGTATTATTTATAAAAATCAATTATATAAGAAAAAAACTAATTAAGAAATCTGGATCTTTTAGCCCCAGCGCTCTATATTGCGGTGCTTAATGCTGTACAACTTCCGTCTTTATTGTTTAATCTTAACGAAATTCACAATGTAGGTCAAGAATGGTCTATTTATTATGTTAAAATGAATGAATGTTATGAATCGTATCGTGGTTATCTCTCCTTCGGAGAATATTGTGGAAATATTGCTGGAAATATTCCTGGAAGAAATTTTACCAGTGGGTTACACCATTCCACAAGACAATGATCCATAACACACATCACGTTTTTCAAAAAATTTATTGGAGCAACTTTTAGTACTAGTCATTATCTAGCCCAGATCTGAATTCCATCGAGCATATATGGAGCGATGTTAAGAACGTGGTAGCTAAACAAAACCTATCATATTTGGACATGCTTTATGAAAAAGTAAAGGAAACATGATATGCCATACCGGTAGAAAGGTGCTGGATCTTGATATCCTCAGAAAACTGTCGATGTAGTGCAGTTATTAGGCAAAATATTATTTCTGGTAGATATTAGTTTAAATATTAACAAAATAATTTTTTGAAAATTTTATCTTAAGATATTTTTTTTTTCAAATAGGTGTCCCCTGCATATATGAGTTTCTTAGAGAAATGACCTCAAAAAAATTAGTTCACCATATATTATTGAATTATTTTTTTTTTTTTTTTTTTTTACACTTAAATATCAATAGTAAACAATAAAAAAAAAATCAAAGCGTTTCCTTTGATAATACATTAAAAAACAAGTAAGAAGTCTGTAGTCGAGTGTACTCGACTACGAGAGCCCCTTTGCCTAGATATGCAGCCATAAACACACATACTCATACATACACACAGTTCTGCACGTACTTAGCCATTGCTCGCACCTTTCAACCCCCCACGCTCTATATCACGGTACTTAATGTTATATAACTTCCGTGTTTATTGTTCAATTTTAACGAAATTCACAACGTAGATGAAAAATGGTCTACTTAATATGTGTGCGTAAAAGAAATTTGATCGGTTAAAAATTGTATCTGAAAATTGCGGGGGTCAGGGGAGGAAATTGAAAAATCTAAAACAAACTTGTATAGCGTACGAACATAACAAATCTACGTTCCAAATTTCGTTGCTCTAGCCTATACCCCCCCGGGGCCAATAATGCCACTTTTGATGATGTATAACTTCCGAGATTTTTGATCAATCTTACCCAGATTCACAACATCGATCAAGAATGGTCTTATTATGATGTTTACTAAAAATAAATTTGATCGGTTGAAAATTGTGCTTAATAATCGATTTTTTTGAATTGCGGGGGTCAGGGGAAGAAATTGAAAAATATAAAACAAACTCGTATTACGTACGAACATATCAAATCCACGTTCCAAATTTCGTTGCTCTAGCTCTTATTTTGCGCGCACTACTATACCCCCCCGGGGCCCATAACACCACTTTTGATTATGTATAACTTCCGAGATTTTTGATCAATCTTACCCAGACTCACAACATGGATCAAGAGCGGTCTAATTATGTTGTATTATAAATTTGATCGGTTGAAAATTGTGCTTAATAATCGATTTTTTCGAATTGCGGGGGTCAGGGGAGGAAATTGAAAAATCAAAAACAAACTTGTACAGCGTACGAAAATGATAAATCTTGGTTTAAAATTTGGTTGCTCTAGCTCTTATAGTCTCTGAGAAACAGGCGTTCATACGGACGGACGGACAGACAGGGGTAGATCAACTCGTCTTGTCGACCTGATTCAGAATATATATACCTTATGGGGTCACCGATGATTATTTCTATGTGTTACATACTTTTGGATTTTTTTGCATATTTCCAATAGCTCCGCTTTGCTCTTTTTTACAAAAAGGCAAAGGGACTAAAAAGAAAATAGCAACTGTAACGTACATGATGCCTATTAGATGTGAATGGGTGTATATTCTTGATCATGACGACAAACCGAGTCGACCTAGCCCTGTCCGTATGCTAGACAAGATTGTTTAAGATTTTTGAATTTCGTCCTCTAACCCCCGCAATATGAAAAAAAAAGTTTAGCACGATTTTGAACCGATTGCACATATAATGAAAATAGCATACTTAATCTACATTGTGAATTTAGTTAAGATTGGATAAAAAAACACGGAATTATTCAACATAAAGTATCGCATTGGGAAGCGTGGGGGCTTAAGGTGAGTTTACAGCTGTTTGTGTATTTAGCTTTATGTAGGCAAAAATCTAAAGTAAACTTGTCCAGCGTTCAGAAGTAAAGAATCAAGATTCAAAATTTTGTTGCTCTAGCTTTTACAGTATCTAAAAAACAGGCGTTGATACAGACGTAGGAAAAAGAACAGTAGACGGATAAGACTCGAACGCTTTATACGATTTCAGATGATTATTTCTATGGTACAAATTTGTAGTTTTTTCATAAATCCAAAAGCGCTTTCAATAAATAAATCATAAGTTGGATGTACCCGAGAACGAGAACTTCTTACCCCACATACACTGACAGATACACATTTCTTTACTCACTGTTATTTGTTGCGCGGAACTCTTAGCCAATACTTCTTTCAAATGTAAAGGGGCTATTATTAAAACAACGCTTATGCACACACAACATTTATACGTGAATTTTATTAAGCTATTAAAGTTCTTTAACATTCTTCAAATCTACTATATATTCTTCACATCTAATAAACAGAATTGCATACATTAACACACAATTCGTGAGAGCTGTGGTAAATTTTTACGTTACGTAAAATACTATTTTTATATTGCGTTTAAGGAAAAAAGCAAATTAAATTTAAAATATGTTTACAATTTTGTTTAAAAATTAAATAAACAACTTAAACAAAATTGTAACATTCAAAACAATTATTTATGTGCATTTCCGTTAGTAGAAATATTAATTAGATGTTCAAGTTGTTATATTAAAGATACATACACATCGCATTATCACATTTGGAAAAGCAATGGTCGTTAAAAATATTAATAGCAATAAAGAATCAATATTATTTAGTACCGCTAAGAGTTTTTAATGGCGTGCTTGTATGTATTAGGATAAATTAACATAGTAGTTATGTATGTCATCACACGTATGTTTTGAGACTTGACAACTCTATTCGGTAGTCATTGACGCAATCACCCTATTTAACTCTGTACTTTTGTTCACACTTACACAAGCGCAAAACTGAACACTCACACAACATGCGAAATGTATACCACATATCACACTATACATATGTATGATATTTATATATATACATATATATGATATATATATATATATATATATATATATATATATATATATATATATATGTATATAGTATATAATGTATATATATCAAATATATGTATAGTGTGATATTTGGTACACATTTCGCATGTTGTGTGTGTTATATATATATATATATATATATATATATTTTCGCTAACTGTAAAAAAATACATTACAGTTGCGTTTGCCTTTTTCATCGATTAAAATTATAAAATTTTCTTCACCACATTACATAGATACACAAAAGCCGTGTATGTGTGTTGAATTAAGCCAAGCCATTTCAACAATTTTACTATGCGTGAGTTTGCCTGAATAATAATTTTGAATAACATATTTAGCATTATTGGTGTATTAAAATATAATATACTTGATATTTACGTATATAAACACATTTTTAAAATGAAATTTAAAATAATATTGAAATAATTACTTTTTCAAACGTGAAAATTTTAACAAGACACACGTTTAACGGGACGGGACGAAACAGTAGTTTAAATGGCTGCTTGCCTAGTGATGCCACATATTTAGATATTTTCCGAACAAAGTTAATCGAGATGTGTGCTGTTTTTCATACATTTTTTATTTGCTATGTTTAATATAATATAATTTAAAAGTAATAGAAAATCAAAACGATTGACAAACACAACATTCAATATAACTTACAAGATTATTTCATAAATAATTGCCTTATATAAAATACATAGAGTGGCAACTCTATTAGTACACCATACAACCATTTCTTTCTAATAAAAAATTGAGAACGGGACAAACGCACGTTTGCACAATAGTATATATTTATTACATATGTTTGACGTTAGCCTGTGTCCGTATTTTTTTTTTTTTAACGGTATAATTGTGTATAAAGGGCTAATAAAAGTACCCAAACTATATCGTTAACTCACTTATTTAAGTATTTTCTATTGTCTCAACCAATTTCTTACCAATACAAAAACCGCACTTGTACAGAGACGTAGCTCTAGCTAACTCTTTTACTGTAAAGATGTGTGACCGTTACCCAAAAAACTCAAAATACCCTCAATAACATTAAATAAAATCTATTATATTATAAATTTAAAATACTTCAGTATTACATTAATAACATCAATAATATATTAGGCAATATATAAAAAAAAAATAGTATAGCCCAATTATGCAAATACAGCTAGAATTAAAATACCTTTCGTCAATACAGAAATAATGGGATTCATATTAAATTAAATGTTGCTTGTCGATTAATATGTAATATTGAGATTACACAACTTAATTTTACTTAACACCAGTTTTAGCCCCATTGCTTTAAAAAAGGTTAAAGGGAATTGAAATGTGCAAAATCAAAAAGTATATAATATATAGAAATAATCATTCCCATTAAGTATATATATTCTTATATCTTATATCACGACTAGCCGAGTCGATCTAGCCATGTCCGTCTGCTCTCTGTTTGTCTATCCGTCCGTCTGTATGGATGCCTGTTTCAGAGACTATATGCAAATAAATGTGGAATATAGAATTATAATTTTCGTATGCTAGACAAGTTTGCTTTAAATTTTTGAAATTCCTCCCTTGACCCCCGCAATACGAAAAAATCGATTATTAAGCACAATTTTAAGTTGATTCTTTTTGACAAACATAATAATTTGTAATTCTTGATCTACGTTGTGAATCTCGTTAAGTTTAAAAAAAACAAGTAAGAGGGAGAGAGCCCCTTTGCCTACATATACAGCTTTTGCACGTACTTTGTCATTGCGCGCGCCTTTTAGCACCCGCGTTCTATAGCGCGGTACTTAATGTTGTATAACTTCCGTGTTTATGGTTCAATCTTAACGAAATTCATAACGTAGATTAGAAATGGTCTATTTAATATGTTGAAATTTGATCGGTTAAAAATTGTGTCTTATAATTGATTTTTTCAAATTGCGGGTGTCACGGGAGTAAATTCAGAAATCTTAAACATACTCGTATAGCGTACGAACGTAACAAATCTAGAATTTCGTTATCGCGTATTGCGGGGTCTAAAAGCGCGGGAAATGGCTTAAAGTGTGTCCAAAACTGTGTGTATGTGTGCGTATGTATATGTATGACTATGTCTGTAGGCAAAGGAACTCTTGTATTCCGGTACACTCGACTACAGATTTCTTACTTTTTTTTGTTTTGTTTGGTGTGACTTCATCTGTTGATTCTGGTCGCGTCTTACGACAAGCCGAGTTAGCTGATTTTGTATTGTTAACCCGCCATTATACAGGTTGGGTCGTACTCAATTAAAGCATCGCTTGTCTGTTCGACATCTCACGGAGCCGAAACAGCTTCATAATGTTTATGATTGTGACTTGACTCTGTTTCCAAATATCCCTGTATCATGGAAAAGCTCAGTCCTCTTTGGGCTGAATGGGACAGTAGTAATCTTGGTTGGTGTTTGCCTTTCAACACCAAACCTTGTATAGCGAAGGAGAAAGTGTTTCGTATTCGTTGGGGCAATACAGGAAAAGGGGGGATTCCACGTATTGAAATCTGTATAGGCATGTCCCTTAAGGAATTGAGTCAAATAGTAGTCCAATTCCGTGTGATTACACTTAAACTATTCTGCAACATCAGGGATAAGTTGGTGTGTGCAGTGCAGGATGTGTTCCAGCGAGCAGTCGATTCTTCCAGCAGTTGACCTTGCCTTCCCCTCACTCCATCTCGCGGCGAAATAAGGGATTTAATTTGCAGGTCTTCGAATACCATTCTCAAACCTTTTGTGATTCCGCTTAATGCAATACTATTCCTATTGTCAATGCCTAGTAACCCGTCATACACAGTGTTATATAGTATGGGTCCTAGAACAGACTCCTGTGGAGTTCAGGCAGAGACTCGGTAGATTTCGGGGCTTGACCATCGCTATTCATTTGATGACCTTCCCAGGATCAGATGATGCCATCTTGGCTTGATTTTTCCGGCAGCCTGCAGAATTTTATCCGAAGTGACACAAGGGAAATCGATGGATTGTGGCGAGAACAATTCAGAAACTGTTTTCATTATGCAGTGGGCTTTCCAATCTAAGCCTTTTAACTTTTTCTACGCGATTTTATTCGCAAGGCAGCATGGCTTTATTATCGACGCTCTCAATAAAATACCTGAAGGCTAAAGCTTTCTCGTTTTCCATTACTTCCTTGAATTTGCCTGCACTACCAAAGGCTTTCTTGTCTATCTTAAGAAGCAGTTTACCATTTTGGGTTCTCCTGATTTTTTGGATATGCTTACTGCGATCAACCAGGCTGGGGTCCGCCTCAATCTTACGCAGTATGTTCATAAATGAGACTTTTTAACGATAAGAACCACTGGTTTTTTGTGAAGCTTTTTGCCTTAAACTTAGCTGCCTTCACCATTTTCCAATCCGATGCAGTATTTATTTGTATTACCACAGTAGCGTAAGAAGTCGCTTTGGGCACCTAGATCAGCTCTAGATTCTGCCGTACTTTTGTTTCCGTTGCGACACTATTGGTGATTGACGACCTCTGATTGCATCGCTGAATTTCCATCACCCTTTTGTCAAGGGCTGATAGTTCTGCGATCATGTTTCTTGTGTACTATGTAACGTGACGCTACGTCCGCAAAGCGGAGCTATTGGAAATGTGCAAAATCGAAAAGGATGTAACACATAGAAATAATCATCGGAGACCCCATAAACTATATATATATAATCTTGATTAGGACGACAAGACGAGTTGATCTAGCCATGTCTGTCTGTCCGTCCGTCCGTCTGTATGAACACCTGTTTCTCAGAGACTATAAAAGGTACGGCAACCAAATTTTAAACTTAGATTTGTTATTTTCGTATACGAGATTGTTTTAGATTTTTGAACTTCTTCCCCTGACCACTGCAATTCGAATTTTCAACCGATTGAATTTATTTTTGGCCCACATCATAATTAGATCATTTTTGATCCATGTTGTGCATCTGGGTAAGAATGATCTAAAACTCGGAAGTTATACATCATTAAAAGTGGTGTTATGAAGCCCGACGGGGTTTAGTAGTGCGTGCAAAGTAAGAGCTAGACCAACGAAATTTGGCATCTAGATTCGTTATGTTCGTACGCTATACGAGTTTGTTTTTGATTTTTGAATTTCCTCCCCTGACCCCCGCAATTTAAAAAAATCGATTATTAAGCACAATTTTCAACCGATCAAATTTATTTTTGGCACACATCATAATTAGACCATTCTTGATCGATGTTGTGAATCTGAGTAAGATTGATCAAAAATCTCGGAAGTTATAGATCAGCAAAAGTGGCGTTATGGGCCCCGGGGGGGGTAATGTAGTGCTCGCAAAATAAGAGCTAGAGCAACGAGATTTGGAACGTAGATTTGTTATGTTCGTACGCTATACGAGTTTGTTTTAGATTTTTCAATTTCCTTCCCTGATCCCCGCAATTTTCAAAAATCGGTTTTCAGATACTATTTTTAACCGATCAAATTTCTTTTACGCACACATATTAAGTAGATCATTCTTCATCTAAGTTGTGAATTTCGTTAAAATTGAACAATAAACACGGAAGTTATACAACATTAGGTACCGCGATATAGAGCGTGGGGGGTTAAAAGGTGCGCGCAATGGCTAAGTACGTGCAGAACTGTGTGTATGTATGAGTATGTGTGTTTATGGCTGTATACGTAGGCAAAGGGGCTCTCGTAGTCGGGTACACTCGACTACAGACTTCTTACTTGTTTTTTTTTTTAACTTGGCTTTATTTCTTGAATCTTCTCTTTTGAGTCTAACAAAAAGTAGTTAAAATCTTAAATTCTATATTATGTACCTGTTACGTCTGTAGCTAGGATGTAGTGTGTAGGCCCCTAAATAATGTTCGCTGGGTTGGCAAGTCATTACGACGAAGGCGGGTCTGGTCAAGTTGACGCAATAAATCTCTCGCGAGTTTGTTTGGATGGATACGGAGCTTGTTTTGATATCTAGCTCCAAATTGGGCTATAACGTCTCTGACGTGTGAAATGTTGAGATCCTTGTGGATGTGCTCGTTTCGAACGTACCACGGTGCCCCGGTGATAGTTCTAAGGATCTTGGATTGTGCCCTTTGCATGATGTCAATGTTACTGTGACAGCCATTCCCCCACAGCTCAGAACCATAAGTCCATATTGGCTTTAAAACTGTACTGTAAACTAAGACCTTGTAGTCGAGGCTAAGGGGAGAGTGATACCTGATGAGCCAGTGGAGACTGTTGGCCCTCAGGCCTGCTGCACTCCATTCTCTCACACTCCAGCCTGTCTATTTTTCTGTTCTTGCGTTCAAAAGGCGCTTCTACTTCCTTCTCTTGGTCCAGTACGCGTCTAATACTGTCCGAGTAGCTACAGATTGAAGTGTTCGCTTATTCGATGTGTCCTTCGCTCTAGATGCTTCCCGGCACTCTTGGTCGTACCATGGATTCCTTGTAGGGGGGCGGTTGAATTCAATTACTTCCTCCGCTGAAGCTCGTAGAGAGTGTGATATGTGCGCGCACATTTCACTCCTATTTTCGGGATTCGAGATTGTTTGCCTCAGTAGATCAGATAGTCATGTGGAGAATTTATCCTTCGTTCTTTGTGATTGCAACTTTCCGATGTCCAGCTTTCTTGACATACTTCGACGTGTGATTATTGCTACACATAGCCACGCGCGAACCTCAACTGCAACAAGTTTATGGTCTGAGTCTATATTAGGATCCCGACATGTTCGCACATCACGTATAAACGAATGCCGATCACATGTGATCGATTTGATTACGAGTCAGTCGATCAGGGGACAGCTAGGTTGCCTTGTGTATATCATGTACTACTTACTACCATATTACGCGCCACTGCAAAGCCTATTAACCTAAAACCATTGCTCGAGGTAGACTCATGTAGGCTTTGCTGGCCGACGGTTGCACCAAAGACACCTTCCCGTCCAATCTTGGCATTAAAGTCTCCAAGTAGGATTTTAATGTCATGAGTTGGACAACGGTTGTATACACGGTGCAGCTCCGTCTAGAAGGCGTCCTTGGTCCCATCGTCTTTGTCTTCCGTTGGGGCCATCAACGTTATTTGGGGTCCGTTCCGACGCAGTTTCCGCATCCGTCATTAAGGTTGTAGTTTTCTATGGTGGATCTCAATCCCTTTCTGAAACCTAATTTAGATGGTCAGAGAGCCCGCCGCGCGGCTTAATTTACCACCCAATGGATATTGAGTGGCTATCTAGGACGAACCACTTGAAGATAGTGCGTAGTCTTGATAAAAGTAAGCACAAGGATCGTGTTGTTAAAAGCAATATCTCTAATTATTATTAGGGCCGAAAAATAATTCGATCGGTTGAAATTGTGCCCAATAACCGTTTTTTGAGTATTTCGGTGGTAAGGGGAGGAAATTCAAAAATCTAAAACTTACTCTTATATCGTACGAACATAACGAATCTACATTTCAATTCTTGCTCTAGCTCTTATAGTCTCTGAAAACAGGCGTTCATACAGACGGGCGGACGGACAGGGCTAGATGGACTCAGCTTGCCGCCCTGATCAAGAATATATATACGTTAAGGTGTCTCCGATGATTATTTCTTACCTTACCTGTTACATCTTTTTAGATATTCCACAAATCTATTAGTTCCCTTTTTCTCTTTTTCAAGTTAAAGGGACTAAAAAGATACAATGAGTGATAAGTGGGTTTGAAAAAGGGAAGACACCTACCCACACTGAGCTATACCAGCAACCACACAAGCCAAGGGAATAGGTGTGGAGAAGGCTTCCAAATGACCCAACATGACACGGAAGTGTAGTTACAGTGCAGTGACTAAAAACCGGGTGACCCAGGTCAGAGGGCGAACACAAACTGTCGTCCAAACAAACTAAGAGCCCACCGGGTGAGCAACCCAACAAGCCCAAGAGCAACCAAAAGTGCGCTGATCTGGCGAATTACGTGAATGTCGTCAAAACGGTGCAAACTAACAGCACACTGCAGATATATAAGGACAGCGTGCGCGTCCAGCCTGTCTATTTTTCTGTTCTTGCGTTCAAAAGGCGCTTCTACTTCCTTCTCTTGGTCCAGTACGCGTCTAATACTGTCCGAGTAGCTACAGATTGAAGTGTTCGCTTATTCGATGTGTCCTTCGCTCTAGATGCTTCCCGGCACTCTTGGTCGTACCATGGATTCCTTGTAGGGGGGCGGTTGAATTCAATTACTTCCTCCGCTGAAGCTCGTAGAGAGTGTGATATGTGCGCGCACATTTCACTCCTATTTTCGGGATTCGAGATTGTTTGCCTCAGTAGATCAGATAGTCATGTGGAGAATTTATCCTTCGTTCTTTGTGATTGCAACTTTCCGATGTCCAGCTTTCTTGACATACTTCGACGTGTGATTATTGCTACACATAGCCACGCGCGAACCTCAACTGCAACAAGTTTATGGTCTGAGTCTATATTAGGATCCCGACATGTTCGCACATCACGTATAAACGCATGCCGATCACATGTGATCGATTTGATTACGAGTCAGTCGATCAGGGGACAGCTAGGTTGCCTTGTGTATATCATGTACTACTTACTACCATATTACGCGCCACTGCAAAGCCTATTAACCTAAAACCATTGCTCGAGGTAGACTCATGTAGGCTTTGCTGGCCGACGGTTGCACCAAAGACACCTTCCCGTCCAATCTTGGCATTAAAGTCTCCAAGTAGGATTTTAATGTCATGAGTTGGACAACGGTTGTATACACGGTGCAGCTCCGTCTAGAAGGCGTCCTTGGTCCCATCGTCTTTGTCTTCCGTTGGGGCCATCAACGTTATTTGGGGTCCGTTCCGACGCAGTTTCCGCATCCGTCATTAAGGTTGTAGTTTTCTATGGTGGATCTCAATCCCTTTCTGAAACCTAATTTAGATGGTCAGAGAGCCCGCCGCGCGGCTTAATTTACCACCCAATGGATATTGAGTGGCTATCTAGGACGAACCACTTGAAGATAGTGCGTAGTCTTGATAAAAGTAAGCACAAGGATCGTGTTGTTAAAAGCAATATCTCTCCCAATCCTAATTATTATTAGGGCCGAAAAATAATTCGATCGGTTGAAATTGTGCCCAATAACCGTTTTTTGAGTATTTCGGTGGTAAGGGGAGGAAATTCAAAAATCTAAAACTTACTCTTATATCGTACGAACATAACGAATCTACATTTCAATTCTTGTTCTAGCTCTTATAGTCTCTGAAAACAGGCGTTCATACAGACGGGCGGACGGACAGGGCTAGATGGACTCAGCTTGTCGCCCTGATCTAGAAAATATATACGTTAAGGTGTTTCCGATGATTATTTCTTACCTTACCTGTTACATCTTTTTAGATATTCCACAAATCTATTAGTTCCCTTTTTCTCTTTTTCAAGTTAAAGGGACTAAAAAGATACAATGAGTGATAAGTGGGTTTGAAAAAGGGAAGACACCTACCCACACTGAGCTATACCAGCAACCACACAAGCCAAGGGAATAGGTGTGGAGAAGGCTTCCAAATGACCCAACATGACACGGAAGTGTAGTTACAGTGCAGTGACTAAAAACCGGGTGACCCAGGTCAGAGGGCGAACACAAACTGTCGCCCAAACAAACTAAGAGCCCACCGGGTGAGCAACCCAACAAGCCCAAGAGCAACCAAAAGTGCACTGATCTGGCGAATTACGTGAATGTCGTCAAAACGGTGCAAACTAACAGCACACTGCAGATATATAAGGACAGCGTGCGCGTCGTTAGACGCACTGCGGCAGGAGAGCTATTGCTCGAAATGAGGAAGTCGGCAGACGTCTTCATTTCCAAGCTGTAACGGGCCGCACAGAGCGATAGTTAAAACTATCACGGAAAAGGTATTCGTAAAAATACAAGACATTACGGGCAGTCTGCAGGATCTGCAGCAATAGAGTGTCTGGAGTTCGTACATTTAGCATCTAAATGTAGAAGCAAAGGTGATGCCTCCAAGTTATGATTTATCTGCGGAAGTAACACCACGCGTCTAAAGGTTTTAAAAATAAACCGTGCTCCATACTTTGCACCCGACAAGGAGAAAAAAATCCCAAAATAAATTAATTGTTCAGTTTCTAGTAAATATACCCACAGCGACCAACTGGTTATAATGTTCACTTTGACGACACCCTGTGAGCAAGCTTTCAGAGTTTCCATCACTAACACTAAGATTGAGCCAAGCGCGGATTCGGTCACATACGCCGATAACGTGGCTATTGCCCTAGTTAATGCATTCAACGAATTTATTTAAGGGTTACACCAGACCAGTCTACTGGTAGAACCCGGACGTAGCGGCGTTCAGGAGATTTCCTTAAATGCCGATGTGACCCGGTACCCATAAAAGTTTTATTTGCCTGTTGTGTTTTGTTATTGCGTTTCTAAAAGTACGTCTTGATTGCTTGTGTTTAATATTGTCACTAATGCTGCTAAGAAGTCGCTGCTGATTATATATTTCCTCTGCGATTTCTCTATAAGCCTTATGGCTTTATATAAAGCTACTATTTCTGCTGTAAAAACTGAGGAGTAGTAAGGAAGTAGCCCGTATTTGAGTACCCTTGTGTTAGAAGTAATAGCAAAAGAAATTGACCCATTAATTGCCGAGCCATTTATTTATTTACGTAGGAGACGTAAGGGTTACACCAGACCAGTCTACTGGTAGAACCCGGCCGTAGCGGCGTTCAGGAGATTTCCTTAAATGCCGATTTGACCCGGTTTTGTTATTGCGTTTCTAAAAGTACGTCTTGATTGTTTGTGTTTAATATTGTCACTAATGCTGCTAGAAGTCGCTGCTGATTATATATTTCCTCTGCGATTTCTCTATAAGCCTTATGGCTTTATATAAAGCTACTATTTCTGCTGTAAAAACTGAGGAGTAGTAAGGAAGTAGCCCGTATTTGAGTACCCTTGTGTCAGAAGTAATAGCAAAAGAAATTGACCCATTAATTGCCGAGCCATTAGTCTATAAGAGCTGGAGCAACCAAAGATTTGTTATTTGCGTACACTATACTACTTTTTTTTAGATTTTTATATTTTTATAAAAACGATTATTAAGCACAATTTTCAACCGATCGAATTTCTTTGGGCACACATAATAATTACACCATTCCTGATCTACATTGTAAATTTCGTTAAGATTAAAGAAAAATACACGGAAGTTATACAACATTAAGTATTGCGTTATAAAGCGCGGGGATAAAAATTGCTTAAAATGCGTGTAGAATGAATGAATAAGTCATTGTTGGTTGGCATAGGGGCCTTCGTAGTACACTCGACTATAGATTTGTTACTTGTTTCTAAAGTGTTTTTGTTATGTAAGGGTCGTCAAATTCTTTGGACCATCTTTTGATGAATCCAAGAGTTTGAGTAGCCTTACCTATAGTAAATGCAACATGTGCATTGAAATTTAATTTGTGGTCAAGTAGAATTCCTAAATCCATGACTCTATCTAGCCTGTCTACGGAAAGCTGATCGAGAGTGTAATTAAGCGTAAGAGGTGTACCTCGAAAAAATGACATGACCTTACACTTGGAGCAGTTTAATTTAAGTAAATTAAATTTACACCAGTCAAAAAATAAGTCTAGGTCAGACTGCAATAGATGAGAAAATTGTATGTCATTAAAAGTGACATATAACTTCACATCATCTGCATACATTAGTATGTTAGAATAAGAAAAAATCTGTGGAAGATCATTGATAAAAAGGTTAAAAAGTAACGGACCCAGATGACTGCCCTGGGGGACTCCGGACGAAACATAAACGGACTTAGAGAAAGATGATTTAAAAATAACTCGTTGTATTCGCGAGCGAAGATAGTCGTCGATCCAGTTTACAAGGTCTTGAGGAAATCCCATCAAACTTAACTTATTAATTAAGAGAGTGTGATTTACAGAGTCAAAAGCCTTACTGAAATCCGTGTAAATAACATCAGTCTGCATTTTATTCTGAAATCCTTTGATAACAGAAGAGCTAAATTCAAGTAAGTTAGTGGTTGTAGATCGTGCTTTCACAAAACCATGTTGGTTAGGTGATATGATCGAACTACAAAAGTGCTGAAGCTGAGACGTTATCAATTTCTCAAGCACTTTAGGAATAGCGGACAACTTGGATATACCCCTATAGTTCATAACATCCGACCTAGAACCATTCTTATGGAGAGGAATTATATATGATTACTTCCAAACAGTCGGAAATGAACTGGATTTAACGGACAACTCAAATAATTTATATAAAGGTTTACAAAGAGAACCAGCACAGTATTTTAGTACACATGCGGGAACTCCATCGGGCCCAGGTGAATAATTTGGGTTAATAATATTAAGTTCACTTAATAGCGAACTTTCAAGGAAAACAGGATTAAAAATGTAGTTAGATGTATTTAGTCTGTACGGATAGTAACTATCACGAGACAAACCACTAACCGAATACGTAGATTGAAAGAAATCTGCAAATAAATCGGCTGCCGCCTGATCAGAGTCTGCTGTCATGCCTTCATAACTAACCGAGTTAGGAAAAATATTTGCTTTACGCTTTGAATTAACAAAGCTAAAAAATTGTTTTGGATTTTGCCGGAATTGTAAACGGCAACAAGATAAATAATCATTGTAACAACGCGTGTTACACGAAACAAAATTTGTTTTGGCTATAAGGTAACGAGAGAAATCAGAGATTCTACTCGTCGACTGAAATCTTTTATAATATCGAGATTTGACATTTTTAAGTGTTGCTTATTCTTTAGTAAACCATGGAGGTCTATTCGAACTCTTTTGGGAACACATTTATCAAAAAGAATGTTCAAAATATTATAAAAGATCGACGTGGCCTCATATATATCGCAACAAGAGAATAATTGAGACCAGTTAGTCTCATAAAGTAAATAATTAAGTTTCTCAAAGTTGCATTTTTTGAAGCATCTGGATTTAACTACTGGGCTATCTGCAAAGTATTCTTTAGGCATAGGCAAATCAAATTGTAAATTTAGGGTTGGATGATAAATATCTTCCGGGAGAACAAGAGGACAAGTTTGCTTCACTATAGCATTAGACGAATCTGATGCAAAAACCAGGTCAAGTAAACGCCCATTACTATTACGAACAGGATTAACCTGACAAGTTGATAGGTCCAATAGAGACTCAATGAATTCATTAGCTACTACTGGTGACATAACATTAGGCAAGGTAGGATTATGTGACTTGTCTACATTTGGAAGATTGAAATCTCCAAAAGCCAGCAAATAATCATTGCTGGATAGCTCTGACGAGATAGATCGGATAACGGACAGATGTTCGGAATAAATTTCAGAATCTGAGTTAGGAGGAATATACGAACAGGTTACATATAAATTAATATTATTAATATTAATTTTTACTGCTGTAAATTCAATGTTTGACGGACTATCTGTGAATACTAATTTGGATGAAAGATTTGAACGGACAGCAATAAGTACGCCACCACCAAGGCGAAGAGGACGGTCTTGGCGAAAGCAAGTGTATCTACTACAAAGTACAGATAAGTCTGATATTTCAGGTTTTAACCAGGTTTCGGTGAAAATTATTATATTAGATTCAAAAGAAAAACTGTCTAGATAAAGCTTAGACAATTTTGACTTAATACCTCTAACATTTTGGTAAGAAATAAGAAAGGACGTTGTTAGTTTTTTGGCGCGATAGTAGTAGAAACGCCGTTAGGAATTTGAATTTGAGGCAGCACAATCGGAGGCCGATTTCTATTATGGGAAACAAATTCTTTAATAACAAGGTCCTTAGGCCAGAACATTTTGCAACACACTGTGTTGAAAATATCAGCCGGGACACCGATTTTAAAAGATGATATTTCTCTAACATATTTAAAGTTAAATTTAAGAATAGAAATATCCTTGTTTTTACAATTTATACCGGACAATTTTAATTTTGATAAAATATATGAATTTAGATCGTCAACAGTGGTATCTGGGGAAAGCCTAAATACGAAAATTTGTTTTTTGTACGGGACTACAGATAGAGGCTTGACGGAGATATTTGCCTCAGTAGGTAATTGTACCGTTTGGGGTGAATTACCTAAATGTGAACAATTTAAGTTTGAGCACTGAGATGAGTAAACTTATTTTATATTGTTGTTGTGTTATATTTATTTTTAAGAGTAGGAATTGAAGGTATTAACATTGTATACGACATCCTTTCAAAGTGTTAAGAGTACTGACTAATTATTTGGGGTGAATGTTGGTCTCCATTTTTTGGGCTTTAAATTTTTATTGAATTACATTAAGTAAATATAAAACGATAATAATAAAATACATGTGCTTGCTTTATTTAAGTAATACTTTTTTAAGTCCAAACCTCCAGACATAATCAACCTACGGTAAATGCAATGACTTCTCTATTAAATATGTAAAATAATATAAATGTAAATGTAAAAATAAATATATCATATACATGAGTACATTTCATATAATATTATTTTGGGATTATTTTCTTTTTATATAAAATATTTAAGTTTATGATATTAAAAATTACATGTGGTGTGTGGATGTCTTAACTAATATTATATATATATATATATATATATATATATATATATACGCTTATGGGTAGCAATAGAGTAAATAATGTAAGTGTATATACGAAATTATTCGATTTCAGCCTCATAAACAATTAAAAAGCACCCTTTCTTCTATAATATCTATAAATTTTATTCAAAGCTATTTTGTATGTACATTGAACGTGAAAACGAATGCAGATGTGTTTGTTTTAAAATTTCTGCCGATGATTTATGTATATTAACATATGGTGTATCTACATATATGGTCTTGACATCGACAAGCTAAATATAGCGATTAAATAAGAGCCACAGAGTAAGTATCAAAAATGTTACCAGAAAAATGGATTATCCATCTTATATTGGATTATCTCTCTTTGTATAATATTTATGCAAAGACCAAATATTGAGAATCGACGCAAAAAAATAAAAAGAAACTCAATATATTAACCTGATACTAACCCTTTAAACCAAAACATAATAAAAAACAAGTAAGAAGTCTGTAGTCGAGTGTACCCGACTACGAGAGCCCCTTTGCCTACATATACAGCCATACACACACATACTCATACATACACACAGTTCTGCACGTACTTAGCCATTGCGCGCACCTTTTAGCCCCCACGCTCCATAGCGCGGTACTTAATGTTGTATAACTTCCGTGTTTATTGTTCAAACCTAACGAAATTCACAACGTAGATGGAGAATGGCCAACTCAATATGTGTGCGTAAAAGAAATTTGATCGGTTAAAAATTGTATCTGAAAATCGATTTTTTCAAATTGCGGGGGTCAGGGAAGGAAATTGAAAAATCTAAAACAAACTCGTATAGCGTACAAACATAACAAATATACATTCCAAATTTCGTTGCTCTAGCTCTTATTTTGCGCGCACTACTATACCCCCCCGGAGCCCAAAACGCCACATTTGCTGATCTATAACTTCCGAGATTTTTGATCAATCTTACCCAGATTCACAACATCGATCAAGAATGGTCTAATAATGATGTGTGCCAAAAATAAATTTGATCGGTTGAAAATTGTGCTTAATAATCGTTTTTTTCAAATTGCGGGGGTCAGGGGGGGAAATTGAAAAATCCAAAACAAACTTGTATAGCGTACGAACATAACAAATCTACGTTCCAAATTTCGTTGCTCTAGCTCTTATTTTGCGCGCACTACTATACCCCCCGGGGCCCAAAACACCACTTTTGCTGATCTATAACTTCCGAGATTTTTGACCAATCTTACCCAGATTCACAACATCGATCAAGAATGGTCCAATAATGATGTGTACCAAAAATAAATTTGATCGGTTGAAAATTGTGCTTAATAATCGTTTTTTTCGATTTGCGGGGGTCAGGGGGGGAAATTGAAAAATCCAAAACAAACTCGTATAGCGTACGAACATAACAAATCTACGTTCCAAATTTCGTTGCTCTAGCTCTTATTTTGCGCGCACTACATAGCCCCCCCCGGGGCCCATAACGCCACTTTTGCTGATCTATAACTTCCGAGATTTTAGATCAATCTTACCAAGATTCACAACATCGATCAAGAATGGTCTAATAAAAATGTGTGCCAAAAATAAATTTGATCGGTTGAAAATTGTGCTTAATAATCGTTTTTTTCAAATTGCGGGGGTCAGGGGGGGAAATTGAAAAATCCAAAACAAACTTGTATAGCGTACGAACATAACAAATCTACGTTCCAAATTTCGTTGCTCTAGCTCTTATTTTGCGCGCACTACTATACCCCCCCGGGGCCCAAAACGCCACTTTTGCTGATCTATAACTTCCGAGATTTTTGATCAATCTTCACCAGATTCACAACATCGATCAAGAATGGTCTAATAATGATGTGTGCCAAAAATAAATTTGATCGGTTGAAAATTGTGCTTAATAATCGTTTTTTTCGATTTGCGGGGGTCAGGGGAGGAAATTCAAAAATCAAAAACAAACTTGTACAGCGTACGAACATAACGAATCTAGATTTCAAGTTTGGTTGCTCTAGCTCTTATAGTCTCTGAGAAACAGGCGTTCATACGGACGGACGGACGGACGGACGGACGGACGGACGGACGGACGACGGACGGACAGACAGACGGACAGGGCTAGATCAACTCGTCTTGTCGTCCTGATTCAGAATATATATACTTTATGGGGTCTCCGATGATTATTTCTATGTGTTACATACTTTTGGATTTTGCATATTTCCAATAGCTCCGCTTTGCTCTTTTTTTACAAAAAAGGCAAAGGGGCTAACAAGTAAGAAGTCTGTAGTCGAGTGTACCCGACTACGAGAGCCACTTTGCCATACACACACATACTCATACATACACACAGTTCTGCACGTACTTGGCCATTGCGCGCGCCTTTTAGCCCCACGCTCTATATCGCGGTACTTAATGTTGTATAACTTCCGTGTTTATTGTTCAATTTTAACGAAATTCACAATTTAGATGAAGAATGGTCTACTTAATATGTGTGCGTAAAAGAAATTTGATCGGTTAAAAATTGTATCTGTAAATCGATTTTTTCGAATTGCGGGGGTCAGGGGAGGAAATTGAAAAATCTAAAACAAACTCGTATAGCGTACAAACATAACAAATATACGTTCCAAATTTCGTTGCTCTAGCTCTTATTTTGCGTGCACTACATTACCCCCCGGGGCCCATAACACCACTTTTGCTGATCTATAACTTCCGAGATTTTTGATCAATCTTACCCAGATTCACAACATCGATCAAGAGCGGTCTAATTATGATGTGTGCCAAAAATAAATTTGATCGGTTGAAAATTGTGCTTAGTAATCGTTTTTTTCGATTTGCGGGGGTCAGGGGAGGAAATTCAAAAATCAAAAACAAACTCGTATAGCGTACGAACATAACGAATCTAGATTTCAAGTTTGGTTGCTGTAGCTCTTATTTTGCGCGCGCTACTATACCCCCCCGGGGCCAATAATGCCACTTTTGCTGATCTATAACTTCCGAGATTTTTGACCAATCTTACCCAGATTCACAACATCGATCAAGAATGGTCTAATTATGATGTGTGCCAAAAATAAATTTGATCGGTTGAAAATTGTGCTTAATAATCGTTTTTTTCGATTTGCGGTGGTCAGGGGAGGAATTTGAAAAATCAAAAACATACTCGTATAGCGTACGAACATAACGAATCTAGATGCCAAATTTCGTTGCTGTAGCTCTTATTTTGTGCGCGCTACTATACCCCCCCGGGGCCCATAACGCCACTTTTGATGATCTATAACTTCCGAGATTTTTGATCAATCTTACCCAGATTTACAACATCGATCAAGAATGGTCTAATTATGTGTGCCAAAAATAAATTTGATCGGTTGAAAATTGTGCTTAATAATCGTTTTTTTCGATTTGCGGTGGTCAGGGGAGGAAATTCAAAAATCAAAAACAAACTCGTATAACCTACGAACATAACGAATCTAGATTTCAAGTTTGGTTGCTCTAGCTCTTATAGTCTCTGAGAAACAGGCGTTCATACAGACGGACAGACGGACAGACAGACAGACGGACAGGGCTAGATGAACTCGTCTTGTCGTCCTGATTCAGAATATATATACTTTATGGGGTCTCCGATGATTATTTCTATGTGTTACATACTTTTGGATTTTGCACATTTCCAATAGCTCCGCTTTGCTCTTTTTTTACAAAAAGGCAAAGGGGCTAAACACGGAAGTTATACAACATTAAGTATTGCGTTATGAAGCGCGGGGATAGGGGCCTTCGTAGTACACTCGACTATAGATTTGTTACTTGTTTCTACTGGTCATAAAGTTTTTCATGTAATTTATAATTTTAGCACCTACTTGCCATTTGGTAAACTGTTCAATTATTGCGTGAATTCCAACCATATCGAATGCTTTGAAAAAGTCAAGGGAGGCGATGGACGTATGCCTTTTGTTTTCGAGGGATTTAATTATCTAATGCTCTGCGTAAAGCAGACAATCTAAAAGTAATTTGTGTTTTTTAAAACCAAATTGACTTTTTGACAGAAGTTTGTTGTAGTTTAAAAACCACCAAAGACGTTTGGCATTATTTTGTCTAACAGTTTTGAGTGTTATTGATTAAAGGAAGTGAGGCGGTTTGAGCATGACTGGTTTTATGTGAGTTAAGTTTGAGCACTGAGATGACTAAACTTATTTTATATTGTTGTTGTGTTATATTTATTTTTAAGAGTAGGAATTGAAGGTATTAACATTGTATACGACATCCCTTCAAAGTGTTAAGAGTACTGACTAATTATTTGGGGTGAATGTTGGTCTCCATTTTTTGGGCTTTAAATTTTTATTGAATTACATTAAGTAAATATAAAACGATAATAATAAAATACATGTGCTTGCTTTATTTAAGTAATACTTTTTTAAGTCCAAACCTCCAGACATAATCAACCTACGGTAAATGCAATGACTTCTCTATTAAATATGTAAAATAATATAAATGTAAATGTAAAAATAAATATATCATATACATGAGTACATTTCATATAATATTATTTTGGGATTATTTTCTTTTTATATAAAATATTTAAGTTTATGATATTAAAAATTACATGTGGTGTGTGGATGTCTTAACTAATATTAATATATATATATATATATATATATATATATATATATATATACGCTTATGGGTAGCAATAGAGTAAATAATGTAAGTGTATATACGAAATTATTCGATTTCAGCCTCATAAACAATTAAAAAGCAAATACCCTTTCTTCTATAATGTCTATAAATTTTATTCAAAGCTATTTTGTATGTACATTGAACGTGAAAACGAATGCAGATGTGTTTGTTTTAAAATTTCTGCCGATGATTTATGTATATTAACATATGGTGTATCTACATATATGGTCTTGACATCGACAAGCTAAATATAGCGATTAAATAAGAGCCACAGAGTAAGTATCAAAAATGTTACCAGAAAAATGGATTATCCATCTTATATTGGATTATCTCTCTTTGTATAATATTTATGCAAAAACCAAATATTGAGAATCGACGCAAAAAAATAAAAATGAAACTCAATATATTAACCTGATACTAACCCTTTAAACCAAAACATAATAAAAAAAAATGACATTGTTTACATGCATACAGTGTACTCTTAGTATTCGTGACTATCCAATAGGCAACTGCCCAGTTATTTCAATAGATATAAAGTTGCAGATTAGTTTTTTGTTTTAATTGTAATATAAGTTCAAATTTTTCTTTTAAAAAAAGCTATGTTTGTCTCAATAATATATATATAAACAAGTAAGAAGTCTGTAGTCGAGTGTAATCGACTACGAGAGCCCCTTTGCCTACATATACAGCCATACACACATACTCATACATACACACAGTTCTGTACGTACTTGGCCATTGCGCGCACCTTTTAGCCCCCCACGCTCTATAGCGCGATACTTAATGATGTATAACTTCCGTGTTTATTATTCAATTTTAACGAAATTCACAACGAAGATGAAGGATGGTATACTCAATATGTGTGCGAAAAAGAAATTTGATCGGTTAAAAATTGTACCTTATAAATTGCGGTGGTCAGGGGAGGAAATTCGAAAAATAAAAACAAACTTGTATAACCTACGAACATAACGAATCTAGATTTCAAGTTTGGTTTCTCTAGCTCTTATAGTCTCTAGAAACAGGCGTTCATACGGACGAACGGACGGACAGACAGACGGACAGGGCTAGATGAACTCGTCTTGTCGTCCTGATTCAGAATATATATACTTTATGGGGTCACCGATGATTATTTCTATATTTTACATACTTTTGGATTTTGCACATTTCCAATAGATCCGCTTTGCTTCTTTTTTACAAAAAGGCAAAGGGGCTAATTAGAAAAAAAGAAAAAAATATATACAGAATTAGCTCCAACCGAAACTATATAATTCTATTTTGTTTAGATGTAAACTAAGCGCTACAAAAAATCCACCATCAAACATTACTTGTAAGCCTTGATTTGTAAATCTATACAATAGGTTTTGTAATATCTCAAAAAAATGTACATGTAGAGCAGCTCAATTTTAGTGAACCTAAAAAGCAGTAATAATTTATCCGGATCGCCGATTTTTAGAAGCTGAAACAAGAAACAAAGGTCAAAGAAGTATAAAATCTGTAGTCAAGTGTACCCTACTTTGCCTACATACACAGCCATACACACAGTTCTCCACGTACTTTAAACCATTGAGCGCGCCTTTTATCCCCCGCGCACTATAGACACTTAATGCGGAATAACTTCCGTGTTTTTATGAGATTCACAACGTAGATCAAGAATGGTCTAATTATTATGTTTGCCAAAAAGAATTCAATCGGTTGAAAATTGTGCTTAACAATCTTTTTTTTCGTATTGCGCGGGTCAAGGGAGGAAATTCATAAATCTAAAACAAACTCGTATGGCACACGAACATAATGCATCTAGATTCCAAATTTGGTTGCTCTAGGTCTTATTTTGCGTGGACCACTTAACCCTCCGCATTGTATAACAGCACTTTTAATTATGTATAACTTACGAGTTTTTTGATCAATCTTAATGAGATTTACAACGTTGATCAAGAATGGGCTAATTATTATGTGTGCCAAAAAAAAAATACGATCGATTTAAAATTGTGCTTAACAATCTTTTTTTTCGTATTGCATGGGTCAAGGGAGAAAATTTAAAACTATAAAGCAAACTCGTATAGCGCGCGTTTACACAGACGAAGAGACAGACATGGCTAGATCGTCTTAACTAGTCGTTCTAATCAAGTATATATATATATTTTATGTGGGCTCAGATGATTATTTCTATCTGTTACATACTTTTCCTTTTTAGTCTTTTTTAAACGCAAAGGGGCTAATAACACTAACCTCCACAGGGCTTATTTTAACTAGCCACGAATACTGAAGGTGCACTATATTTATATAAGTAATAACTTAAAAATAAAAACTAACTAAATATACTGTTATATATTATAATTAATTTTAAGCTTATTTTTTTCTGTTGTCTTACATGCATATATATATATATATATATATATATATATATATATATATATATATAATATATATATATACTGTACATCTTATGAGTATTCGGTTATATTATTGTGTCGAGTTGGCGAGCTTGGTGTAAAATTTTTTTCTGATGTCCTACTAAAGTTATACCCATATCGGATAGCTGTTGAGCTGTTAATCTTGAGATCTGTAATAGAAATATATAATTTTTATATGTTAGGCAGATTTTGTTGTTTGTTTTCTGCCCATAAGGCATCCCTTAGGAGAATTTTCGCTTTTTTAGCTAATGAATATTGTACATACTTGTTGGGCACTGATTAGATTAGCCTCTTTAAAATGCTGATTATATCTCGACATTTTTATATTTTCTAGCCATAATTCAGTGGTTATAAATATATTATGACCTCGTTGTGTATCTAGTATATGAGTATTGTCATTTTCAGGTGAATTTCGTGTAGTTAACAGCGACTGAGGTTGTCTAGCCAGATTATCTAAAGTAGACACAATACTGGAGAATGTTGGCCTGTGTGTTCGTTGTTTTTGCCAACAGTCCAACATCAACTGGTATAGAGCTTCTGGGCAATCCATAGGGGCGGGTAAACGATAGCCTTTCTCAATGCTTTTTATCACATCCTTAAATATTAATATTATATTATAATTAAAATTATTTAATTGTATTAAAAATTAAAAGTGATATAAGTAAAATTACGATATTTACCTGATTTGACCAATTCCAATAAGGACGTTCTCCATATGACATTACTTCCCATAATACAACACCATAAGA
This sequence comes from Zygothrica quintamaculata, assembly GCA_037044455.1. NCBI lineage: Eukaryota > Metazoa > Arthropoda > Insecta > Diptera > Drosophilidae > Zygothrica > Zygothrica quintamaculata. The sequence goes on along the minus strand of JBAMBS010001716.1, from coordinate 34,685 downwards.
CCAAACATCAGATGCGGAAGTGAATTTACGAAAAGCTATTGCTTCCGGAGCTGTCCAGCGCACCGGAATTTTACCGCCCTGTATAGAAATATTATTACAGTATATATCGGTTATAAGGTGTAAAGTTTATAAGCAAATATTGGTTAAAAGCAAAATTATGTTATTTCTAAACATCATAAAACTATTTAATATTAAATTTAGCCTCATAAAAATTGATTGTATATAAGAAAATATGTGTATAAACAAATAAAAAATTGTTGATTTGGAATCAGTTCATATAAATTTTATCGGTTTTAAAAAAATTATAAACTGTAGGACAGCAATATTAAAATTGTTGATCTCATTTTATATTTAATATTAATATTATTATAGCTGTCGAACAGCATAAAATATAAAATTAAATAAACTTCTAAACGTGTGGTTAATTTTATAATAATCATTTAAATACAACGTAGTGGCATATTACTCATGATTGCTTAAAAGGAAATATCGAATATAAGCAACAAAATTTCTGCATTATATGTTTTGCTTATTACCGGTATATACTGTAATTGAATTGAACACAATCGATTCTGTAATTTAGAAACCAATACATGAAAAGGCATAGCATATTGCTAAACTGTTGTCAGCTTTAGTGAATTAGTTTAACCTTAATTTTTTTTTATAAAATTAATAGTATAAATAGGCATCGCTTAAGTTACATTGGAACCTGTGTTAATATATATATATATATATATATACAATATTATGCTAATCTTAAAATAATGGCTTTTCTTCGTAGTCAAAGCATATTATGCTTATGCTAAAACATTTTCAATAAGTAATAAATCTGTAGACAAGTGTAACCGACTACGAGAGTCCTTTTGCCTTCAGACACAGCCATACCCACATATATGCACATATACATTAAGCCATTTGGCGCGCTTTTTCAATGCAAAGTGAATGAAAAGGGACCTAACCGTAAACAATTCAAATAGAACTAAATTCAAACACTTAAAAGATGTTGTTGTAGTCGGGTACACCGGAGTACAAATTTCTTACTTCTTATTTATTTAATGTCGACTCTAAACTAACGATAAAAGAGCCCCTATACACAAACATATACACATATACATATACATTTAGGATAATAAACATTATAAAACGTGTTCGGCTCGATGCGATCTCGAAACGACTACCGATCCGTGAATCGTGATCACCCCAAACTATGTGATGTCGAGCTTGTCGTAAAAGGTGAATAAAGAGTTCCCAGATGGAACACATACACACAATTCTACACGCATTATATGCTGTTGCGGCAAATTCTATCCCACTCCCCATAAAATTGGACATATTCACTTACTCGAGTGGTGTAAGCATCACTGGCATTTTCGATTTCGCGCGAGAGTCCAAAATCAGCAATTTTGCAAATCAATTGCGCGTTAACTAGCACATTACGAGCTGCTAAGTCTCTGTGAACGTAATTCATTTCACTTAGATAAGACATTCCACTGGCAATGCCACGAAGCATAACAATTAGCTGTAACGTTTGAAATTTTCCATCATTGACACGCAAAAATGTGTCTAGGCTGCCGTTTTCCATATACTCAGTTATGATCATAACAGGATTTGAACGGGTTACAACTCCTTGCAGATAAATTACATTTGGATGGTCAAATTGTCCCATTATAGAAGCTTCTGTCAAAAAGTCACAACGAGCTTTTTCCGATGACCCTTTTAATAAAAAATATGTTAAACCATGGTATATATACTTTATATAAAATATGTAATAACGTGTACTTCTATAAAATTTTTTAAATTACTCCTAATTGGTGAAACTTACAAATATTAATATGAAATCAAAGTAGAACCACACTTTAATCGTACATCATCGAAATATAATATTGATAACATAATAATCAAGGCTACAACTATACAGTATATGTAATAACAAACCTGGCTTTAAAGTTTTGATAGCCACATCGATGTCCTGGACGAAGTTTGGGGGTATCTTTAGACGGCCACGGCAAACATCGCCAAATTCGCCGCCACCTGGAGTATGTACTTACGGTATATTAGTTTATAATAAATGATAAAAAATATATATATATACCTATAATTGCCTCAATTGTAATGTAGTTAGCATCAATTTCACGGGCAAATTCCCGTATTGCCTGATTGGGATCTTCATATGTATGGGGGTCTACGTAACTTCGACTGTTTCCAAACAAAGGTGTTGTCACTGCAAAACCAAATAGCGAAAAAGGTAAATTAAAATATATGTATTTAGAATATTTATATTAATTTAATAATCTAAATAAATCATTCCAAAAGTTATAAATAAAAAATTAATAATTTATTTAACATGAACTTTGACCCAGAAATCAAATTTTAAAATATAAACTAAACAAGTTTTTAAAGCTTTACAAAAATGTATTAAACTTTTAATTGCCAATCAGATCAACCATAAGTTGATTAAGAATGGTGTATTAATTAAAAGTGCAAAAAAATAAATTCAATCGGTTGAAGATTGTGATTAAAATTCGTTCAGCGGGGGTTAGGGAAGGATATTCAAATATCTTTAAAAAAAACTTGTTAAGCCTACAAAAAAAAGGAATCTAGATTCCAAGTACCGTGTTATAAAGCGCGGGGGGGGGGGGTGGGCGGCGGCACTAAAAGGTGCTCGCAACATATTAAAGTGGAGGTAGAACTGTGTATATGTGTGTATGTTTTGTTTGTTGGAAAAGGGGTTGTCGAAGTTGGGTACACTCGACCACAGATTTCTTACTTGTTTTTATTTAGTATCAGGGACGACTCAGACCTCGGAAAAGTTTTTTAAAATTAACCCTTTATAGCGCAGTATTGCAGATCTGCAACACACCGTTTAGAAGCCATTATCTTACAGTGTGTAATGCAAATTTTAAAAAAATAATTTATTGCTGTTTAGAAATAATCATTTTATTATTAACTATGCCAAAGAACCGAAAAAATAATTATTTTTCCCGTGACTTTTGTAAATTCTAAAAACTTGAATTTTTGTGCTGTTTTTTGTTTTAAAAAAAAGTATTAAAAAACAATTGTTGAAACTATTGAAAATTATTAACAGATTCTATTTCTTCTATTCTATATATTGTCAATTTTTTATATATTGTCGAATTTTGGTAATTGGTCCATTAGAACACAAGAAAATCAGCAATTTATCTGTGTTAAACACATAGTTTTCTTGAATTTTGGTAATTGATCCATTAGAACACAAGAAAATCAGCAATTTATCTGTGTTAAACACACAGTTTACTTGAAAAAAAAAAAATGGTAAAACCGAAATTAAAAAAAAATAAGAGAAGTTGTATTTATTATTTTTTTACACCAAATAAATAAAAATTATGAAAATCGGAGTTGTTGCGCTTTAAAGGATTAACACAGAACACTTTCATTTATAAGTGGTTATTACTTTAGTGTTACAATAATTTTTTAAAATTATATTATATATATATATATTATATTATATATATTATATTAAATATATTTTAATTAAATTTCCAACAGTTCCAATAGATAGATAAATTAATAAGGTTGTATAACATAAAACTAACAATTTTGACAATTAGAAGTTTAAGTAATCAATTAGTAACATTTTTATTAATTTAGTTTGAATTAAAGCGATTCAGAAAAGTGCACAATAAACTGTAATCCAATACCATGAAAATAAACACAAAAATGTATACCATTTGAATTAAAAGTCTTGATAATTGAAGTTGTATCCATAGCACTAACTGAAAATAAATATAAAAATTTATAAAAAAATAAATATATTAAGTTATTGAATTTAATTTTTGTAATCTTAATAATTATGTTCACTCAAATCATAAGGGTAATTATTATTATTCTACCTACAATTCCAATATTTCGAATTGAACAGTTGTTCATAGTTCACGTTAAATAAATAAATATATATAGAAATATATATATAATCGCTTTATATATATACAGCCGTTGACAACTAATTGACAACATGTACGTAACGGTTGCTATTTTCTTTTTTTTAACGTATTTTTAAAGGAAACGCTTTGATTTTTTTTTTTATTACCTATTGATATTTAAGTATAAAAAACAAAAAAAAATTCAGCAATATACGGTAAACTATATTTTTTGAGATCATTTCTCCAAGAACCTTCTAAATGCATGGTACAATTAATTTGACAAAAGCTTAAAATAATATTTTCAAAAAATTATCCTGTTAATATTTAATCTAATGTCTACCAGGAAAACTATTTTGCTTTATAACGGCACTACACCGACGACTTTCAGAGGATATCAAAGTCCTGCACCTCTCTACCGGTATGGCATACCACACTCCCTTAACTTTTTCATACAGAGTGTCTAAATTGGATATTTTTTGCTTTGCTACCTCTTTCTTAATATCGCTCCACAAATGCTCAATGGGTTTCAGATCTGGGCTAGATGATGGCCAGTCAATAACCCTTACAGAATTTTTGTTTCAAAAATTTTTTGTAAGACGAGCTACGTGTTTTGGATCATTATCGTGTTGAAACCTCCAAATCACTAGCATATTTTCTTCTGCCCATGGTAGCAATACTAGACGTACACATACTTTTTCGCAGTGAGAGTTCCATCAATCCGATGCAATGGACCAACTCCGTTCCATGTAAAACATCCCCACACATTTATTTTTTCGCCGAAGTGCTTGACGACAGGAATAACGTAATTTGGATGGAATTGAGCACATTTCGGGCGTCGTACGTACTTCCTGCCATCTAGATCCATTCTATTAACCTTCGTTTCGTCACTCCAGACGACATATTTCCACTGGCTTAGATCCTAACCAACATGTGCTCTCGCAAACTCTAAGCGTCGTTATCTTTGTTTAGAGTTTACTAAAGGTTTAGTTCGAGGAACTCGATCCAGCAAACCAAACTCAACGAAACGACGAGCAACAGTACGTTTAGATATTTTTGAATCTAAATCATCAAAGATGTCTCTATGGATATCAGTAGCACTCTTCCATCTCTTTTTGAGATACGCAAAATCTGGCGTCCGTACCGATTGACATTTTCCGTTCCCTCTTTTTACGAGGGACATTTTCTGTTGTTCCGTATTTCTGGAAATGATTGAGGGCATTAGATACCATCCTCTTGGAGCAATTTAACTGTGTTGGAATAGCTTGGTAGGTCAGATTAGCGTTCCGCAGCTCAATGATTGCCTTGCGCATGGCATGTGTGTAATTCTTGGCAGTACCCATAACCTAAGCCCATTTCCGTACTCGAAATTAATTAAAAACAATTCCTAATACCTTATATTAAATAATTATAACTTACAGAAATTTTTGCAAAATATAAAAAAAATAATTTTTTGGTCAAAATATAAATTGTTGTCAATTATTTGTTTCGCCAAAACCACGCCACTTAACTTTCAAGAAATTCTACTCAGTCCACGCTGTTAGAATAGATATTAAATCATACATCAATTTTAAGGGAAATAACGGAACTATGCATAGATTTACCGCTATCATGTCTGTGGTTAAAGTAAATCACGAAAAAGTACAGCCAAAACTGCTGTTGTCAATTAGTTGTCAACGGGTATATATATATATATATATATGTATATGGCAATAATATCATAAAATTTTTATTTAATTTAATGTAGCGTGTTTCAAAAGATGCCCGATAATCGGTTTTGTTGTTTTAATATCAATTTGAAAAAAACTTACTATATGTCACAACGAGTCCTTGAAAATTGATGGATTGATTGAGTGGATTACAGGGATATAATATATAGTGTTATGTTATTGACTATGTTATCACAACTTAAAATCTGTTCAAACTTCAAAAAAAAAAACTAAGATAATTGACTAATAGCTTACACTAATATATCGTTACCGATTATTTTTCGCATAACATAAAATTTTACATAAATTTTATGTTTTGTTTATAGGTTAAAGACTTAAGAAAGTATTAAATTATTTTAAAATTTTACCTTCATTGCTTGCATAATCGATTGGTAATGGAAGATGATTTGTAGATTTTTTATCGAGCTCATCCTGATGTTTAGAACGCATAAAGTAAACAGTCGCAACGATAAAGATTACCAGGAAAAATACACCTGTCACTATAGCACCAGCAATAAAACGTATTTGTATTGTATCCTTATAAACTTTAAGTAAAAATTGAAAATTTGAATAAAGTTCTTCTTATCTTATAAAATTATAAAATGAGTTAACCTGAAGCAACATCTTGATGTGTTTGAGCATATACCATATTGCTATAGGATCCAAATCCATTAATAGTCTTACAACGCACTTGAAAACCATATTCAGTGTTTTCATATAAGCCCTCGACATGAATTTTTGTTTCTTTAGTAGTCAAAGCGGTTTTATTCAAGGCATCTAAATCACTTTTAGGAAACCAACGAATTTCATACAATTCAATTGGTGAATCGTTTTGAACAGGTTTATCCCAAACTAAATCTGCATCCTTACTAGTAATAGATATGACACGTAGATTAAATACTGTTGATAGCATAACTGATTCTGTGGTAAATACAATTTCAGCATATTTGGTTTTAACTTCACTTAAATCTAAAGATTGAGTGTTGCTTGTTACTGTTGTTGATAAAGTTGTGTTACTTAATTGATTATCGGTGTTAAAATACGTTGTTTCATTGGCAGATTGTATATTTTCTATGGGGTATGAGATGCCATTTGTAGCATGAATCTGTACTGTGTATGTTGTTACTGGATCAAGATTGGTTAATGTCATTTTTGTTTCATTAAACGTGTCTGTTGCTGGATTGAACATAACATTTGAAGTACACACATTACAGCGTATTTTATATACAACATCAGTTCGATATTTATCCATTCCGTTTTCTAATAATGATTCATCTTTTGTTGGCGCACTCCAAGATATTATAGCACTAGCTTGATCAACAAATAAAAGAGTTAAATTCATAGGTGCTCCAGGTGGCTTGTAACATGGCATGTGTCTGCCATCACTAGGGTGTCTGTAGTATCCTTGTTTACATTTGCACAATGCCGAACCAGTTTTAGAACTATTTGAATAGGGCGGACATGATACACACCTTGTAACTTCGACTGATCTAAACATGCCAGCTGGACACTCTGCAAAAATAAGCTCTAGAATTGCATAATTCTTAATATTAGAAATGTACTTACCGTTACATGCATTATTAGCATCATTTGGTTCATAGCCCACTTTGCAACGGCAACCACCTGTAAGTATTGTCCATTTACCATCACCTTTGCATAAATATGTTGGTGTCTCATAGGATTCCGCATTTTCAACACAGGTTCCATTTTGTTTTTCAATAATAGTTATCTCTCGTCCTGTTGGTGTTTCATTGAAATGTGCAAAATTTTCAGTAACTGCTGGACATGTTATATAGTAAACTTTAACCGCCAGGACACTTATACATGCGCCTTGATCACGAAATGCAAAATATACACCTTTCTTATTGACCGCAATACTCTTTACTTCTGTATTTATGTCAACATCAGAATTTTGATTGAATCGACCTTCACCAGCTGCTATACGAGCAATCAGTTTATAACTATCCGTTTGCCAGGGTGGTGGCTCACGAGTTGCAGCATCAAATTCATAGAATAGCAAGCTAAAAGTTTCTTTACAGGATAATGCATTTCCTATTGAGGAATTTATAATTTTTAAAATTATATGATAAAAAAAAAAATTCTGTTTATTACCTGGAAATAGTGAGCAGTCCCGAATTGTAAATTGAATTTCTATATAAAGACGATTTGCAGGTCCTCGATCAATAAATGGCGACCAGAGCCAATTATTGACATTGTGATAGGCAACATCACATACAACATAACTACGCCAGTTAATTCCTTTTACAAAATCTGTAAAAGATTCTTCTACCCACTGAAATAAGTACAAAATTTAGCGTATACAAAAATCGATAATTATATTTAATTCTGAAATAGATGTAAGAGAAAACTTATAAAAAATTGTGTATTTCTTCCATTCTCTAAAAAACCGTCAACCATGATGAATATTTTTCGCTAGCTATTTAATGTTCAAGTTATTTGAAAAGTACAAGAGTAATAATAAATAACATGCTATTTTAAGTGAACCACATAAGTATTATTTATACTACGGAAAAGTTACAATTCAACTTATAGCAGAAGAAACAAAATAACAAGAACAACTAAAAATAAATTAAATTATTTTTTATATCGTCACATTACACAAATATACACACATATATTCAGTTCTATACACACTTTGAGCTGTTTCGTATGCCTACCGCGATACTTAATATTGAATAACTTTTGTGTTTTTTAGTACCTTTGCCTTGAAAAAGAGCAAAAGGGAACTAATGGATTTGTGCACCCCATATAGTATATATATTCTGGATCAGGACGACAAGATGAGTCCGTGTTTGTGTGTCCGTTTGTATAAACACCCTTTTCCCACAGACTATAAGAGCTAGACCAACCAAACTTAAAATCTAGATTCGTTATACTGTTCGCTATACGAGTTTATTTTAGATTTTCGAATTTCCTCCCCTGAACCCCGAAATACAAAAAAAAAACAAGTAAGAAGTCTGTAGTCGAGTGTATCCGACTACGAGACCCTCTTTGCCTACATACACATACTCACACTTACAAACCGTTGTAGACGTACTTAGCCATTGCGCTCGCCTTTCAGCTCACCACGCTATATAGCGCGATACTTAATGTTGTATTACTTCCGTGTTTACTGTTCAATCTTAACGAATACACAACGTAGATCAAAAATGGTCTAGTTATAATTCTTACCAAATTTGGAAGCTAGATTCGTTATGTTCGTGCACTATACGAATTGGCTTTATATTTGTAATTTCTTCCCCTGACCCCCGCAATTCGCAAAAAACGACTCTTAAGCACACTTTTCAACCGATTAAATATCTTTTCTTGGCACACATAATATATAGACCATTATTGATCTATGTTGTAGCAGTAACATACATACATACACAGTTCTACATGCATTTTAAGCAATTGCGCGCGCCTTTCAGCCCCCCACGCTCAGAGCGCGATACTTAATGTTGTATAACTTCCGAGTGTTTTGTTCAATCTTAATCACAATGTAGATTAATAATGGTTCAATTATTATGTGTGCCAAAGCCAAATTCGATCAGTTGAAAATTGTGCATAGTACTGCGGGGTTCAGGGAGAAAATTCAAAAATCAAACAATTCGTATAGCTTACGAAAATAACGAATCTAGATCCCAAATTTGGTTGCTTTATCTCGTGTAGTTTTTGAGAAACAGGCGAACAATCAGACGGACATCACTAGCTCGACTCAGATACTCGTCCTGATCATGAATATACACTTGCCCGCAAAACTCTGCGTACACCGTATAAAATTTTTTTTTTCTGACTTTCGTATTGCATATTTCTTGAGATATATATGTTATTAAAGTAATTTTTTTTTTTATTAAAAGTTCAACATTTTTCTTATTGGTTATACATTTATTTAATATTTTTAAGTCAACGGGAATATTTTATATATTATTTTAAAGAAAATACCAGGAAAAATACCAGCCGCAAAAGTCTGCGTACACACACCAAGCAGGCTAAATAGAATGAGCAAAACGGCGATAACCGTTAACTTTGCTTACAGTTAACTTTTGGTTACAGTTAACTTTTGTTTTCGTTTGATATTTGCGTTAATCTTTGCAATGCATTCTAGTAATGTTTTGAGTCAAACAACACCATGGAATTGTGTCGTAAAGAAATTGACGTAGAATTACGGAAACTGATTATAAAAATGCGTGTGGAAGGAAAATCATTCCGAGAAATTGGTCAGCATGTGGGCAGAGCCCATTCTACATGCCAAAGGATATGTGAAAATTATACAAATTCAGGTTCTATCCTCTCCAGGTCGTGATCTGGCCCTCCAACTGTATTGACAAACCGAGAAAAAAAAACGTGGCGCGCGTTTATACGCTCAAACCCGAGGATGACAGCTCAGCAGGTGCGTCTGGAAATCGATGAACGATTCCCCCAAACAGTGTTTGAAGATACCGTACGCAGAATCTTGCATGAAGCCGGATATCACAGCCGAGTCGCCCGGAAGAAGCCCCACATTCCCGATGTTAATAAAAAAAAGCGCCTAGATTTTCCAAATGACCACATTACAAGGCCAACCGAATTTTGGAACAACGTTCTTTTTTCGGACGAGAGCAAATTCTGCATATTTGGAATAAAGGGAAAAAAATTAATATGGAGAAAGAGTGGTACGGCTCTTGATAATGAGAATTTGGTACCAACCTTCAAACACGGTGGTGGCGGAGTAATGGTTTGGGAGTGTATGGCTGCTGGTGGAGTCGGAAATTTGGAGTTTATAGAGTCGGTTATGGACCAGAGTGGCTATCTACACATTTTAAAAAAAAATTTAAAGCAGAGCGCCCAGAAGTTGGGGTTGGAAAACGATTTTTACTTCCAGCAGGACAATGATCCTAAGCACACAGCCCACTCTGTAAGTCTGTGACTTTTTTATAATATCAAGAATCAGCTTAGGACACCACCCCAATCGCCAGACCTTAATCCCATTGAACATTTATGGGACCTCCTTGAGCGTAGGATACGCACACACAGCATAACCTCAAAAACCATGCTCAAGGACGTTATAGTCGAGGAATGGCAGAAAATAACGGCCGAGGACACCAGAAAACTGGTTGAATCAATGCCTAGACGTTTGGCAGAGGTGCTAAAAAGGAAAGGATACCCAACCACCTATTAAAGCCAAGTTTTTATTTATTTTTAGTTACGTATTACTCGTTGTACGCAGACTTTTGCGGCTGTTTTTTTTCATGGTATTTTTTTAAAAATAATATATAAAATATTCCCGTTAACTATTAAATATTAAAAAAATGTATAGCATATAAGAAAAATGTTGAACTTTTAATAAAAAAAAAATTACTTTAATAACATAAATATCTCAGGAAATATTCAATACGAAAGTCAAAAAAAAAAAATTTTATACGGTGTACGCAGAGTTTTGCGGGCAAGTGTATATACTTTATGGGGTCTCAGATGATTATTTCTAGCTGTTACATAGTTTTGTCAAATTTTCATTAGCTTATTCCTTTATTACCTTTTTAATGACAAAGGCGTTAAAAACTACGCAATAAAAAAATTTAAAACACAAAAACAAGTCCCAATGACACATATATCTTAATAATCCTAAACAATATCTACAAGAATACATCTATGGAATTTCTTGACTCTTAGTCAGGGCACCGTATTGTGCCCTTTATAGAAACTAATAACATATTTTTCATACTTTTACTATGTTTTTAAAATAAAATTGAACATCAATGACATTTATAATTACTAAAAAATTACTTTCCCGTTGTTAAATGTTTGGAAGAGACCCACATATCTTATAATTATAAGAAATTCATCTGCCCAAAGCACATTCTATATTTTATAATACAAATAAAAAATAGTTGCAAGTCATGGTTGTACCCACAGTGACATCTTTAGTGTTAGTGTTACTGTTCACTGTCACTGATCCAATAATAATAGTTAAAGATTTTAATTGGGGTTCCCTCCAGAACAACTCCCGCGGAAAGTATGTGGACATGCAATAGAGGAAAATAGTCTTATAATTCTTAACAGAACAAAAAACGCTACCTATAAATTGTGCACAGGGTCATTCTTGACCACCCCACAGATAGTGAACTTATCCCAAATACCAACCTTTAATTTAGACCTGACAATTCCCCACCCCTAGTAAAATATGAGACTGATCTCGCAAATTGGGACATGCTAAAAAGTGAGTCTGTGAAAGTTACTGCTAACTTGAAATCAGGTTGCCTGAACTACAAATTTTTTCGCATACACAAATTTGCTTGTCTAGCTCTGAGAAACAGGCGTTCATACAGGCGGTCGACTAAGCTAGTCGTCCTGATTAAGAATATATATACTTTATAGGGTCTGATATGATTTATTTTACCTGTTACATACTTTTCTATTTTTCAAAAATCTATTAGCTGCCTATTTACCTTTTTTCAAAAGGCAAAGCGGCAAAAAAAACAACGTTATTTTTAATAGGCAAAGTGCCTTTAAAATATTACCTACCGCATATCTTCTTTGCGGAGACTTACTAGCGTTCTTTGTCCGCCAATAAAAATAATTTTAAACATTTGTTGTCGAGTGTACCCGATCTACATACACATATATACTATTTAAGACGCACTTTATATATTTAGCCCGTTTGCTTTAAAAAGACTAAACGGAAGCTAATGGAAATGTGCAAAATCGGAAAGTATGTATTAAGCTGAAATAAGCAGCTGAGAGCTCATATATTATTTATATATTTATTTTCTTGATCAAGACAACTAGCTGAGTCGATCTAACAATTTCCGCCCATATAATCCACTATAAAAACTAGAGTAACCAAAATTAAAATGTGGATTCGTAATGTTCGTACGATACACGAGTTTGTTTTAGATTTTTGATTTTCCTCTCTTGACCCCGGCAGTACGAAAAACACGATAGCATAATTTTCAAACGAGAAAATTTCTTTTTGGCACATAATAATTACACCATTCTTGATCTACGTTGAGAATTTCGTTAAAATCGAATAAAGACACGGATGTTATACAATATTAAGTATCGCGCTATGAGTGCGGGCGTTACGCGCAATGGCTTAAAGTGCTTGTAGAACTATTTTTTTATATTCATTTTTTTCATACGTATTAATTAAGGAACAATTTAAGGAATTTACGTGGAGTAGTAAGCATTGGTATGCTGTACGGCCGTAAAGCATTGCTTCGCAAACCCATACTTACTCCATGATTTCATGTCGCTCTCCAATGTTGCTCAGTCTATATAGCAAGGTTTGCTGAGCGGTCTCATGAGTGTGCGCTTTGCTTCAATGGTTTGGTGCTCGATTGGTACCATGCTCGCAATAACGAGAACTGTGTCATCGGAGATGGTTTTGAAGGCAAAGCTAACTTGAATAGCGCATAGGCGATAGGCACGTTTATCGCAACGTACCATAACGGTGCTGCATATAAGATCGTAGCTTTGGTGACGCTCATCAGCAAACGACGACGCTGTTGCTTCGGGCCACGCGTGTTAATCATGATTCTGGAAAACGCACGTGTTACCGAAAGGACGTTCTCGTGTCAAACATGACACCGAGATACTTTATTGACTGTTTTGACGTTCCCTGGATGTCGCTCGATCCTTGCGGGACACCAGCAGGATCTTGATGTGATGCCAGCCCTTCGCTTGTGTTGAACTGGACCACTCTCTCAGACACGTAACTCCTGACTACCTTTCTGAGACACCGAGGCTGGCCAGAGCATCCAATATGGCGTTCCATCTTGCCGTGTTAAAGGCATTTTTTACATCGAGCGTAATAAGGTAATACTTTTTTTGTACCTACAGACCATCTAGTGCCTTCGATCGCCTTAGCAGCTATGTTAACGACGGTGCTGATAGCATCTAACGTCGATCTCGCTTTTCGAAAGCTAAATTGGTTAGGAGGTAATCCTCGCGACTCACTAATTGCCTGTTCCAACCTGGAACAAATGATCTTTTCCAAGACTTGCCAACTGTGTTCAAAAGGCAGATTGGTCTGTAGGAAGAAGGCTCATTTAGCGGCTTTCCTGGCTTTGGTAGCAAGACTTTGCACCTTCCAGACAACTTCTAGCAAAGAGGTACTGAACAGTCTTACAAATTCCGAGTGGTGCTGGAATAACGAAATCTTCAGAGCCCGTCGGGCCCTGGGCTTTGCCGGCCTTAAGGCTGCCAGCTGCAGTCAGCACCTTGTCGATGGAAACATTGTATCATTGATCGTTGAGCACTCGGCATGACGTTGGTGGGCTGTTCTCCAGAGCTGGTCTATTAGGAAAGAGAGCTTCCACAATGTTCATTAATTCATTAGTGGTCACTGTGTGCAATTGGCACTGCGTACCTCCCAGCATTAAGCCACTTGTCGATTAATTTATAGTCCTTTCCCTATGGGTTGTATTCTACAGAATCGTACAGTTTCAGAAACTGTTCTCGCACTCTACTCAAGCGTAGCAGTAGATCGCCATTTAGAGTATTCTTGATCCCTTGCTCAACGTTACATGGGGAGCTATGGCCGGATCGCTTTTGACCATTTTTAATATATGAGCAAAGCTATTTTCGCCAACACCTCTAACAGTGATTGCATCGGCCCACATTTTCTGCTCCTGAGTTTTAATCTTGAACAGCCCTGACTGGGTGAAGGTGGATTCTGCATCGTTTTGATAGTTTAGCTATCATACGATTTACTAATAATACCATCGTTACTGCTGCATTCAGCCTGGTGTCTACTTTTTTTGGTGGGTTTTTGTTTTGCTCGCTCATGGACTCCATTTGTGAGTGATGCGTTGCGATACTCCGTTTAGTTGGCGTGTCCGTGGTACCACTGTATCGAAGCTGTGAGGTGTGGTCTGTGTCTTGCGGTATCCCCAGTTCTCAGAGCACCAGCCAGTTCTTCAACAACCTTTTGCAGGCTCACCACTTTGGAGGATTCGTCACGCATCAGGGTAGTTATATACCTTTGCCTACAGATTGAGGACGAGAGGCTTTGTAAGGTTAGCCCCATTTCCATGATTGCTTTACCAAGTGTCTTAGGCATTTCTACGACAGAAACAGCTGGTAACGCGGCGTATCTGTATCTGCCGGGTGTCTATTTGGAATATACCTCTGCCCACAGATGCGTTGCGATACTCCGTTTAGTTGGCGTGTCCGTGGTACCACTGTATCGAAGCTGTGAGGCGTGCTCTGTGTCTTGCGGTATCCCCAGTTCTCAGAGCACCAGCCAGTTTTTCAACAACCTTTTGCAGGCTCACCACTTTGGAGGATTCGTCACGCATCAAGGTAGTTATATACCTCTGCCTACAGATTGAGGACGAGAGGCTTTGTAAGGTTAGCTGGTAATGAGGCAATCTGTATCTGCCGGGTGTTAATTTGGAATGGCTGGCTTCGTTGCAGCGCAGGGCGCGCTGGTAAAGGGTCTCTTGCATCGTTATATGCTCCTGGTACTGATTTTATAACTTTACTAGGCAATCCCTTGATGACTTTATTTAAATATGTTTTATTTCAATTTAGGTTTCAATTTAAATTTCGCGCTTACAAATAGAAGTTTGTATAGTAGCTATGCAATGCAACTATAGAATGCAGCTGATATATCTGCGACAGTTTCCAACACTATGCACAGCTGGTTGCAAGTGCACAATTTTCCAAGTAAAAAAATTAAGAAATCTGTAGTCGAGTGTACCCGACTACGAGAGCCCCTTGCCTAAATATACAGCTATTCACATACACACAGTTCTAAATGTATTTTAATCCATTGTGCGCGCCTTTTAGCCCCCGCGCTCTATTGCGGCTTACATAATGCCGTATTACTTTCGTGTTTATTGTTTAATCTTAACAATATTCACAACGTAGATCAAAAATGTTTCAATTATTATGCGCGCCAAAAATAAAATTCAACGGTAGGAATTTGTGCATTATAATTCATTTTTTTGAATTGCGCTGACCCGGAGAAAATTCGGAAATCTAAAACAAACTCGTAGAGCGTACGAACATAACAAAACCAGATTCCAAATTTGGTTGCTCTACCTCTTATTTTGCGCACACCACTTAAACCCCCGGGCTCCATAACACCACTTTTAATAATGTATAACTTCCGAATTATTTGATCAATCTTACCCAGTGGATGAGATCCCGTCATCCATTTGATAAGGCCGCTTGGAATAAAGCGCAGTCTGTTCTTCGACGGTCTTTGGCTATTTTTAGATCTGAGTTCGACCAAAGGCTAGCTAACACTGGCACGGATAGTAAGGGAATTCATTCATTGTGGAAGACCACACGGGCTATTAAGAGAAGCCCAGGAAGGCGCCTCTGATGGATGCAAATGGGTCATGGTGTCGGTCAGATATAGAACAGGCAGAGGCTTTTGCTAAACATCTAGCTGGTAGATTTGTGCCCAATGACCTCACTTGCCAGCAGGATATTGACAATGTAATGAATACGCTTGACTATCCGCTCCAAATGGATCTGCCAATTCTGCCTTTTGAGCCAAGTGACCTAGCTTTGGTCATTGGACGTCAGCATTCCGGCACAGCACCAGGCCATGATAAGATCTGTAATGCAACTTTAAAGGCTCTTCCTGATTTTGCAATAGAATTCCTTACTATTGTCTTCAATGCAATAGTGAGGTTGCAATACTTTCCTGCGCAGTGGAAACTGGGTATCATTTCCATGATACCAAAGCCTGGAAAGCCAGAAAGTGATCCTGCGTCTTACAGGCGAATCTCCTCATTTATTGAAATCAAGCAAATTATCCCTGATCATCAATTTGGTTTCCGTTCAGGACATAGTACCACGGAGCAACTGCATCGAGTAGTGGACCAAATTCTCCTAGCATATGAGAACAAGGAATACTGTAACGCTCTGTTCTTAGACGTCAAAGAAGCCTTTGACCTAGTTTGGCACTTGGGACTTCTGGCAAAAATTAAGAATGCACTGCCGGCGCCTGACTTCTTGCTCCTTAAGTCATTCCTTGCCAATAGGAAATTTGTTCTGCGGTTTCACACAGCAATATCTGCAAGATATGATGCAAAAGCGGGAGTACCTCAGGGAAGTGTTTTGGCGCCATTGCTCTACTCCTTATTCACCTCTGATATGCCTCAGCCCAGCATTGATCTGGGTATTCAACCAAGCGATATGATGCTGGCTACATTCGCTGATGACGTGTGCGTCACGTACAGGGCGAAATGCGAATATGAGGCTGCAGATGGGCTACAGGAGTATGCAGCATCATTTGAAGATTGGGCAAGAAGCTCAAATATTGCCGTTAATAAAGGCAAATGTACGAACGTTTGTTTCACACTGAAAAGAAACACACCGCCAGCAATAATGCTAGATGAAACTCCTGTCGAGCAAGCAAATCATGCAAGGTATTTAGGGATTATTCTGGACAGGAGGCTCTGTTTTGCAGCCCATATCAGGGTGCTAAAAACAAGGATAAGGGTCGCTGTGGGAAAATATTATTGGCTACTGTGTCCGAAAAGCAAATTATCTCTCAGCAACAAACTAACCATTTATAGGCAAATAATTGCACCAATTTGGATTTATGGCTGTCAAATTTGGGGGCTTTCTTGCGGTAGCCAAATCAAACATATTCAAATAGTGCAAAATAAAGTGCTCAGGCTTATCACTGGATGTGAGTGGTATGTCAGAAACAAAACATTACACAGTGATCTGAAAGTTGCCACAGCATTCCAGCAAATTAATTTTCACTCAAGTCGTTACAATAGTCGCATTAATAACCACAGCAATAGGTTAGCCAAAAGGCTGACTAGAACTCGCCCAGGATTATTCCTAAAATGACGTCGACCTCATAACCTCAACCCAATGCCCAGAAGGAGGCAAATTTAATATTTATTATATTTGTTAGGCTACACCTTAGTGGTTAGCCGAAAAAAGGACACAAAGAGGTCTTAGGACCTCGGCTTCCTTAATAATAATAAAAAAAAAAAAAAAACTTACCCAGATTAACAACATAGAGTTCTCAAGAATGGTCTAATTATGATATGTGCCAAAAAGAAATTCAATCGGTTGAAAATTGTGCTTAATAATCGAATTTTTCGAATTACGGGGGTCAGGGGACAAAATTAAAAAATCTAAAACAAACTCGTATAGCGTACGAAAATAACGAATCTAAGTTTAAAATTTTGTTGCTCGAGCTCTTATAGTCTCTGAGAAACTGGCGTTCATACGGACGGAAGGACAGACGGACAGGGCTAGATCAATTCCTGATCAAGAATATATATACTTTATGGGGTCTCTGATGATTATTTCTATGTGTTACATACTTTTGGATTTTGCACATTTCCATTAGCTCCACTTAAATTTTTTTTTGGCAAAGGGGTTAAAAATATATTATATTATATTATTTTATTATTTTAAAAAAATAATATATATAATACAAAAGTAATCTTATAATCATTATAATTGAGTTGTCGGCGAGTGCCGACGCAACACTTATTCTTTGTGTGCTGAAGCGATAAAAATGGTGAAAGCACACAAAAAAAAAATTAAAATAAACAATGAGTCAATGCGACGTTTGGGTCTCGCGTCAACGTGAGCAACACGAATGCTATTTCTCTTTGCAGCGTATCAACACGTAGTGCCATTCAAATGATCTCGAGCTCTTTAAACATGTCAACAACAATCCACAGAGCGTAGTCTTGCTCACCGTCGATCCCAACAACTAACACGCTAATGAGCGAAGACCGCAATTCTCTCTTGCCGAACCCTAAACCGCAACAAGTGCATACGAAAGTATTATGCACTCCAACGGTAACTAGTGATGTAACTTTTCTCTCAAATACGAGTGTTATAAAAACAGCAACTGCAACAGTAACGATTGCTCGCCCGATTGCATCGTCGGCTACATCTAAGTCAACAAAGCTCCCTGCATCGTCCACAAAGAAAGATTCTCCTCTACAGACTGGCATGGATCGCTACATACAAATTAAGCGTAAAGTAAACCCGTTAATTTAGTAAAAGGAAACCAACCCAAAATAAATTCCATAAACTCAAGTCATACGACAACTGACAGTTACAGATTTGCCATTCTCGCAGAAAATCCAAACATACCTGCGTCTAACACCCATCTTACTAAAAAGCCAAAACCGCCACCAATTTTTATCAAAGAGCAGACCTCTAATACTCTTGTCAACAAAATTGTTGACTTGAAAGATAACTTCCACGTTAATCCTCTAGCTAAAGGAAACATCCAAAATAACTTCAGAACGATGACCAAGTTTCTCACTGATAAAAACCGATACTTCTATTAGCAAAGGGCTGCAAAATGACCAGTGCAGTGCTTTCAAGAGTACGAGCATACAAAGTCGTATGTAGTCGCCCTGTATGTAGAGTATGTGGCGAGCTCCACGATTCTGCAAGTTGTCAATTTAATAGGGATGACTCCAACAAGATGTGTGGTAACTGTGGAGGTTACCATACAGCAAACTACCGAGGTTGTCCTGTGTATAAAAAATTAAAATGCGGCCTTAATTAACGAGTGTGTTTAGCAGTTCTAAAAATTAGATAGAGTACTTCTATGCCCCCCAATCTAATAGGAACGTAACATTTGCAGATACATTTATACGATACAAATTAAATGAAAATGTCACATTTGCAATAGCACTTAAATTAAGTCAAACAACATCGAAACTCTGTTAATGAACCTGCAACAAAACATGACAGAACTCATGAAATTCATGCGCACGACTATGGAAGAGCTTATCAAATTCTTTTGATGGCGTTACACGATACAAACTCCAAATTACTCAATTTTTTCATAATGAGTATATCGACGTAATGTTATTTTTTAAAACACACCTTGCAATTAAATACATTTTTCAAATACGGGGCTACACCTTCTATGGCACAAACCACCCAGACGGGAAAACACACGGTGGTACTGGAATTCTAAATAAAAATCGTATAAAACACGCCTTTCGCGATGAGTTTGCCACACATTACCTGCAAGCAAAATCTGTTAACATACATGCGTTCAAATACGCGGTGTACTGCTCGCCTCGATATACAATATCCGAAGACGAATTTATGTACTGGGGATCTCGGATCGTGACTCATAAAGGTAAACCAGCTGTCATAGCAGCAAGTCACAACAACGCCAGAAACAGACTAAACTTCGCTTCCCCGGGTCGACCTACATACTGGCTCAACACACCCAAAAAAAATTGCTTGGACTTAATCGACTTCGTAGTGACAAAAAATATTCCTCGCTATCGGATATCAGCACAATCTCTAACAGATCTAGTCATCGGACTACTCACCTGTCTTGTTAAACCTCTCCCAACGCCCTGAGATTGAGATCGAGGACCAAAAGCAAACATTGACATCCTGTAGAACTTACTGGATTAAATTTACAAAATCTCACACATTGCGCTCAATCCAAGGCTCCACGGCACAGACGACGTGTGCCATGTTATCCACCATTTGGAGACTGTTCCCGTTACGGCGCCACGCAATGCATCTCCAGAATCTTCAAACGCATCGCCTAGGCCTAAAAGGTCGAATCCACAGAGAGAGCAGCTAGTTAATGGAAAAACATCGCTTAAGACGAGAATGGCAATCCCATAGATCGCCATCCGCTAAGAAAATCTTAGAAAAGCCTCTCGAAGATTATCCAAAGCATTGGATCAGGAAGAGGACTGCAGCCAACGCCGCTACATAGAGAAACTATCTCCCTCTAGCACTAAATATCCATTATGGAGGGCTCACCCAACACTACATCCACCGGTAGAAGCTATTAAGCCACTAAGAAACTCTGTAGGCGAATGGGCACGCAGCGACAAAGACAGAGCGAATGTATTTACCACGCACCTAAAAAACGCATTTCAACCAAACCCTGCAACGAATGCATTTGCACTAATGCATCTACCAGATGACAACCAGAGGATGCATTCTTCAATCTTGTTTACTCCGCACGTCATAGCGAAAATAATAAGAGGGCAAATGCAACCCAAGAAGTCACCAGGACACGACCAAATTAATCAAAAAATGATCATTGAGCTCCCTCAATGCGCAGCTCACACCATCTGCCTGCTATTTAATGCGATAACCAAACTTACCCACTTTCCAGACAGATGGAAAAAATCTATCATAATCATGATACCTAAGCCCGGAAAGGATCACACCGGTTCCCGCATCATATAGACCTATAAGTCTTCTATCGTGCCTATCGAAACTTTTTGAAAAATGCCTACTGGGATACATTATGCCATACCTGAACAGTCACAGCAAAATACCATCTCACCAATTTGGCTTTCGTGAAAGGCACGGCACCATCGAGCAAGTCAACCGTATAACATCAACTATACGCACGGCATTCAAACATCGAGAATATTGCTCAGCGATCTTTCTGGATGTAGCTCAAGCCTTCGTCAGAGTCTGGCTAGATGGCCTAATGTTCAAAACTAAAACAACGCACCCAAAGTGCACTCACAACCTTTTAGAGTCGTACCTGTACAACAGAACTTTCTCTGTGCGATACAACTTGACGATGCCAGAAGTCCACACCACAAAAGCTGGAGTTCCTTAAGGTGCAAAGAGCACGTCAGAGACGTTATAGCCCAATTTAGAGCTAGATACCAAAACAAGCTCCGTACGCATCCAAACCACCTCGCGAGAGATTTATTGCGTCAACTTGACCGGTCCCGCCGTCGTCGTAACGACATGCAAACCCAGCAAATATTATTTAGCGGCCCACACATTACATCCCACTTACAATCGTAATAGGTACATAATATAGAATTTAAGATTTATACTACTTTTGATAGAGTTCCGCGGGAGGGAAACGGAGAGTAGGGTCAGGTTTTAGTGGGTGCAAGTCCCACACTTTTGGGTTTTAAACGCTTCCCCCCCCCTATAAAAAAAAAAAAAAAAAAAAACACATATACACAGTTCTATATGCACTTTAAGCTGTTGCCCGCGCATTTAAACGCCTTCGCGCACTATAACGCGATACTTAATTTTGTATATCTTTTGTGTTTTTCATTCGACCTTAACAAAATTCACAACGTAAATCAGCAATGGTCTAATTGATATGTGTGCCAAAATCGATTGGCCGAAAATTAAGGGTCAAATCAAATAAAAACTCGTATAACTTACGAAAATATCGAATCCAGATTTCAAATTTGGTTGCTCTTTGTCTTATAGTCTCGGACGGACAGACGGTTATGGGTAGATTGACTCAGCTTGTCGTCTTGATCAAGAATATAAATACTTTATCAGGTTTCAGATGATAATTTCTCTCTGTTACATACTTTGGGATACGTTCGCTGATGACGTGTGCGTCACGTACAGGGCGAAATGCAAATATGAGGCTGCAGATGGGCTACAGGAGTATGGAGCATCATTTGAAGATTGGGCAAGAAGCTCAAATATTGCCATTAATAAAGGCAAATGTACTAACGTTTGTTTCACACGGAAAAGAAACACACCGCCAGCAATAATGCTAGATGAAGTGCCTGTCGAGCAAGGAAATCATGCAAGGTATGTCAGGGCCGCTGTGGCAAAATATTATTGGCTACTGGGTCCGAAAAGCAAATTATCTCTCAGCAACAAACTAACCATTTATAGGCAAATAATTGCACCAATTTGGTTTTATGACTGTCAAATTTGGGGGCTTGCTTGCGATAGCCAAATCAAACATATTCAAATAGCGCAAAACAAAGTGCTCAGGCTTATCACTGGATGTGAGTGGTATGTCAGAAACAAAACTTTACACAGTGATCTGAAAGTTGCCACAGCGTTCCAGCAAATTAACTTTCACTCAGGTCGCTACAATAGTCGCATTAATAACCACAGCAATAGGTTAGCCAAAAGGCTAACTAGAACTCGCCCAGGATGACGACTAAAAAGACGTCGACCTCATAACCTCATTAGCCGGATGCCCAGAAGGAGGCAAATTTAATATTTATTATATGAAGTGTTAAGCTACACCTTAGTGGTTAGGCGGTGCGCCCAATTGGGTTTAATTTAATTGATAGAAAGGACACAAAGAGGTCTTAGAACCTCGGCTTCCTTAATAAACAAAAAAAAAAAAAAACTGGGATTTTGCACATTTCCATTAGCTCCGCTTTGCTCTTTTTATGGCAAATGGTCTAAAAACAAACCAGTAACAAATCTGTAGTCGAGTATACCCGACTACGAGAACCCCTTTGCCCAGATACACAGATATATACACACACAGCTCCACAGCCATGGACGCAATAAAAAACACGTAGATGCGCATCTCCTACCAGAGTGGACACACAGACTTATCCGAAACGCGGCGAAATGGATCCAGTGTAAACACAAAAAGCTGGACTACCATTTGACGCAGCTCCTCACACGTCATGGATGGTTCCGAGCCTACTTATATAGGTTTAAACACTCATCCACCCCTACTGCCTTTTTTGCTTGATGGAAGAAGAGACAGCGGAACACGTGCTGCTCCACTGCTCTCGGTTTAAAAGACCGACTGGTGACAGAATGTGGTGCACCGCTAGATCCGCAAAGGCTAGTGGACACCATGATCAATAGCCGGGACACTTGGATACGGTGCCATGAGGTGATCATCACCATCATGAACATGTGCGAGCAGATGAGGTAGCCAACAGAAGCAGCAGCACTGCATAAATGCGGGCGACCCGTGTGATGGCGGGTCAAGAATACCATCGCAGCTAGCTCGGCTTGTTGTAAGAAGCGACTAAAGAGCCTATCGACGGAACCGATAGGACAATGTCAGGAGCAATTCTGTAGCCGGCAGTGCCGGTGAGCACAAGAAAGGAAAAGAAGAGCATACGGCAGTTTTTAGTGCTTAGGCGGGCCCTTAAGTCCCAAGTCGCACATATCTATCTACACCCTGTAGATGTTGAATCTATTAAAGATTTTCCGGCCGGGGTGCAACACCGAAAAAAAAAAGAAAAAACATATATATACACAGTTCTAAATGCGTACCGGAAGGGTGCCAGTTGACCAGCTTTGCCGATGACATCGCACTGGTGACTGTGGCTAAGATGCTCAACAACTCCACCACAAAATGCGCCTCAGCGATCAACACGATCATACAGTAGATGAGCGAGAACGGCCTTAGTTTGGCACAGCAAAAAACGGAAGCAGTGCTGGTCAGCAGCCGCAAGAAGATAGAAACGGCAACGATACGAGTGGGCTCTAAGACGATCTCATCAAAACCAGCAATTAAGTACCTGGGTGTGATGCTGGACCCCCGACTTACATATAAGCATCATAAGGAATATGCCGGCAGGAAACCGAAAATCGCAACTGTTGCCATTAGCAGAATGTTGGCAAACACGATGAGCCCGAAACAAGTTAGCAGGCGACTTATAGCTGGAGTGATGAGATCGACACTCTTGAATGGTTGTGAAGTATAGGCTGCGGCCATGGAAATTCCAACTTACGGACGGAGCTAATTGTTACGTGTGCCATAAAGAAATTATGCAGGGGTCAGGAAATGAAAATTCAAAAATCAAATAAAAACTCGTATAACGTACGAAGATAACGAATCTAGATTTTAAATTTGGTTGCTGTTGGTCTTATAGTCTCGGAAGGAAAGACGAGAATAGATACTCAGCTTGTCGTCTCGATCAAGATACAAATACTTTATTGGGTCTCAGATTTTCGATTGTGCACATTTCCATTAGCGCCCTTTTAGTTGTTTTAAAAGGAAAAGGCGCTTAAAATTTTGGGAATGAACTTAGATTATTTAGATTTTTTCTATTATTTAACAATTCTTAACAAGTTAGAAGTCTGTAGTCGAGTGTGCTCGACTAAGAGAGCCCCTTTGCCAACATACACAGCCATACACACACATACTCACATGTACACACAGTTCTGCACGTACTTTAAGCCCCCGCGCTCTATTGCGCGATGCTAAATGTTCTCTAACTTCCGTGTTTATTTTTCAATCTTAACAAAACTCACAAAGTAGATCAAAAAAGCTTTAAATAATATGTGTGCCACAAAATAATGGAATAGTTGAAAATTGTGCCTTATAATAGATTTTTTTTTAAATTGTGGGGGTCAGGGAAAAAAACTCAAAAATCTAAAACAATCTCGTAAAGCGTACGAACAACATAAAGAATCTTGATTCCAAATTTGGTTGTTCTAGCTTTAATTTTGCGCGCCGTGCCACATAACCTCAATTCTGATGATGTATAACCTACGAGTTTTTTTTTATCAATCTTACCCTCCATCCAACATTCACAACATAGATCAAGAATGGTCTAATTATGATGTTTGCTTAAAAGAATTTCATTCGGTTAAAAATTGTGCTTAATAATTGTTTTTTTTTCGAATTGCGATGGTCAGGGGAGGAGATTCAAAATCTAAAACAAACTGGTCTAACATATGATAATAACGATTCTAGATTTCAAATTTGGTTACTGTAATTCTTATAGTCTCTGAGAAACAGGCGTTCATACGACCAGACGGACATGGTTAGATCAACTCAGCTTGTCGTCCTGATCAAGAATATATATACCTTATGGGGGGTCACCGATTATTATTTCTATGTGTTACATACTTTTGGACTTTGCACATTTCCATTAGCTCCGCTTTGCTTCTTTTTTATGGCAAAGGGGCTTATAATGCGCCCTTCTACAAAAAAAAAGCATCGAAAAGTTGGAAAGCACTGGGCTGACTGTTTGGTCTTAGATGCAAACTATATTGACGAATAAAAAGAAATGCTCAAAATAAATATGTTTTTCTAAGTTAGGCGGGTGAGGTATATTCTTGATCTACTTGTCTGCCTGTTTTTTTTAATAAAGGAACGGTTCGCTATCTACATTTTTAGTTTGATCAAGCGTGAATACTAAACCCATAGTGCAGTGTATAGGGCTTTATGTCACGAGCTTACAGTGAGCAAAGAACTGGGTATAATTTATGTTTAAACGTCGCGTTTAAATGTGCAAAATCGAAAAGTATATAACAGCGTAGAAATAATTATCGTGAAACCCGATAAGGTATTTAAATTCTTGAACAGGACGACAAGATGAGGTGATCTAAACATGTCCGCCTGTTCGTTCGTATGAACGCCTGTTTCTCAGAGACTATAAGAATTAGAGTAACCAAATTTGAAATCTAGAATCGTTATTATCATATGTTAGACCAGTTTGTTTTAGATTTTGAATCTCCTCCCCTGACCATCGCAATTCGAAAAAAACCAATTATTAAGCACAATTTTTAACCGATTGAATTTCTTTTAAGCAAACATCATAATTAGACCATTCTTGATCTACGTTGTGAATGTCGTTAAGATTGAACAAATAAACATTAAGCTGTATCACGCCATAGTACCGTTGGGGTCTAAAAGGCTTAAAGTACGTGCAGAATAGTGAGTATGTGTAAGTATTGTGTGCGTATGGCTGTGTATGTGGGTAAAGGGGCTCCGTAGTTCGGTTATACTCGACTACAGACTTCGTATTTGTTACCCTTAAACATAGGCGTCTTGATCAAGGCATATCTTAATGAAGCTGCGGAGTATTTTTGTCATATGGGCACGTTATTTATTGATAGCATGTCGATCCAGTGATGTTATATAATACCATTTTTGATTGATCGTTTTAACTTCTCGAGGTAGTATATGTATCAATATTCAATATCCAACCCAAATTACGAACAGCATAACGCTCAATAAGTCCTCGGCCTGATATATAGAGGGCGGTAGTGAACAAAAATCGATATTTCGTTATCGTAGTATCGAATTATATTAGCTGCTTTAATTTCCAATCCGTGACCCCTGTATTTCGAATTATAAAGCGAGTTAGAGGATGACAATTCTTAACCGTCAAATGGCAAAAAGGCACACCTGTCGTATAGACCGTTCTTTATCGAACAGTAGTGAATCGTTAAGATTTGAACAAGTATTACCCGGAATTGCTTATAGAACATCAATTATCACGTCGATACTGAGAAGCGTGGCGGTTCATACAAGACGCGACGCAGTGGCTAAGACAGACGTGCACAAGGTGTGTATGTATGAACAGTGCGTCTTGGCGTCGCATATGTAGTTCAAAGAGATAGTATACTTCATGAGGTATCCGATGATCATTTTTACTTGTTACATACTTTTGGATTCCTCATGCACTATTCCAATAGCTCCACTTTAATTCTTTTGACAAAAAGAAGCAAAGCGGAGCTAATGGAAATGTGCAAAGTCCAAAAGTATGTAACACATATAAATAATAATCGGTGACCCCCCATAAGGTATATATATTCTTGATCAGGACGACAAGCTGAGTTGATCTAACCATGTCCGTCTGTTCGTATGAACGCCTGTTTCTCAGAGACTATAAGAATTACAGTAACCAAATTTGAAATCTAGAATCGTTATTATCATATGTTAGACCAGTTTGTTTTAGATTTTGAATCTCCTCCCCTGACCATCGCAATTCGAAAAAAAAAACAATTATTAAGCACAATTTTTAACCGAATGAAATTCTTTTAAGCAAACATCATAATTAGACCATTCTTGATCTACGTTCTGAATGTCGTTAAGATTGAAAAATAAACACGGAAGTTATAGAACATTAAGCAACGCGCCATAGACCGTGGGGGCTAAAAGGCTTAAAGTACGTGCAGAAAAGTGTGTATGTGTGAGTTTGTGTGTGTATGGCTGTGTATGTAGGCAAAGGGGCTCTCGTAGTCCGGTTCACTCGACTACAGACTTCGTATTTGTTACCCTTAAAATAGGCGTCTTGTTCAAGGCATATCTTAATGAAGCTGCGGAGTATTTTTGTCATATGGGCACGTTTTTTATTGATAGCATGTCGATCCAGTGATGTTATATAATATTCCCTGTTAATCGTTTTACCTTCTCCAGGTAGTCTATGTACAAAATTCAATATGCAACCCAAATTACGAACAGTATAACCTTACCCGCCAATACGTGTACTTTGGTCGGGTTTGTGTGCTATTGCTACTGCTTCTGCATAGATATATGTTAAGTAAGAAAACTGTAGTCGACTGTACCCAAATACGATAACGTCCACGTGTTTTTAAATTATAAACGCTTAAGCGATACAACCTCTGTAATTTTCTTCAATATGGAAGAAAAGGAATTTCGTGTCCGGATAAAACACTGTTATTTGATCGGAAAAAGTACGGTAGAAACGATAAGTTGGTTTGAAAAGCATTATCCGGAATCTTGCCCAGAAAACTCAACCATCACAGACTGGTATAATTAGTTTAAGCATGGTGGTGTGAACACCGGAGACGCTGAACGTAGTGGTCGCCTAAAAACAACAGTTATGCCACAAAATATAGTAAAAATCCGAAAAATAGTATTGGCCGATCGCAAACTGAAGTTAAAAGAGATAGCTGATGCCTCAAAGATATCAGAAGGCAGTGTGTTTACGATATTGCATGAACATTTGTAGCTTCCTCATAGCTCTGTTCAAAGTGGGTGCCGCAATCGCTTTTACCGGACCAAAAGCAACAACGCATCGATGCTTCCGAGAAGTGTTTACGCATGTTGAAGCGCAATAGGACCGAATTATTTTCGCCGTTACGTAACCATGGATGAAACATGGGTACACCACTATACTCCAGAATCTAGTCGTCAGTCTTCTGAGTGGGTGGCAACTGGTGAAAGCGCCCAAAGCGTCCCAAAGCACAAACATCGGCGGGTAAGGTTATGACGTCCGTATTTTAGTATGCATATGGGATTTTCTACCTAAACTACATGGAGAAAAGTAAAATGATCAACAGCGAATAATATTTAACATTGCTGGATCTTCAGGACCGTGCTCTCAAGGAAAAACGTCAACATATTGCAAAGAAGAAACCACTGTATCATCAAGATAATGCACCGTGCCACAATTCTATGGCAACAATGATGAAATAGAATTAATTGAGGTACGAATTCTTGCCGCATTTACCATATTCTCCAGATTTGGCCCCCAGCGACTACTGGCTTTTTCAGATCTCAAAAAGTACCTCCCGGGCAAGAGATATCAGTCGAATAAGGATGTGATTGCCGATACTGATGCCTATTTTGACGGTAAAAATTCATCATTCTGAGTGTGTGGCCTTAGATGGAAACTATATTTACGAATAAAACTAAATTTTCAAAAAGAAAAGTGTTTTCATAGTTAGGCTGGTGACATATCGAGCGGTGTTACACAGCCATATACACACAAATACAACGCGATATACGGACTATTTGCTCTTGCGCGCGATTTTTTCTATTACTTAACAATTCTTAACAAAACTGCATACCAGTGTAAATTTGGAATTTACATTCCTTATTTCCGTACGCTATACGAGTTTGTCTAATTTTTTAATTTCCTACCCTGACCACACAGTACGGAAAACACGAATATTAAGCACATTTTTCAACCGATCAAATTTTTCTTTCATAGGCAAAGTAGGTAAAAAGCAATAGCAAGAATACTGATGTGGATTGGCTGATTATAAATCCCTTTAAGATCATTCTTCCAGACTCTTTTTAACATTGGTCTTATACAGTCGGACGTACATGGCTAGATCGACTCAACTTGTCGTCCTAATCAAGAATATAAATACTTTATCGGGTTTCAGATGATTATTTCTCACTGTTATATACTTTTCGATTTTGCACATTTCCATCAGATCCTTTTAAGTCGTTTTTAAAGGAAAAGGCGCTTAAAATATTGGAAATGAGTTTTGACTCCAAACTTGTCTTCAAATAGCATTGAAATAATCGTAGAAAACAGGTAAAATCAGGTTGCAATATCATTGAATTCCTAAGTTCCAAGAATACCACACCTACATTCATATAAACACCATTTTTAACATTGCCCTAAAATGCGCCTAATGCTCTAAGATCAAGTGTCGTTGGCAGGGAAAAGGCAAATCACTCCAGCGCGACGTTTCAACTTAAATTATACCCAGTTCTTTTCTAACTGTAAGATCGTGACATAAAGCCCTATACACTACACTATGGGTTTTGTACTCAGGCTTGATCAAATTAAAAATGTAGATAACGAACCGTTCCTTTATTAAAAAAAAACAGGCAGACAAGTAGATCAAGAATATACCTCACCCGCCTAACTTAGAAAAACATATTTATTTTGAGCATTTATTTTTATTCGACACACTCAGAATGATGAATTTTTGAGCGTCGGAGTAGGCATGCTGTATCGGCAATCACATCCTTATTCGACTGATATGTCTTTGCCGGGAGGTACTTTTTGAGATCTGAAAAAGCCAGTAGTCGCTGGGGGCCAAGATCTGGAGGACATATGGTAAATGCGGCGAGAATTCGTACCTCAATTAATTCTATTTCATCATTGTTGCCATGGAATTGTGGCACGGTGCATTATTTTGATGAAACAGCGGTTTCTTCTTTGATCATTTTACTTTTCTCTTTCTTACTTAACATGTATCTATGCAGAAGCAGTCGCAAGAGCACACAAACCCGACCAAAGTACACGTATTGGCGGGTAAGGTTATACTGTTCGTAATTTGGGTTGCATATTGAATTTTGTACATAGACTACCTGGAGAAGGTAAAACGATTAACAGGGAATATTATATAACATCACTGGATCGACATGCTATCAATAAAAAACGTGCCCATATGACAAAAATACTCCGCAGCTTCATTAAGATATGCCTTGATCAAGACGCCTATTTTAAGGGTAACAAATACGAAGTCTGTAGTCGAGTGAACCGGACTACGAGAGCCCCTTTGCCTACATACACAGCCATACACACACAAACTCACACATACACACTTTTCTGCACGTACTTTAAGCCTTTTAGCCCCCACGGTCTATGGCGCGTTGCTTAATGTTCTATAACTTCCGTGTTTATTTTTCAATCTTAACGACATTCACAACGTAGATCAAGAATGGTCTAATTATGATGTTTGCTTAAAAGAATTTCATTCGGTTAAAAATTGTGCTTAATAATTGTTTTTTTTTTTCGAATTGCGATGGTCAGGGGAGGAGATTCAAAATCTAAAACAAACTGGTCTAACATATGATAATAACGATTCTAGATTTCAAATTTGGTTACTGTAATTCTTATAGTCTCTGAGAAACAGGCGTTCATACGAACAGACGGACATGGTTAGATCAACTCAGCTTGTCGTCCTGATCAAGAATATATATACCTTATGGGGGGTCACCGATTATTATTTATATGTGTTACATACTTTTGGACTTTGCACATTTCCATTAGCTCCGCTTTGCTTCTTTTTTATGGCAAAGGGGCTTGAAATGGCGGCACCCACTCCGAACAGAGCTATCGAGGAAGCTCCAAATGTTCACTGCAGTGTCGTAAACGCACTGCCTTCTGATGTCTTAGAAGCATCAGCTATCTCTGACGAACTTCAGAATGCGATCTGCTCAAGAGTAAATATCGGATTTTTACTATAGTTAGGCGGCGTGACGGTATGTTCTTAGGCGACCTACTACGTTCAGCCTGTCTTCGGTATTCACACCACGGCACGCTTACGCTCATCATACCATTCTGTGATGGTTGATTTCTCTGGGCAAGATTCCGGGTGATGCTTTACAAACCAACCTATCCGTTGTGAGAGTGTAGGGCTTTATGTCGCGATCTTACAGTTTCCATCTGAGGCCACACACTCAGAACGATGGGTTTTTACCGTCAAAATAGGCATCTGAAACGGCAATCGCGTCCTGGAGTCGATCTGCCTATCTCCCTGCCCGGGACGGCACTTTTTGAGATCTGAAAGAGCCAGTAGTCGCTGGGGGCCAAATCTGGAGAATATGGCAAATGCGGCAAGAATGCGTACCTCAATTATATGCTATTTCGTCAGTGTTGCCATGGAATTGTGGCACGGTGAACTTATTTTGATGAAATCAGCGGTATCTGCTTTGATCACTTGACTTTACTCTGTCTTACTTAACATATATCTATGCAGAAGCAGTAGCAATAGCACACAAACCCGACCAAAGTACACGTATTGGCGGGTAAGGTTATACTGTTCGTAAGTTTGGAGTTGCAACTCATTGCCAATATTTGTACAGCGCCTATTCCTGTGAGAACGGCTTAAAACGATCTGACAGAGAATATGTGCATAACATCACTGGATCGACATGCTATCAATAAACAACGTTCCCGTATGACAAAAATCACTCCGCAGCTCCGATAAAGTATTTATGCTCTTGATCAGGACGCCTAAGTTGAGTCGGTCTAGCCATGTACGTCCGACTGTATAAGACCGATGTTGAACCGAGACTGCGAAGAGCGCCCTTAAAGCCGACATACACAGCCATGCACACACATACTTACACATACTCACTGTTCTGCACGTACTTTAAGCCTTTTAGACCCCACGGTCTATGGCGTGATGCTTAATGTTTATTTTTTAATCTTAACGAAATTCACAACGTAGATCAAGAATGGTCTAATTATGATGTTTGCTTAAAAGAAATTGAATCGGTTAAAAACTGTGCTAAATAATTGGTTTTTTTGAATTTTGATTGTCAGGGGAGGAGATTCAAAATCTAAAACAAACTGGTCTAACATATGATAATAACGAATTTAGATTTCAAATTTGGTTACTCTAACTTTTATAGTCTCTGAGAAACAGGCGTTCATACGAACGAACAGGCGGACATGTTTAGATCACCTCATCTTGTCGTCCTGTTCAAGAATTTAAATACCTTATCGGGTTTCAGATAATTATTTCTCGCTGTTATATACTTTTCGATTTTGCACATTTAAACGCGACGTTTAAACATAAATTATACCCAGTTCTTTGCTCACTGTAAGCTCGTGACATAAAGCCCTATACACTACACTATGGGTTTTGTACTCAGGCTTGATCAAATTAAAAATGTAGATAACGAACCGTTCCTTTATTAAAAAAAAAACAGGCAGACAAGTAGATCAAGAATATACCTCACCCGCCTAACTTAGAAAAACATATTTATTTGGAGCATTTATTTTTATTCGTCAATATAGTTTGCATCTAAGGCCAAACACTCAGCCCAGTGATTTCCAAATTTTCGATGCTTTTTTGTAGAAGGACGCATTATTAACCCCTTTGCCATAAAAAAGCAGCACGGCGAAGTTAGAAATGTGCAAAATTGAAAAGAATGTAACACATATAAATAATAATCGGTGACCCCCCATAAGGTATATATATTCTTGATCAGGACGACAAGCTGAGTTGATCTAACCATGTCCGTCTGTTCGTATGAACGCCTGTTTCTCAGAGACTATAAGAATTACAGTAACCAAATTTGAAATCTAGAATCGTTATTATCATATGTTAGACCAGTTTGTTTTCAGATTTTGAATCTCCTCCCCTGACCATCGCAATTCGAAAAAAAAAATACAATTATTAACCACAATTTTTAACCGAATGAAATTCTTTTAAGCAAACATCATAATTAGACCATTCTTGATCTACGTTCTGAATGTCGTTAAGATTGAAAAATAAACACGGCTTAGAGCCCACTCGTTATCGTTGCCGTTTCTATCTTCTTGCGGCTGCTGACCGGCCCTGCTTCCGTTTTTTGCTGTGCCGACCTAAGGCCGTTCTCGCTCATCTACTGTATGATCGTGTTGATCGCTGAGGCGCATTTTGTGGTGGAGTTGTTGAGCATCTTAGCCACAGTCACCAGTGCGATGTCATCGGCAAAGCTGGTCAACTGGCACCCTTCCGGTACGCATTTAGAACTGTGTATATATATGTTTTTTCTTTTTTTTTTCGGTGTTGCACCCCGGCTGGAAAATCTTCAAAAGATTCAACATCTACGGGAGTTAGATGGATATGTGCGACTCGGGACTTATGGGCCCGCCTAAGCACTAGAAACCGCCGTATGCTCTTCTTTTCCTTTTCTTGTGCTCACCGGCACTGCCGGATAGGGCACTGCCATCGGTAAGAAGGATGTGGTGCCCATACAAGCGCATGCTTACTTCCATGATGTTCCTCCTTTCGGTTCCTTCGATAGGCTCTTTAGTCGCCTTTTACGACAAGCCGAGCTAGCTGCGATGGTATTCTTGACCCGCCATCACACGGGTCGCCCGCATTTATGCAGTGCTGCTGCTTCTGTTGGCTACCTCATCTGCTCGCACATGTTGCATGATGGTGATGATCACCTCATGGCACCGTATCCAAGTGTCCCGGCTGTTCATCATGGTGTCCACTAGCCTTTGCGGATCTAGCGGTGCACTACATTCTGTCGCCAGTCGCCCTCTTTCTGCATTGAACCGAGCGCAGTGAAGTAGAACATGTTCTGCTGTCTCTTCTATCCCCCGAGCAAAAAAGGCAGTAGGGGTGGATGAGTGTTTAAACCTATATAAGTAGGCTCGGAACCATCCATGACGTGTGAGGAGCTGCGTCAAATGGTAGTCCAGCTTTTTGTGTTTACACTGGATCCATTTCGCCGCGTTTCGGATAAGTCTGTGTGTCCACTCTGGTAGGAGATGCGCATCTACGTGTTTTTTATTGCGTCCATGGCTGTGGAGCTGTGTGTGTATATATCTGTGTATCTGGGCAAAGGGGTTCTCGTAGTCGGGTATACTCGACTACAGATTTGTTACTGGTTTGTTTTTAGACCATTTGCCATAAAAAGAGCAAAGCGGAGCTAATGGAAATGTGCAAAATCCCAGTTTTTTTTTTTTTTTGTTTATTAAGGAAGCCGAGGTCCTAAGACCTCTTTGTGTCCTTTCTATCAATTAAATTAAGCCCAATTGGGCGCACCGGCTAACCACTAAGGTGTAGCTTAACAATTCATATAATAAATATTAAATTTGCCTCCTTCTGGGCATCCGGCTAATGAGGTTATGAGGTCGACGTCTTTTTAGGCGTCGTCCTGGGCGAGTTCTAGTTAGCCTTTTGGCTAACCTATTGCTGTGGTTATTAATGCGACTATTGTAGCGACCTGAGTGAAAGTTAATTTGCTGGAACGCTGTGGCAACTTTCAGATCACTGTGTAAAGTTTTGTTTCTGACATACCACTCACATCCAGTGATAAGCCTGAGCACTTTGTTTTGCGCTATTTGAATATGTTTGATTTGGCTATCGCAAGCAAGCCCCCAAATTTGACAGTCATAAAACCAAATTGGTGCAATTATTTGCCTATAAATGGTTAGTTTGTTGC
>JBAMBS010001715.1:0-43598 GCA_037044455.1 Zygothrica quintamaculata | reverse complement strand
TTAATGTGAATGGCAATTTAGCAAAAGCAGTTGCAACCCTGTCCAAGATGTGACAGAACAAATGTTTACTGGGAGACTTTGACGTCTACTTGTATGACAACACAGCATATTGGTGGGGGGAAAATCTTTTCGACTTGTCTTAAAAAATGAATTAAATTAAAAGTGCTTAATTAAACACAAAAAATAATCCCCCTAACATTAACAGTTGCGCAAATAAACTATACCAAGATCAGGCAGTAAGCGTAGCAGGTATTATTGTTTGCAATAGTTTGTACATAAGGTTTCGCCGACGCAGCAGTAAAATTCTTTAGCGTAAGTGTTAAGCGTTCAACACAAGCACCAGCTGGAGGGAAACCAGAGCTAAGCCTGCGATAATACCACGTATGCAAACAAAAAGTGTGTGATAACATGTGTAATATGTGGTGTTTAAAATTTTTCCTTATCGCTAGATTTGTAGATCATTACGTTTCCCATTTATTATTGTCACCAATATGATACCGTTAACGCACAGCGATCGAAACAACTTTGGATATAAAGTTAAGGAAAAATTAAACAGCTGGAGACGACTTATATTCTCTGACCGTAATTCGCGCAACTTGTTCCTTTTTCTGCTACTAAATTTAAGTTTTGCATTTGTGGAACTGTTTTATGGGATTTGGACGAATAGTTTAGGTTAGTAGTAAAGCATAAAAATATCTTATTATCTTATCTTTAAATATTATTTATAACATTTACACTAACTTTGCGTATCTTCAGGTTTGATCTCGGATTCATTTCACATGTTTTTTGATTGCACGGGTCTTTTAGCTGGTCTAGCTGCTTCAGTTATTACCAAGTGGAAGGCCAACGATAAGTTTTCTTATGGCTATGTGCGCGCTGAAGTGCTGGCGGGTTTTGTGAACAGTTTATTCCTGCTTTTTATTGCTTTCTTTATACTTTCTGAAGGAGTGGAACGTCTGATAGAGCCCCCAGAAGTAAAACACGAACGTCTTTTTGTTGTATCTGTGTTGGGATTACTTGTTAACCTTGTGGGTATCTATGCATTTAATCATGGTGGCCATGGACATTCGCATGGGGGTGGACATGGTCATTCACACGGTACAGGCGGACATGGACACTCACACAGCGGTAGTCATGGACACTCCCATAACCACAACGACCTGAGCAATCACAATCACCATGCAATTACTTTGGACAACGGTAAACTTATAAACATTTAAAAACTGTTCTACAAATAGCATTTAACGTATTTAACCTTAGGCCATTCACATGACCACAATAGCCACGGACATTCACACGATCTTAGTAGCGGCAGTAATTCGCAGATAATGCGAGGTGTTTTTCTGCACATTTTAGCAGATACACTGGGCTCTGTTGGAGTCATTATTTCGGCGGTGCTAATGCAAATGTTTGGTTGGATGATAGCGGATCCCATTTGCTCTGTTTTTATAGCATTATTAATTGCTTTAAGTGTGCTTAGCTTAATCAAGGAGTCAATACTGATATTGATGCAACGTCAACCTACTTCATTGGACCGATCCCTTTTGCAGTGTTACCAAAAAGTGACCGGTTTGGCCGGAGTTTATTCTGTTCAAGAACCGCATTTTTGGACGCTGTGCTCAGATGTCTTTGTTGGTGCGATCAAACTTGAAGTATCCAAAAATGTGGATCCTACTTACGTGGTTACGCATACGCGTATGATCTTTGAAGCAGTAGGCGTCAAACAGATTTACATACAGCTGGACTATGTGTGATGATCATTTTCCATCTAAATACTTATAAATTATAACTATGTATATTGAGCAGCGTGTGTTATGTGTATGTATTGTAATACGTTTATAATAATGTTTATTACCTACATTTTAGGGTTCTAGGCTGAATTTGCTTTTAAATAGAAAACAAAACAAATGAAACACATCTGTAAATTGCTATGTAAAGTTATAAAAATAGTTATAAAATTTGTTAATTTATTTCTTCTATCTTTTTAAAAGTCATTCCACTTTAACTTACACGATATGTAACGCTACAATGCAGCGCAGGCTGCTTTTAAAAAAGCTTAGTTTAATTGTTATATATAAGTTCCAATTTGTACATTGAAAATAGAACTTACACCTACTAAGTCTTTTTAATTCAATGATCAAACCATAAATATAGTTTGGAGGAAATTCAAATAGTTTGACTGAAACATTTTTAAAGTTCATTATTAAAATGGAAATGAGATAAAAAGAAATGCCACTTTTAATTAAATTCAACTTCGTCGCATTAAAAATGACGAACGAAATAAAACAGAATTTGTTAATAGCTTTTGTAAAATAAAATTTATTTGTTTTATGTATTTTCAGGATATAAACTTCAAATGAAACCATTGGCGCTTTAGAATAACGACAGTAGGTGCAATTTATTAGATTTTCAAAGGTGTAGCTTTTAAACAAATGTTTATAAACCATTGTACCATGTACCATCTATAGCATATAATTTAATTCAGAATTGAATTTGAATTGTACCCTTATTTATTTATCTTTTTAATACGGTGTCTATACCAATTGTATAAACCAAATCATTTCGAAATATTATTTAATGTGGTTAAACTTTACATAATATTCTTGGTTATTCCGTTAACAAAAACATGAAGTATATATAGAAAAAATATGTAACTGCTATATTAAACTGTTTTGTTATTGTTAGTTTAATTACTTATTTTTTTTTTAGTTTGTCTAATATCTTGTCAAATGCTCGCAATTCAACAGGTAAATAACTATGTTTATTTTGTGTATTAACTTACGTACACACATATACACATTCAGTTATTTTTAACCAGAAGAATGTATTAATACAAAATTTTTAGAATTTTTTTCCTTAGTAATTCTGGGTTAATTTCATACTAATTACATTATAAGAAAATATAACGGCAAAACTACTTTTACTCTAACCTTCATTTAATCTGAAAACATACACATTTACGTCTTATTAAGTCCTACATTTTTGGTGGATTGTTTACGAAGTGTTGCGCATGTCAACGGAAATGTTAACATACATATGTACATGCGTATATAAAGCGAAAGGTCAATAACTTTTTGATTGTCAAAACCATTCCAGACATTGTCAGAGTCATTTGCAGACTCAAAGAAAGACTACCGGCACATGCAAACATATCTGCTCACCATTTGCTCGCAGCTGCAATATAAAGTTAGCTACCTACATGAGCGTCTCTGTAAAAATAAAAGGTTGTCGTGAAACAATATTTTTAGGTGGCAGTTTGAATATATCTTTTCCTTTTATTATTTTAGTACATACAAATGTTTTTAGTTGCTTTTTGACATTTCGTAATGAAAACATAGGCGAAATGATTCAAAACTGTGTTTTTACTATAAAAATATTAAATTACGTTGTTTCAATTACAAGTTACTTATAACACAATTCAGTTAATTTCAGCTTACTTCTCTGGTCTGGTTTCCGGTTGACCTGCTACAATTACAAATTTTGCTCATTTTCTACAATTAACAATAATATCCATTGATTCTACATAATACATAAAAAATCAAATTAAATCAAATCAAATAAAATTGTCTAAACGTAAACATAAATTTCGAACTGCTGCCAAAAACTGCTAAAAAAAACCTGTTGGAGTATATTTCTGTTAAATCCGTATATGTACATTGGTTGCTCTCCTTGATATTAGTAGACGTAGAGAGTTGTTGCTGGTACTAATAGTCTACACCAAACGTACGCCACGAAGAGACATACACATAATGATAAATTTATAATTTTTCCTCTTCAAGACCGTGTTTGAAAAACATAAACACTGGGACGCTCTCGCCGTTAATATCACGATATTCACACATTGCAACCATGCCGTCGACATCCATGGATTCGCCTGTAAAGAACTGTAGTTCTTTGAATCGGCCTAAAATATCCTTCATTGCTTTATTCATGTTTGTCTTAAATACATCGACTTGATCGGGTGAATTTTCCTCTAGTTTTGTTAAAACTTTTTTCATGTAGTCCTTAAGATAAACCGTGTAGGATTTTTTATCACCAAATGCAAATGATTCCTGTAACCGATTGTTTAAGACAATATCGACTCCAGTCTCTACAGCCGAATCGGTACCTTCATCAGCTACTTCAGCGGACGGATTTGACCCAGCCAATATAATTTCGCCTTCACTGCGGCTGACCAACTTTCCATATACTTCGTAGATGACTTCGTCAACAAGTTTCATTTTGTAAGTGTCTGAGAACATTTCGTCACCAGTAATAATGTCCTTATAGATTTTCATTTTGGTTTTTGTTTTTTAAAGATTGAGGTAAAATTGCTTGCAAAATTGCAATTATAACTGCAGTTAACCGGAGACCACGACTTGCCACGCGCTGATACAGCAAAAGAAAGAACAAGAGAAAAAAAATGGCGTCTAATGTTAATTTAGCATTATGTTAAATTATATGGCAAACTGTTACTAACATCATAGTGCAAAAATGACTTAAAAGTGCCGTTGCTTATTAATTATAAAAACATATACATTTAAAGTAATGCAATACTTTTAAGGCAAGATATGAACTACGCCAATCATTGATAACATTTAATTCAAAGTGCTTTGCCATAACCGCAAAAATATTCACTTACAAATAGTAGCATATTTATAACATAGGTTTAACCAAATTTATTTACAGAGCAACGCACAGTAGCTGAAATTTAATAGAGTAAATATAAAATATTCGATTTTCTTGAGTTTGAGTCAAAAAAAGCGATAAGTTTTACATTACTAATATTAAAATTATTCTGATTAAATATACATGTAACATATAATTTAATATTATATAAATTATTTATAATAATTGATAATTAAAAAGTGTAAAAGTATTAATACATTTTTACAATTGATTTTTAATAAACTATCGATAGTGTGCTTAGTATTATTTTTGATCAAAATTGGTTATAATATAAGACAACCGTTAAAGTACAACTTCAATGTTTTGGTAAATAAAATACAGTTGAGTTAAACTTTCGCTGTCTTTATTTAATATCCATCGTTCGTTCTTAATGAATATGAATATTCCTCAAATTAGAGACCGATACTAAGAACAGAAAATTCTTTTATATAATATTTAAAATTAAAAATACTAAAAGCGAAACAGCTTTAAGTTTAAAAATAAAAAACCAATTTATTTGGTAGCATAAAAATTTATCCGTCAAGCTTCGTAACTACGTTACTTAACTTTTTTCTGTTATTTAATTATCAATATCATAATTCCAAACTATTAAGCAACGAATGCCAAAAAAATATTGATCAAAAGCCTAATAATACCTTTTAAATTTCGTTTGCAATGTTATTACATTTCGAATAAAAATGTACTACTGTGGGCGAAAAAAAGTAAGACTTTTTTAATTTAAATTTCGTGCGGAACCCCATTCGACTAAATATTTTTTTTTTGGAGGTTAGTAGCACTACCAGTGACATCAGTGCCAAATGTCATATGAAAACAAGTAAGAAATCTGTAGTCGTGTCTATCCCACTACGAGAGCCCCTTTGCCAACATACACAGCCAAGCATACACATACTCGCACATACACACAGTTGTAGACGTACTTAGCCATTGTGCGTGCCTTTTAGCCCCCCGCGCTCTATAGCGCGGTACTTAAGTTGTATAAATTCCATGTTTTTTATCCAGTCTTAACCAAATTCACAAAACAGATCAAGAATGGTCTAATTATGATGTGTACAAAAAACAAATTCAATCGGTTGAAAATTGTGCTTAATAATCGTTTTTCACGAATTGCGGGGGTCAGGAGAGGAAATTGAAAAATCTAAAACAAACGTGTATAGCGTACAAACATAACGAATCTAGATTCCAAATTTGGTTGCTCTAGCTCTTATTTTGCGCGCACCACTTTACCCCCCCTGGGTTCCATAACATCACTTTTAATGATTCAAATCAGCTATTTCCCACTTTCAAAACTTGGCAGCCCTGATCATTAGTGTTCAGTGTACGCTCGTCTTTTTAGCCCCTTTTCCATTAATAAGAGCAAAGCGGAGCTAATGGAAATGTGTATGTAACAGGTAGAAGTAATCATCAGATACCCCATATAGAATATATATCTTGATCAGGAGGACTAGCTGAGTCGGTCTAGCCATGTCTGTCTGTCCGTCCGTCCGTCTGTATGAACATCTGTTTCTCAGAGACTATAAGAGCTTGAGCAACTAAATTAGGAATTTAGATTTGTTATGTTCTTACGCTATATGAGTTTGTTTTAGATTTTTGAATTTGCTCACTGACCCCCGCAGTACAAAAAGAAAGATTATTAAGCACAATTTTTAACCGATCAAATATAAATATTTTTCGCACACATAATAATTTTGCATCTAGGTTGTGAATTTCGTTAAGATTGGATAAAAAACACGGAAGTTATACAACATTAAGTATCGCGCTATAGAGCGCGGAGGGCTTAATGGCGCGCGCTATGGCTAAAGTACGTGTACAACTGTGTGTGTGTGTGTATGGCTGTTTATGTAGGCAAAGGGGCTCTCGTAGTCGGGTACACTCGACTATGGATTGTTGAAATACAAAAAGTGCATTCGGCGATTTTTACCATGAGTGACAATATTCAACAAAGACGTTCCATCAAAATTTGTGTTCGAAATCAAATTTCTGGTGCGAAAACGTTTAGAATGTTGCAAAAGGCTTTCGGTTATAATTGTATATCGCGAGCAAGTGTTTTTGATTAGTTCAAATTGTTCAAAGAAGGTCTAGAACGCGTTGACGACGAAACACGTCCAGGACGGCCATCAACATCAACTAATGCTCAACACGTCAATAAAATCACGGAGTTGGTGCTCGAGAATCGACTATTAATAGTCAGACAAGTTTCTGACAATATAGGAATCCCGGAAGGTTCAGTGAAAACCATTTTAAAAGATCATTTGGGGCTGAGAAAAGTGAAAGCACGGATGGTTCCAAAATCACTAAATTTTCTTGAAAAACAGGGTCGCGTTGACATCTGTGAAACAATGCTTTCCGACTACCAGGATCTCATGCAACGTATTATAACTGGCTGTGAGTCTTGGATCTATGCTTACGACCTGGAAACAGACAATCAATCGGCCGAATATCGTTCGAAAGGTCATGTTTTTACTTTTCTGCGATTTCCAAGGTATGGTGCACTCCGAATTCCTTCCGACCGGCCAAACTGTCAACAAGGAATACTATTTGAGGGTTATGCGTCGTTTGCGTGAAGCTATTCGTAAGATGCCGTAATTATGGGCCGACAAGGTTGGTTCTTGCACCACGATAATGCACCGTCGCATATTGCATTGATTCTTCGTGAGTTTTTCGCCAAAAACTCAAGTAATATCGTTCCACAACCACCGTATTTACTTGGTTTATCTACATGTAATTTCTGGCTGTTCAGGAAACTCAACCGACCGCTTCGGGAAACCGTTTTGAGTCAATGATGATATTAAACCTGAATTGTTTCGCACATTGAAGGCTATTCAGTAAATCGACTTTAACTACTGCTTCGAGGAATGGAAAAAACGTTGGCAGAAGTGTATTGTGGGCGGGGGATTAATTTGAGGGGGAACAAATTGATGTAGGAAAAAAAATAAAGTCTTACTTTTTTGCCCACAGTAGTATGTGATAATAAATTGTAGTTGTATTAAGTGTCTAATAACATATGAAGACTGTTCAGGAGTTTTTCTTAAGCGCCACACTTTTTTTTAAATTATTTATCAATTGAAGTTTATCCGATAACTTCGTACTGCATTTCGCATCCGGCTAAAGCAGCCAAAATGTTTCTGGCTGTAATCCGAGACATTTCTTTACGGGTTTCAATATCTGCGCTGCCTATATGTGGCAGTATAGTTATGTTATTTAAAGTAAGTAAAGGATTGTCGAGTGGCAATGGTTCTGGGGTAGTTACATCCAGCCCTGCGCCAAGAATACGTTTTGCATGTAGCGCTTCGAATAACGCCTGTTGATTAACGACTCCTCCACGTGATGTGTTTACAAATATGCAGTTGTCTTTCATTTTTGAAAACGCCGCAGCATTAAATATCTCTTTGGTTTCTGAAGTAAGAGAACAGCAAACAATAATAAAGTCTGATAAGCATAACATTTCGTCAAAGTCCACACGCTGAGCATTGACCCTAGCAGCCTGTTCTGGTTTCTCCGTACGTGTTGTATAGGTTATCAGGGCCGGCTTGAAAGGTTTGATGCGTGCCGCAATCTCCTGACCAATACGCCCAAAACCAAAGAGACCCACTCGTGTACCTTTTAAGCCCTGTCCACACATCCACATGGGTGCCCACGACTTCCAGCCGCCATTATAAACTTCTTTATTGGCCTCGAAAAGTCGACGGTTTGTCGCCAACAGTAGCGCTACAGTCAGCTCTGCTGTGGCATCTGTTAAAACATCGGGTGTATATCCAACACGTATACCACGTTTCTTGCATTCTTCCACGTTAATGTGCTCATAGCCTACAGATATAGTAGCCACACATTTCAGTTGCTCCCCGGCAGCATCCAGCACAGCGGCATCAATTTTATCAGTTAGAGCACAGAAAAGCGCGCTCTTACCTTTTACGTGTTTAAGTAGTTCGTCTT
This sequence comes from Zygothrica quintamaculata, assembly GCA_037044455.1. Classification (NCBI taxonomy): domain Eukaryota; kingdom Metazoa; phylum Arthropoda; class Insecta; order Diptera; family Drosophilidae; genus Zygothrica; species Zygothrica quintamaculata. Next base: position 35,000 of record JBAMBS010001715.1, on the reverse strand, counting down.
GAGGGACAGGTAGTGGTTTTGACCATGTAGTAACATCACAACTATTAAAAAAGTATTTAATCAAAAAAGTACATATATATATATATATATATATATTTATATGAAGAGCTCCCGATCACTGTACCTCTTTCGAAGCAATTCCAGTCCACTGTCATCAACATCTGGACGGGTAACATAAACACTAGGTCTAGAGCTCATTGTTCTTAATGTAACTAAAGACAAGCTTTTACAATTCTGGTAGAAAGCCAAGCGTATTTTATACATTTCTGTTTACACATACAGTTCAGGTTAGTTTATTAGGGTAACTATTGGAAGAAATATTATTTGAATTACAACAAGTAATTAAATTGGTTACGCCAAAAAAAATAAGATAAATTTAAATAATTTAATTAGAACTTAGAATAAAGAAACTTTAAAATAATACACAAAATATATTATACCATTTATATAAATATAGATATATATAAAAATTCAGTATTAAAATTGGTATTTTTGCATTAGTTGCTGGTTTCCACACTATTCTATTCGTACAATATATTAAAACACTTGAAATTTTTTGCTGTATTAAAAATATTAATGACAATTTAGTTATGGATTGGTACATTGGCAAAGAATGGAAAGATGCGGAACGCGGCTTACATAAGAAGGTGTTAAGCCTACAATTTGATATTGTTGAGAAACCTCTTTTGGTCAGTACAGTGATGTTTACTATAATAAAATGTTGCGAGGACTTGAGTGATAGACCAAGCAACTATTTGGAAAGCGCCAATGTGGAGCAACAACAAATGGTGATGGGAACAGCCGTGACTCCGATAGATTGTTATTTGGAGCTCCTCTTGCAACAGTTTCTTGTAGGGGAAACGTCAACATGTAGTATTGAAACAAAAGGTGGTGCTCGTTTAGAATTTGTAATAAAATTGGAGAGCATCATAAGCAACAAGAAAATCGAAGACCTAACTGGGATTGAAATTTATAACTTAGCTATTCGATACAAAACCAATGGCGTTTCTATGTTTAAAACTTTTCCAAAGTTCGCGTTTGACTATTTCACACGTGCTGCTAAATTGTTGATTACATTTAAACCGTTTGACAAGTTGGACAAAAAAATAAATGGCATTGAAGCCAGTGAAATGGAAGCGCTCTTTGCCCAAATCCAAACAAATCTAGCTGCGTGCTTACTTCAGGAAAAGCGTTATGAGCACGTTATTTACCACACAGAATTTGTTGAGTCCCAACCAAATCCGAGTGAGAAAAGCATTTACCGCCGCGCATTAGCTTATTATTACCTAAAGGAGTATCACAAAGCGCAGCAGACAATTGAGCGCGTGCCCAACTACGAGGAAAAAAAGGAATTTAGCAAACTACGTGATAATATAGCGGCTAGCTGGAAGAATAGCAATGCCAACTACAAGCAGGTTGTGCAACGCATGTTTAGCTAGTAACAAATGCATCATTGTTTAAATAAAAATAATATTTAATCTAAAAACGTCTACATTGAATTTTACAATTTCGATTTGTTTGCAGTTTTCTTATCCAATTTTGGTTTTTTATTCTTATACTTCATGCTACCTGGCAATTTGTGTCTTTTGCGCGAGGCTGTGCTATCATGCTTAAATAATTCTAAAAATAATAAATAAAAATTATTACTGAAATTTGTATATCTAAAATGATTCTAACACTCACCTTCGTCTGGATCTTCGCCGACTTCATCTTTATAGTATTGAGCATCATCATCTGCATCGTCACTATTTTCATTTTCATGATGTTTTTCAGATTTACTTTGCCCAGATTTAAGTTTTAAATTGCGTGCACGATTCTCTGTCTGCTGCTTTTTCCGCTGTTCCTTTAGCTTACGTTTCTTTTCAATTAATTTTCGTAAAGTTTCTTTCTCATCTTCTGTTTTTACTACATGATCATGATAGAGCACTTCACCAGTAAGCAAATCATTTTCAATCTTTATAAGCTGCATTGTAAGACGTGGTCCTATTTCATGCAGCTTAATTGAACTCTTGCAGTCTTCCAAGTTTCCCCTACTCTTAAGTGTTTGCGCCAATACCACATGGGAGTGTTCGTCATCCTCAGCTTCCGATTCAGAGGCATATCCATCCCTTTGCAATAACAACGGTATATTAAGATTATAAAATTCTGGGGTATTATTCATTCGTACTAACCTGGTCACAAAATCTGCTACTTCATTACATTTGTTTAAATTAGGCACATTTCCACTTACTATTTTTTGCACTGCTTTTTTTAGACCCAACGGCACCACTTGAACTGAGTAGTGACGCATTTCAACCAGTTTGGTTTCAGGATTATATGAAAACAAGACACAGCGGCGGATGGTATCAATATTAACCTGAGCTAAATTAATCGATGGAAACATGTTTTGAAACGTAGTGGCCATTAATTTCAAGTGTTTTCCGTCGCCTCTAAAATTGTTCATAATAACAAGAGGCGCATGCTTAAAGTGATCAACATCAATCATTTGTTTTTTACTGTAAGAAATAACATCCCGTGCGAGCGTAAACTGATGCACCTGTTTACCAAAACAACAAATTAATTACTGCTATTGAAAGAATACAATAACATACCTTGAATGTTAGCGATGGTCCACGTGGTAAACGTACGATTTTAAAGGAGAGTTGTGTAGAGGCTTTGTTAAATATTCCCATGTGTGAAACGTGGAAGAATCCACTTAAGCTGACAAAATCTTTAATACGATTCATTTTTTTCTCACGCAAATTAGTAGCTGTAAACGGTTCCATTATGCGCCGAAAATCAATAGTCAAATCTGTTATATACGGGCACGACAGACCACGGTGTATTATAAATGAATGTGGGGCTTCAACAATTTCGCTTGGCTCACTTGCCTTAAACGCTGCCGTGCGTGTTTTGGGATGAACTTTTTTATTGCGTCCCATGTTTATTTTAATTGTTTACCACTAATCGAAAGAATCCAATTCACACGTGCCTTACTTTGACATTCACCAAATACGAATGCACACGTATATTCTCTTAGCGGTACGGTAACTAGCAAGTGTTTATTAAAAGATTTTATGCGTAATTTATTTTTTGCATGATGGTCACATCGCATTCAAATCGGGAGTATTCAAAAATTGTGCCAAATTATACCGGAAACTAAAAATAATGTTTTTCGCAATTATTTTCAACTTTCTTCATTTAAAGTATATTTATTTAATCACACTCAATATAGCAAACACAAAAATGTTCTTAGTATTTTCATTTTTAGTTGCGGTTGCTATTTTTGCATTTAAAGATATTTATCTGACAATTGCAAAAAAATCGTGTAGCTGATGATAGGGATACAAATAAGAACGACTACAAATGTTATGAAGTTTGAATGCTACAGTTAATATTAATTTATAGATTTCACTTGTACCTCAGTGAACAAATGCAAATATTAAATTTTACCAAAAGTTTTTCAATGACAAAATAAATACCGTAGTCGTGAATGTATAAGATGGTTTCAATTTTTTGATTAGTTATAACGAAATCTAAACACGAAATCATATTGAAGTTTATAAATATACCTAATTTGCTCTAAAAAGTGCTGGCAACTAAGGGAATTTGCATAGCAATGATTTTTATAATGTTTTCTTTGATTTTCTTTGAAAATTACAACTATGTATTTATGTTGCGACAATTAATAATATTAATATTTTAATATTAGCATTTATGTATATTTATATAAATTATAGTTACAGCTACAGTTTAAACTGAATTTGGAGTGTTTTAGTTTTTTATTGTTTGTTTTTTCCGCGATATTGAAGAGTCATCGACGCTTAATGTGATATATTATTTATATGTATTATATATATATAAAATTTCAGTTTAAACTGCAGTTAACTACATCCGGATGTTGATTGATGTTGCGGTTGCATTTGGTGTTATTATAATCGTTAAATTTATGCATATATGACAAACTGCTTGTGGCTGTGATTCAAAAAATAACATCTTATGCCATTGTTGTATTTGTAGTTGAAATTGTTGTTGCTCTCGCTGTTGCTTTTGTGGATGTTGTTGCGGGGGGCTGCTGGTGGTGCTGCTGCTACATATGGTTGGAGCGGTCACTGACAGCACTGCTTGCGAACATCAGCTGTAACAGTCGGCTTAACATCGATGGGTTCCACATTTGATGGCCGAATGACATCGCCTTCCGGCGGATCTCTAATTTGTTTTTGCGATACAATGCGATAGATTTCTGTAAAGAATTTGATGAAACATTTGCTTTTTATTTATTCGGTAATATATTTTTTCTCACCTGTGAGTATATTCTGGAATGCGGTTTCAACATTCGTTGAGTCCAACGCTGATGTTTCTATGAAACTCAAGCCATTGCGCTCTGCAAATAGTTTTGCTTCATCTGTCGGCACTGACCGTAAATGTCGCAAGTCGGATTTATTACCCACTAACATAATAACAATATTCTGATCAGCATGATCGCGTAACTCCCGTAACCATCGTTCCACATTCTCGTACGTCAAATGCTTGGCAATGTCGTAAACGAGCAACGCCCCAACGGCACCGCGATAATATGCAGAAGTAATAGCTCGATAACGCTCCTGTCCAGCCGTGTCCCAAATCTGCGCCTTAATTGTTTTGCCATCGACCTTTGTATGATAAAAAAAGGGTACTTTAGTCTGTTCATAATTCCTAATTTTATATTATAAAAGTAACACAATAAAAAGGAGTAGAAAGCTGTAACCGAATACGAGAACACCCTTTGTCCGCATACACACAAATACATACACATATACACACAATGTGCTGCTGTTGCGCGCGACTGTAAGCAGCCCCTGTGCTCTATAACGTGATACTTAATGTTGAATAACTTCCGTGAGTTTTATTCAATCTTAACAAAGTTTACAATATATATCAAGAATGGTCTGAGTGTTATTTGTGCAAAAAATATTGGTTGCTAATTGTGCATAATAATCGTGTTTTTGTACTGCGGGGGTCAGGGTAGGAAATTTAAAAGTCTATAATAAACTTGTCCAACGTACGTAAATACGTACCTAGATTGCAAATATGATTGCTCTAGCTCTTATAGTCTCTTATATTGTGGACTTCGTTAAGATTGGATAAAAAACACGGAAGTTATTCAACATTAAGTATCAGGTTATGTAGGGGAGTGGACATCAAGGCGCGCGCGTGTAGAACTATGTATATGTGTGTATGTGTATGTGGGCAAAGGGTATTCTCGTAGTCGGGTATACCCAACTTCAGCCATCTTGTTAAATCTAAGAAAATTTTATACAGAACACTTTGGAAAAAAATAATTGGTTCAAAAGGATATCTCTGTTTTGATAACTCTGTACTTAGTTTTCGAAACCCATTTATGTTTCCATATCATAAAATACATTATTAACACTGAACTCAATATCCAATTTAGATAAAAAAAATATTCAATTTTTATGTATATGCAAATATTAATACAATAAATGCTCCCAAATAAAACCCTTTGAGAATCTACTTTATATATCTACATCAAAATGTCATAGTTTCTCCAAAGCATCTAAATTTACGGATAAAGAGAAATTTGACATATTCTTTACATGTGTTATTTGTTTATATGAACGCAGTCTTATTATTATTAGTCAGTGTATACTCGTAAACTAAGAACAGGGCATCAGGCATAAACATTGCGTCGTTGGCTAGAAAAGGTCCAATTAGGAGACATACAACAATCCCTTCTGCAATCGTGCAGGGGTTCTCGTTTGCAGATGTAGCTCGAACCGTTCAGCCGAACTCAGTTGGCAAGAGGATAATTCCAAGCCAAGCTATTCATAAGACTCAGTTAACTGCGCGGACTACTCATAGGTATAGCAATAGTATTCGCCCACCTCTATATACCAGTCAGGAGTAATCTACGTACTTGGGTATAGAAGCCCAATTAACGCAAATTATTTAGACAATCCAACAAACGATTGCTGGCCTTCAGGCTACAATAAATGATCTTCGCGATGAGATTAGGGAGCTCAGAGGCTCTAAACAAGAACGGAAGTCAGAATGACTCCCACCGCAACATAATCCCTAATGCTGAAACTCTCCTCTCCGGATTCACCAGACTGATCTAGCAAGGTTTAAATAAAAAATATATATATAAAAATAATAAGAAATAATCAATAATAATTAAATAATAATCAATAATAAATAGCTATCCAATAAAATCCTTTTGGATAGCTACTCTCTGCATAAATAATAAATCAAATATATAAATAATAATAATAATAATAGGCTAATCTGTCACTGCATTATAAGTTGCAATTATGTAACAGTAATATGCAAATATTAGAATTAAGGTAACTAATAAATGAATAAATATATATAAAAAAAAAACGTCTTATTAACTTGGCGTCATATACTTTAATACTCACTTCTATGCTGCGAGTCGCAAACTCAACACCAATTGTCGACTTTGACTCCAAATTGAATTCATTGCGAGTGAAACGTGACAGCAAATTACTCTTGCCGACGCCAGAATCACCGATAAGCACAACTGTAAATAAAAATTAAAAGAACAAAATTTGATTTTCTATTTCTGAAAAATAGTTGCATAATTTAACAATTGATTAGATTTTCCTTTGACTACTGCAGTATGTTCTTGTATTAAATAATTTATTATTTAAACGGCCACAAAACCATTTTTTTAAATGTATATATTTACTACAATTTTGCAGGTCAAACCAATAATATATATATATATATCCATTAAACATATTCAATATATTTTAATGATATTGCGATGATTAGCTTTCGATCGCTATATTTAGTTAGTTAGTTTTTTATAAGTAATTTCAGTTTTTCCTTTTTCTTGTCTGAATAAGCCCACGTAAAATAATAAAAATAAAGTAATTGAGTATGGTCTTTCTCATTCTCTTCTTTTGTAATTAAGGGAGTTATCAATATAATTTCTGATTGCTCATACTGAGTAGTAACGGTGATTCATTACAAAGGTTTTTCTCTTTCATACAACTACGTGTACTTTAACGATCCGTTAAACTTTGCACAACAAATAGCATCTTATTTTTGTAGAAGCGACTATGATTTCAAAGTCGCCGTCATTATAATACTAGTCCCTAGGTAACAGCCGAACTTCACGCCAATTTTGCAACTATGTATTTTGTTTATCGCTGCTTACCGTTAAAACGAAGAAAGCAGAGCTTGTCGTTTAGTGTTAATTTAAATTAATCAGCATTAACTCAGAAAAAAATGTAAATATTTTATTTATAAATTTTTAAGTATATTTTTGAAAATAACATTTATAAAATGAATCTATATGCGTCTTTGATATTCATAATTTTGTTTCAGCTAAAACAAAATTCTGCACGTAAGCGAGAGAAGAAGGACCATACTTTTTAACAGATTTCTATACGAATAGTTGATGCTTGCAAATATAAAATAGTAAATATTGAATTATTTTATCAGTTTCTAAATTTGTAAAGTACATTCCTGACATATGTTTTTGTTCAACCGCGCTTCTTCATTCTACAACTGCAATTGCGTTTTAAATTCGTTTCTCCAAGAAAATTGATCTTGCCCCACGGTGCAAGTAAAAAAAGACTATGGTTGAAACATCCGCTGAGCGACGACGAAGCTTAATGAGAAGTTTGTGTAACAACAACACAGAAAGTGACTTGAGAGTGAGTATGCAGAGAGCGAAAAAACATATGTAAAAGAAATTGCAAAGATTTAATACAAAGGGTATATGCAAAAAAAAACCTTCTCATACTTCTAATAGCTAATAAAAAATATTAGCGCACACATACAAAAATAATTTTATATAATGCACATACAAAATTGAAAATCTAATCAGAGAATTTTGTGCTTTTTATCATGATTACTATTACGATTTATGCAACGTGTCAAATTAGCTTCTGCTTTTGCTGTTGGTAGGCTAAAGAGAAAAACGAACAGCTCTAGGAACGCAATGACAAAACTGTTAGTGGGTAACGACTAAGTTGTTACTACTTTGGGTTGATAGGTGGTAGAGAGGGTGACATCTTCATGCTAGAGAGCCGAGAGAGAATGCGAGAAAAAAACATAACAGCAACAAAAATTTCAAAAAAAAAAATATTTAATGCATCTATCAGTTTTGGGGGCGTATTTTATGACATTGCTTATAAATTTTCGACGTATTAATTTGTATATCACAGTGATGTGTGCATTTGTTATTCCAATTAGTTTCAATTAGTGTCATTGAACTACTGCGTCATTATAGGCACAGCAGTAGTATAAACCGTTGAGCCGAATCTTTTTTCTTTTCCACTTTAATATTTTTCGATTTTTTCGGCTGGGTTTCAATGATTACATTAAAGAGCACCCACAAATCGAGTTTAAATGTCATTTTCATAATTTACCTTTGAAAAGATAATCGTATTCGTCTTCCCTTGCACCCATTTTTGTTATGTTTTTAATAGTGAGGTTCTCCTTCTCCAAGTGATTGGAATGCGTAAGTCTGTGTAGAGTAAAATCCAATAATCCTTGCGCGCCGCCGTTTTTTTGTTCGTTTTCTTTTCCGTGTATTTGCCTCTCACACTTTATACACTTTTGTTTGTAGTTGTAATAGGGACAATATAAAGAAAAGAAAATTTTTTTTATCAATTCTATTACAAATAATCGCCGACTTTAATAGTTGCTCTATTTCCTAATTCAAGCAAACAAGGCACAATAAATAATGCAACTATATGTTGGTCACTTGCTTTGAACTTTTATTGCATTTATTTATAGTTTTTTTTCACAGCACACACTCACATAGACTTAGTCACTCCCAATATATTTAACGACATGAACTTGGCTGCGGCATGTATGGCAATGCAAGTGACAGCTACGCAAGTATAAATACTCGATACTTGTTTCACAAGCTTAACGCCATGTTGATGACGTCAATGTAGTCAACTGGTACCAAAATTTAAAATTGTAACAGGCGATAAAAATGCATGATTAATTAAAACAATATGTTACCATTTAGAAATATATGCAAAAATGAGTTTATAGTATATAAACTTACTATATATGTTTAAAGTATATATTGTATAAAAAATATTACATTAAGTATAAAGTGCATTTAATAATAGCTATTTATTTTCTTGTATGAATACCATGCACTTGCAAATACTCTTTAAATACATGCACGCTGCAATGCAATGGCCGGATAGACAAGAAATAATCCTCCAGCTATGTATGTGATTTTTGAGCCCCAACACCAAAAGGCTATAAAAATGAAAATAAATAAAAAGGACTTAAAAAAATTTATTATAACTTACCAACCGATCCGACAACTGGTCCTAGGGCACGTGCCAAGGCACCTAATGAACGAAATATACCCAATACTGAACCTTTTTGATCATCGTTTCCATACTTTGACACTAAAGTAGTTAAACAGGTAACGGCAAAAGCTGTGGAAATTGCAAATAAGATCATGCCAGCATAAAGTACTCGGGTATTTTCTGCCAGGCCAACCAATACAAATGCTGGCACTATTAAATAAAGGCTAAAAATGGCATAGCTTTTAATGCTCTTGTCGGGTAAACGGCGTACAACAGAACCTTGCAATAATGTCATTACGAGACCTGTGGTCAAAAACATTTTGGCCTGATCCATTGAAGTGTAACTAAATTTGTGATACATGAGGAATGTAACTGTAAACTCCAAGCCCGAATATAAAAATAGATAAAGAAAGTATATCATTCCAATTGTACGTAACGCTTGTATATCATTTTTGGGTACATTTTTAATCGCACTGAATCTGTAAAAAAACGAATTATTAAAATTTTTAATTCGGTGTACGTTTAAACTGTTAAACGGTATAAATGGTATAACAAATTGTTAACGAATACCTATTTTAAATTCTACATATTTAAATTTAGAATGGTTATATTTAAATCTAAAATTGAGAACATATCCAGTACTAGTAAATGTTTGTTTAGAAATTTTGCAGACAAATAAACTTCAAAATTAAAAAGTCAAATGATTTAATCAATGCAACTAACCTAAATATAGAAGCGACATTAAGTAATTGAAATCCGTATGATAAGGCGGATGATATTTGACAAGCCCGTTTTTCCTGTGAATAAAAATCAAATTTAGTATATATTATGCGAATCGTTTACATTTACCTTTGGTAGGGTCTCACGTAAACAGAAAGTAATCAGCAAGACGTCGCCTAGCGCTAACCCTAGTGCCAATAACGAAGGCAGTATGAACCAAGCACCACCAATGGCAGTTTTATTAGAGAATATGGCAAACATAGCTCCAATCATGGGACCTATAATAAAGCCTATAGAAAAGGCAACTCCAACAAGGGCCATGCCACGTCCTCGAGTGCGAACACTTGATACATCTGTGATTACGCTCATGCAAAGAGAAATATTGCCTTTACTTATACCACCTACAATGCGTGCTACTACAAAAAGTGCAAAATTGCTGGAACAGGCCCATAAAAGATATGATAACGCTATGCCCCACTATAAATAAAAATTAACTTAAGAAAGTGTATTACAATTTTAGTAATTAAATAACTTACAGCGCACATCAGTAAAACAGGCTTGCGTCCATAGTAATCTGAAAGACTCCCAACGATGGGACTTACCAAGAATTGTAAAAAGCTAAACATTGAGCCAAGAAAACCACCAAAGAGCACTGATAAATATCTATCGGGGGCCCCTAACAACTGTTGAAACCATTGTACGCGAATCGTAAGAAATGCATACAAACCGGAACTGTCATTGACGCGATAGTACTCCAAAAGCGATGGTAGCAAAGGTAATATGATTGTAAATGCAAGTAAGTCAAAGAGTAGAGAAAAAAATATTATAAATATCATTGGATCACTTTTTTCGTTTAACGCAGCATCTTTAGAAGTGTTATTATTGCAGCTACGAGGATTTTCCACTCCTGCTGTTGTTGTTGTAGTTTTATTTGGTCGACTTCGTAAAGTTTCCATATTGTTGTTGTGCTTGTAAATTTAAATTTGTATGCGTGTACATAAATAAGTCTAATGATAAAGAGTATTACACAGCTCTGTCCACATATCTATATATACGTTTAACTTAACCAAAACAAAAAGAAGTACCCGAAGTTACCGCTACAGAAGCAGAAGAAGTGAAAGTTAAATGTAGCTTACAACGGTCAGATTGCATGACGACAATATAAATGTATTGTTTAATAATGTGATACATTTTTAAAAGTATAGAGAAATTACTTTATAATTTGCCTTTAAATATACTATTGTCTGGGTAATTTTTTGGAGAGAAATATTTGAAATATGCGGAGTACAACAGGTTGTATTCAAAAAGTATCGTGCATGGACCAAGTTACAGCTGAGTCGATAATTTTAAAAAGTATTCTTAGGTATACAGTGTGTTGGAAAACGTTTCTTAAACAGATGTTTCTTTAAAATTCTACAATACTAAGTTATTACAAATAACAAATCTTGTAGTCAACGTAAGAAAACTGCCATCAATAACGTTTTAGGCTAAAGATAAAAATGTCTAAAGTTACAGTACAAGATATAGAGGCCGTAGATGATTATTGGGGGCCAACATTTCGGTCCATACTCGAAGGTTAGTTTCCTCTTTGTGATGCATGAAATTCGTCATCTGTTTTTTTATATTAAAACGCCCATTCCCCATATTTAGGAAACAATAGCAAAGTGATCAGTGAACAACTAGAGCAGCGTATACGTAGCCATGATAAAGAAATTGAACGAATTTGCAACTTGTACTATCAAGGTTTCATTGATTCCATTCAAGAACTTCTGCAGGTACGAACTCAGGTTAAGCAACTCCATGATGAAGTCCACTCGCTTGATACTTCATTACATACGATAAGTGCGTCACTTATACAGCAAGGCAACGAGCAGGTCCGAGCACGTCAAATTGAATCAAATTTAGCAAGCGCCATTGAGGCACTTAAATCTTGTTTGCCTGCTTTGGAGTGCTATATAAAATTTACACAACAAGCCAAGAATAAACAATACTATCAGGCGCTTCGTACATTGGAGATTTTGGAGACAGAGCATCTTTCACGGCTAAAGCATTACAATTATCGGTTTGCCACTCAAATGCAAACACAAATACCTATTATTAAAGAAAACATACGACGGTCATCTGCTGCTGATTTTCGGGAGTTCTTGGAGAATATACGTAAGTTTTCGCCCCGGATTGGTGAGCTTGCTATTACACATACCAAACAACTGCAAAAACGTGACATAAACGCCATAATACAAGAATATAAACAGCAGGGAACCAACAGTGCTGGTGAGGATGATGGTGGTAATGTTAGTGCACAAGATTTGATTGACTTTTCGCCCATTTATCGTTGCCTTCACATATATATGGTATTGGGCCAGCGGGAGTATTTTGAAAAGGATTACCGTCAGCAGCGACGGGATCAAGCTAAATTAGTGCTTCAGCCACCATCGAACATGCATGATAATCTAGAAGCTTACAAGACATACATATGCGCGATTGTTGGTTTCTTTGTAGTGGAAGATCATGTAAAAAATACCGCTGGAGATGTGGTAACCAATAGTTATCTCGAAGACCTTTGGTCAGGTTCGTTAACTAAGTTTGTCAATGAAATTAGCATGAGTTCTTCCTCCTGCACTGATCCAAATATTTTGTTACGAATTAAGAACCTCATTATGCTTTCTATTAATACGTTTAAATGTTATGGATATACTGTACAAGTTTTGTGGGATTTATTACACGATATGCGAGATCATTACAATGAGGTAAGTAAAGTTCACCATAGGAATATTTTAAGGAACATTTAACATCGAATTGAAATTATAGGTGCTGTTGCAACGATGGGTACATGTTTTTCGTGATATTCTTGACAAGGAGCAATTTTTGCCCATGATTGTAGAGAATGCGGAGGACTATGAGTCTATTATGGAGCGTTTTCCTTTTCATTCAGACCAGCTTGAAAATGCCCCGTTTCCAAAACAGTTTCCATTTTCACGCATGGTGCCAGAGGTTTATCATCAAGCAAAGGAATTTATGTACGCCTGTATGAAATTTGCCGAAGAGCTAACACTCTCACCTAATGAAGTTGCCGCGATGGTTCGTAAAGCAGCAAACTTGTTGCTAACACGCAGTTTTAGCGGTTGTCTGTCTGTGGTCTTTCGGCAGCCGAGCATTACACTGATTCAGCTAATACAGATTATAATTGATACACAATATCTAGACAAGGCAGGACCTTTCCTTGATGAATTCGTCTGTCACATGACTAACACAGAGCGTAGCATTTCACAAACCCCCTCAGCAATGTTTCATGTGGCTCGTCAAGATGCCGAAAGACAAGTAGCTGTGCGCATCTGCTTCAAAATTGATGAGTTCTTTGAATTAAGCGCCTATGACTGGTTGTTAGTAGAACCGCCAGGCATTGCTTCAGCGTTTATTACAGATATGATATCGTATTTAAAGGCTACGTTTGACAACTTCTCTTACAAGCTGCCGCAGATCGCACAGGCTGCATGCCGCCGCACCTGCGAGCATATTGCCGAAAAGATATATTCCATAATGTATGACGAGGACATCAAGCAAATCTCAACAGGCGCACTTACCCAAATTAATTTAGATCTAATGCAGTGTGAGTTTTTCGCCGCTTCGGAGCCTGTTCCCGGTGTGCGAGAGGGCGAGCTGAGCAAGTATTTTCAAAGAAATCGTCAATTGCTAGATCTTCTTATATTGGAAGAGTGGAGTACATATTTTCACGATTATGGAAAACAGGAAAATCGATACCATTTGGTGCAGCCGCAGTCCATTATAGTTATCTTAGAGAAAATACGTGAAGCAGACAAGAAACCAATTTTTTCACTCATTCGTAAAAATGATAAGAAAAAGCTTTTGGAAACCGTTCTGAAACAGCTGAAGCATATTGCCGAACGCCAGAGCTAAGATATTCCTATACAATACGATACATTTTTTACCACCTATGTAGATTAATTATAACTTAGAAATAAAATTTATCATTAATATTTAATTGCGTCAGTAAATCATCATGCAATTATAAAACACTATGAAAATGCAATAACTATGTAATTAATGTCTTGTATAAAAACAAATACATTTTGTTTGCTTTACGCTTGATTCAATTCACAGGATTATTATTACTTTCTTATATATATTATTTCACTTTAATATAAGTTTTGCATAAACAAGTATTTAAAAATAAGTAAAAACTCTAGATGTATCACGGGCAGACGGAAGCTATTTTAGAATATTTTCATTTAAGAGTCATCGGTAAGAAATTGCGTGATTTAGTCAAAATAAAATATTAATTATTAATAATTATTTATTTCTGTTGTGAAAATATTTCAATTGCTAAACCTTAATATTGCGTATTATCTCTTTACTTTTTATATTTAAAAAGTAATTACAGTTTAATATGTTCTAATTTCCTTGTCTTTTTGTCTTTTGAGTTCTAACTAAAGTGTTAGCTTAAATTTCAAATTTTGATTTGAATTTATTGTATATACAGAAAACGAGTAACATTCTGTAATTTTTTATCCTGTCCACGATATCTTCCAAAATAAGATAAAAAAAAAACAAACACACATATACAAATACAGGAAAACAAAAATTAGTAAATAACATTTATAATATATACATATATATATATATATATATATATATATATGGTGTATGTGTATGTATGTGTACGTAAGTTGTATCTGTGAATAGAATCCGCATAACTAGTAAACTAATTTCTATGTTACGTATCGTATATGCATTATTTGGGATTGCTTTTGTCAACTCTTAGTTTCTAGATGCTTAGGAGCGTCTGCATATGTGAACTTAAGGCGAAATGCTTCAGCAAGTAGCACATTAATTTGGCGATCAGACCAATTATGGGTTGGCAGATTTTGTAGCAACAACATTAGACCCTTTATATATATATATAGAGATATAAGGAATTAATTAGGGAGCGGTTATTATCACATTCATAAGTATATTACCTGAAAATCATTCTGTTGCATTAGCTGCTCTTTCCAGTGTAACAGAAATGCCGCACACACATATAAATGAAAGAGTGCAAATCCATCAGATTCAGCCAAATATGTATCCCAGAGTC
The DNA here is from genome assembly GCA_037044455.1 of Zygothrica quintamaculata. Lineage (NCBI taxonomy): Eukaryota > Metazoa > Arthropoda > Insecta > Diptera > Drosophilidae > Zygothrica > Zygothrica quintamaculata. The sequence continues at coordinate 19,898 of JBAMBS010001715.1, read as the reverse complement.
GAATTGTGCAGTGTAGAGGCAGTTCGCGTGTCAGTAAGTTATTCATCCAACGAAATGAAAATTGTAAATAATCAACGCCGTGCGACTGTAGATGACGATGAAGATTGACTTAAAACAAAAATAGAATTGTTAATGAGGAAATAAAACTTCCATAAATTTGGATACATTTAAATCTAGTCTGATAAATCGATTTTGTATACCCGTTATAATATCGATAAAAAATAATTATCATTACCGTCGATACGTTGTATAAGATCCTTAAGTTGATTAACTTTCTCCTGTATGCCTAGCTGTGCAAATATGTAGTTATCTTGTATACAATCAAGAAACTTGGATAAGCACCAAAAGGAATCTGCTTCGATAATATTGCGTGTTTCCTCTGGTAGCTGCGACATGTCATATTTTTCCAAATCAGTATTAGGTGAAAGTGCTTCCTGCAGAAAAACAATAAAGAAGGGCGTAACCAGATCATTAATTCCCTGCACATAGCCTGAAGCTGGATGACGTATGGCCCAAATAAAAAGCACACGTTCAAACATCTCTTGAACTAGCTGTTGCTGGAAGAGCGGTATTTGTGGATTCATACGTGGCACATCTATATGTATCTGTCGGTAGGTGTCTTGCTGTGTTTCATCCTGGCTATCTACTTTGAAATAGTTATGACGCAAATCCTGATATCCTTGCCTTTTACTCTCCAATACCGCATTTCGACGCTCGCTGGATGGTGGCAAATATTTTGATAGCAAGCGCCAGCTAACTGCGCGCATCTGTATGGGTTAAGAGAAAAAATATATTGAATCATAACTATATTCTCGCTTATTAGTTGCACTTACCTTTCGTGGCACACCCGACCAACTAAGTTTTTTTAGTGCCACCAAATCGAGTTGAGGCGATTCTAGCAACAATTGAAATTTCTCAATTTTTGTTTCATATTCACCGTCATGCGAATTGGAGCTTATTTTTTGTAGTTGTGGTCGACCGGGGTAATTTCGCAAACGGGATCTGTAAATATAGACTTACTCAGTAAAGTAGTTGCCAACATGATGAAACGAACGTTCACCCTAAATTCCCACCTGTTTTCGTTACTATCGTGCGACAATCTACGCTCTTCCTTGATATCTTCCGGTATGATCGTACCAGATGCCATAAGGTCTGTATTGCTAGCATTGGCATCGGTACCATCTTTCATCGTGAGGTGATTTTGATTACTACGAGAATGTGTTTCAATGACACTAAGCGCAACAGTTTGTGACATTTGGCGTGATATGCGTGACGTATCTTAAAATTAAGCAATAAAAAATTCAGTATTTCTAGAAAAAATTGCAATTGTATACCCCCAACTGATGCTGCCGCTGCATCTTCAGTGCTGCTTATGATGCAAAACTCATCGTCGCCAGTATCCCAAGCATCACTTACTGACTGCTGATAATCCCTAAAAGTGGATACCATACCGATTCCGTTGCCACGATCTCGTTGCACTAAAACAGTGCCAACCAAATTGTGGTTTGTATTCTCGACAATTTCGCGTTTCGGACTGGGCCGTCCGGGCACTGCACGGCCGCTGTTTTTCCAAAATGACGTTGAATTTGACGAATTGCTTGATGGTGACTTTGATCCACTTGTAACGCTTTGTATCGTTGCAATTACTTCAGATGAAATTTCTCTCGTTGCTATATTTTTTATTTTTTCTTTAGCTTGTCCTACATTATTGTCCATAATAAATATCGAAGCCCGATGTCAGTGTCAGCGTCATTGCATTCACGTCAGTGCGACCAGAAGGCTGGATGGATAAAATACTAAGTTAATAAGAAGAATTAACTATTGAGTATTATAGAATTCTGTACCTTTTAACACTACTGTTAGCTCAGTAGTGCTAAATATTAAAATCACAGTGACACATATGTGATTTAGAACTTTACTGAGGTTAACACGTAAGAACCCGAATATTTTTAATGGACTTTTATATACTATAAAGCTAAAATATTAAGGATTAACTTTCTACACTTTCATTATTTTCTCCTTCCAATATATTTTGTACTTTTACTTAACAGCGTTCACTTAGTACTCGTCTAACTTTTAAAGGTTTTATTCCGAAACTACTGGCTGGTCACACTGCAATTCTTACAAGTGTTACCAAATATTGTTGATTTGATAAGGAGACAATTTGTATTAATTATTTCAATATTGCGCATTGGTAATATGTCCAAAAGCATCCAAAATATCTAAAATTTGTAAAAAAAAAAAAAAAAAGAAGAAAGCCAAACAATGCAAAAACAGGACGAACTTACGTCGCGCCTTAAAAACGTTTTTGACTTATTCTTACGCGATAACTTTTCAACAACCGACAATGTTTACTTTGAAAAGCTTCTAACACATTTAAAAGCTAAGGGTAAGTTGTTGTTCTTTTTGTGTGCAACAGGCGGAATATTTAACTGTTTATCATCATAGACAATGAGTCTGTGCTGCAGGCCCCTTTTGTCATCGAGTGGGTGGATAAGTGTCTCACATTAATCAGTGCAGACTTTAACAGAGTGCATCCTAAGGTAATCTCATTTATGCTAAATCTGATCAGTTTTATGACTGAGAATGAATGGATGATTATAAGGTTACGCGAATTAGACATTATGCAAAGGTAAAATAAATGTTTATTAATACTTATTTATTTAATAATTTCAATTCGTAATTGAAGGGTTATAAACTTTATGCGATCAGAAGATGGAAACTTTAGTCCATCTATTAAATTAAGCGCCATACGTATCATGAAGGCTGTAACTACGTATAGCGTGGGTGTTGCATTTCATCGAATGCACCGCACCTGGACGCTACTTATTCAGTACAGCAATAACGAACATACGTTATATGTTGTGCGTGAAGCACGCCAATTACTTTACGAAATGCTTTATAAATTCTGCGATAAAATGCATGATGAGGCTGTGACATTAGAGATTCTTGCGGAAATTATGAAACCCATACACGATAATGTATATATAACTGACTATATCAATGATAATTGTGAGGAAGAGCGTATACATGTTAGCGTGGATGATAATGAATTGTTGCATAAAATCTCTTCTACCGTGGATTTACTTTGTTATATTCTGCAACAGACTTTGGTAAGTGAGGAACGCACGAGGATTGTATCGCTTCTACGAGAGCATCACAATCTGGAGATAAATATATGGAAGTTAATCGAGATGACACACAATACGTATTTTACGGAAAAAATGCTTAATACATTGTGTAGCTATCATTTTGCACTTCTTGTTCATGAGAAAATACTAAATTCTGAATGTGCAGAGCCGCCAGAGCAGTTCACAGACTTTGGTCTTTCATTTTTTAATCTCATGAAATTTTGTATAGGTCGCCGTGATGGCCTAAACTTTATAAAAATGGCAGAGTTACATCATATTCTTTGGAAAAAACTGGGCAAACGAGCGCCCAAAGAAATAATAATTCAAGATGAGTGCGTTTCATTTGAGAATCAATTAATTTGCTTTCATATGTTACCCTTGCTTTTCTCCATGAAATACGCTATGAAAATGGCAGATGAATCAAATAATGATTTCTTTGATACGTATATCATGAAGTTGCTTGAAATGTCCTCAGAGCAAACTTTACGGTTGTGTTATAGCCTGCGTGATGCCTTTGTAACGCCTGAAGGTCATGCCAATGGCAGCCTATTTACACCAGAATTAGCAAGAAAATGTGTACACAGCATTCTGTCACTGGAACACATTTTAGACCGTGAGCAAGCAATAATTGTCTGTCAGGCACTTCTCTATGCGTTACGTGAGGTTGCAGCTTTTAGTGATGCTAGTAAGCCAAAGGATGCTGGCGACTGTCACGCGTCGAGCACATCAAAGAATTACTTTGACATCTATCCTCGAGGCTCTGAGGCTGTTGTCAAGGATCCGAAAGTCTTACATTCCGTTATGGTTGGTCTGTGCACTCTAATTGAACGTTTCAAAATAACATGGAAAGAGTCCGTGGAAACCATAGGACTCGTGAATTGTTTAGCTTTTGTGCTTGAGAATTGTAACATGGATGCGACTGTGAGTATTATTACTTAAAACCCTTAATTTGTATGCCATATATTATATCCATATAATCCGCAATTACTCATCCAACACCAATTTTAATCCAACCTTTATATACAGTGTACTGTACAAGCTCTTAAACTAGTTCAACTAGCAGTGGAACACTTTCTGTCACCTAATATGGCATTATTAGTTGATAATCTTCAGGGATCGGCATTAGTGTGCCTAGGCCCCATAATCGTTAAACGTATGCACGACACAGCTTGGGAGGTACGCGACTCCGCGTTGGAGTTAACCACATCCATCGCCTGTATATCTCGCATAAGTAGGTCGTTTGTATATTTTTAATGTACAATTAATCAACTTTTTTATAATAGAATTTCCGGCATTTCAACGGTTCTTAATCGATGTTAAAATACCGCCAATTGTCTATGAGATGGCTAAACACGATGCTGAACCCTACGTCCGCGCCTCCGCCTATAAGTGCCTTTCCAAAATGGTGCCTATTAATTCATTATGGGAGAACGGTCTCAACCAATTAGATATGGTGGTAATTAATATTGAAATATTAGAAAAAAAACCCCATTTTAATTTTTTTAGCTCCTTTGCCTTTTTTTTAATTTAAGGATCACCTTCTGTATGTGCTATATCGAGAAAACGAAGACATTGTCCGTGCAGAGGCTATTTTAACGTTATCAAAGATATATGATCACCGAAAGATACCCAGTAAATACAAGAACACATTATTCTCAACACTTAATTACTGCGTGGTTGGTGATCATCACTGTGAGGTGAAAGTAAACGCTTTATGCTTTTGGCGGATGGAATTTTACCGTCAGTTCAAAAATCAGGGTATGATAGATGGTGTCTTTCCAACCGTTACTTTTTCAAAGGAACACAAAAAGATTGTAACACTAACAGAGCGTGAAATCAAACTTCGTGTTGCAAAAGTCCTGGCAGAAGTACAGCAGTACGGATACTACGGAATTATATTAAAATGTTTACAGGATGAGTATGCAATTGAAGTGCTTAAAATGATTGTGGCTGGCATTAATTCTATGAATGAGAAAATGAGCAAATTTGATTTTGATGTTATATTAAATGATATTGATGCACTGACACCGCCCATTAACAGCGTAAAAAATAACTTTGATATAACGCCAGAAAAAGAGTTAACGGTTGGACATAATGAAGTTGCTGGTACAATAAATTCAGACCAGGCAAATAATGTTATTGATTCCATACTGAACGTACAGGATGTCCAATTGCTGGAAACTGCATTTGAGTCGCAAATGCAAATAAATGAGGAGAATACAGAGAAGCGTCATATAGATGAATTTTATTATAAACAATTTGCGGTTTCTGTGCGCGAGTGGAAAGAGAAAATAGGCAAATTTGATTTAGATAAATTGGTCAAGCAACAAGAAGAATGGCTTGATTGTCATGATAATTTAGTTTGCCTTTTGGATGACATATTAACTGCGATTAAACGCGATGAAGAAAATATAATTTCTGATTGTTATTGATAAAATTTATTAATATTTTTTTCTTATTTTCAAATATATTGTGATTTACGGCATAAATAAGAATAAAATTATTATTTAGATGGAAAGTGAATTACAAATGTAGTTGATAATAATTTATAAAGTAAATGATAATTAAAAATATTAAAAACATATTTTACACTTTTTAATTTTTTGCGCAAATAAGAGTCAGTTAATAGATTATCTCGATATATTATACTCGATATATTTTATTTTAGCGCATGGCAAATGCGGAAAACGCATTCATCTATTATAAGTGTATATTTAACAAGCTAAGATTCGGTCACACTGTTTGACGAGCCGTTAGTCATGGTGGAAAATTCGAGGAGAGCGTACTTATGCGCAAGAATATGCTAAGGAGAAAGGTTGAATATTGATTAAAATTTCTGCAAAAAAATATATATATGTAATTATATATTGTAAATGTTTTTAATTTAAGTGATATAAATCAAATATTTGTGTAACGTTTAATATTTTAATACGCGTAAAAGTACAACGAATAAAGCTTACCGCACACAAAGAAAACGAGAAGCAGAAGTATCAGCTTAAGAGAAAAACAAGCGCATTTTTTTGTGTGTGTACATCTAGCAAATAGCGATTTTTGTGATCGCCGTGTACTTTACGAGAATTAAACCTAATAAAATTTGTAAAAGAAAACAACGTTAAACAAAAAAAATCAGTTGAAAGTGTGATTTTTTGGAGCCTTTGTCTGTAAATGAGGAGAAAGCTTTAAGCGGAATCCCTTTAAACAAACATCCCGTCGCCATTTTGAAAGTGATTTTACATACATATAATAAATATATACGTACATAACCATCAAATTAAATCAACTTCTACAACAAAAACAATAAAATTTCCCTATAGTATCTTAATAAAAAATAAAAATTTAATAACTCTGAAGACAGTGAAAACAAGGCAACTCTTTATATAAATAAAAATAAATTGTAATAATCAGTATAACAAAGTGGCAAAGAAAACCCCCCGCAGCTGCAAAGCAATCAATAACTGCGACGTAAATATAGTCATCTTCCTCACTCCCATACCGCTTAACTTAAATCAGTGACCGTGTGAGTGAGTAAGACAGCAGCTACAGTAGCAACTATAACAACAACATTAGTGTGAAGAGGTTTACAACTACAAGTAAGTTGCATTTGTATTGGTAAACGCTAATGCGTATGTGTGTATGCATGTATGAATGTTGATTCATTGAGGTATACAGGTTTTCACGTTGCAGACGCGTCAAAATAATAGTTAATAGCCAACAATAGCAAACAGAGCAACAATGTTTTTTTCAAAGATGAATACCTGCTAGTTTTTGGTAATTATTCTATTTTAAAAGTATATGTGTATACTAGTAGTAATAGCAAATAAAACAGAATTTATAGGATACAAGTTTTTACCATAAAATTATTAAATATACATACATATATATTTTACGTAAAATAATAAAATGATATCAAATTAATTTTTGATAAATTCATATTGATTTCTTATAATATTAGTTGGCTAACACTATGCAAGTGTTTGTACCTTTTACTTCAAACTGACACATGAAATATATATTGTGACCATATAGCATTTCATTATATATCTGTTGCATATACTTAACCAGTGTTACCGTATATTTTTAGGGTAATTTTAATATTGATGGCGATAAGCTACTAAGTTAACTTCACAATTATGTTAAAGTGTAGTTTCATGTATACACGTATATCAAGATTACTTTAGAACCTTTGCGCTTTGTTCAACTTTTATATTTTTCCAATATCCATTTAGAATAGTTTTCCTTCAGCTCTGACCGTTATACGACTATTTTCTTTAAATTGAAATTAAATATTTTACTAAAAATAACTTAATAAATACTTGAACTCAATTGAGCTTAATTAATAATATTAAAATTTACTACCATCTGTAATACTCTTTAACGTAAAGTATTTAATTTTATACTTCTGTGTAGCCACAAGTTTGTGTAATGGATAAACTTTGTGTATATATGTGTAAATGAATGTATGCTTGAATATTCACCGATTGCAAAGCTTTTATGCTCATATGTTTGTATGAAAGTTGTGTGTCGTATTTTTCAGTTGTAGATATATATGCCTTTAGTCAATGTTAATTTTGCTTACAAATTTTATTTGATTTTTATATTTTTATGGTATTTTCACAAAAAAATTAAAAATAAATCAAAAAACAGGACCCCGACCAGGCTTGGATGACAACTTTGATTAAGAGGCGACAAAGAAAAAAAGAAAAAACCAAAAGGACAAGATAGGAAGAATTTTGGATTTAGAGCTAAGGATGACCATAGCCTAACAAAAAATAAATCAACAGACTGATAAACAATACATAAAGTTAAAACCGTAACTATATAAAAAAAATATATAACTAAAGCTGTACATAAAAACGAAACAACCCGAACACAGCTACACGAATACAGAAAACGACGGACTACGTGAGCAACCGCCCGTTCGCCGCTACCGTGTAATTAATAAGGGAGCAGCATCACTTCGCATCGAATCGCATCGTCAGAGAGATAAGCAGACGACATAAGCGAAGGAAAAAAGAACGAGCGTGTGTGCAAGTAGGCGGAGACGTAGCAGGTTCGAGATTGTTATCGGTAATAAAATACATAATTGATTTTAAGTGCGTGTGATATTTATCGTTAAGCATTAATTTAGCGAATAACCAAAAAACAAAAAAAAGAGAAAAAGCAGAAATTTTAATAATCAGTTAGATTGAGTGTACCAGAGAGAAGGAGTGAGGAGTGTTTTAAGGAAGAAAGAGGATAGAGAAAGAGAGACAGAGGAAGAGAGAGAGAGAGAGAGAGTGAGTGCGCGCTTTAAAGAAAACCCAAGTTTATATTAAAGAAGAAAAAACAGCAACAACAGTGTGAAAAGCTTTGAAAGAGAAAGCGTCAAGAGAATAAATTACTATGACATACTCGCACAATAGCGTTAGAAACAACATTAAAATGACAACAGCATCAGCAACAAAGTCCATACGTTTGAAAAATGGCGGAACTTCCCCACCCACAGCACCCGTTTCAAGAACAACAACAATAGAATCCACACCAATAGCACCACCCATGGTAACTGCACATTCCAACAGTATTGCCAGCAGTACAAATTTCAACAAAAATCACCACTTCCACCAGCAAGCTTTAAGCTCATCGCCGCCCACGCATTGCGTCCCAATAACTCCAAACAATCGTACTCAACAGCGTTTGCATTCCCAATCTGGGGGATCCAATCAGCAGCGCAATCGCCAGCAGCGGCAATCACCGCAGCAAATGAACGGTGGCTGTGGCGGTGGTGGTGGCGCATTTTTTTTTACAAACAACAGCAGGAGAAATGGTGGTGGTGGAGGCGGTGGCGGTGGCGGCGGCGGCGGTCGTTCGCCACAGGGATCAAATATGGTGCGCCAATCGCCAGCAACCATATTGAGCGGTGGCTTTTCACCGGCAACATCTGGAGGAGGCGGAACAGGAAATGGTTCGGCGCGCAAGCAGCGCAGGAGTCCAACAATAACCAATTTTGGTACAGGCGGTAAGATCTCGCCCCAGCACCCACTCATACCCACCGCATTGACGCATTTTGCGGGCAGTAAGTGCTTTGATGCACCGGCACCAACCGCACTACCCAAGCCGCCTCAGCACTGGACGCTCTCTAAGTCCGATGAGAAACTGGTAGCCAGCAGCGCTGGTCCCGCATTGCAGAGTCTTCTGCGCGGCGAGAGATGCAGTGCGTCTAAATTGCTTCTCAACGGCAACGGCAGCACCAACGGTTGCGTTATTAAGTCATCCAAACGCAATCTACTAGATGACTTCGATACACACAACCTAAAACTCCTACTTAATGTGCAATCGTAACCAAGGAGCACTAACAAATGCCAAAATCCGGCAACCCACATAGCAAACTGAAAATGAAGGACCCAGAATTACCCGTCAATGACTTTGAAACGATTAAGAAAGAAACATAAAACAAAAGGATACAAAAAATCAAAAAAATAAAAATTGCAAAATATAAAATAAAAAAATACCAAAAAAAAAAAAATATATATATGTATATATATGTATATATATATTTATATTTATAAATATATAAATATATATATTATATATATATATATATATATATATATAAAATCAAAATCATTTAAACTGAAAATTTAAACTTTTTTAAATAAAACAAAAATATTATTAAAAAAAAAAACAAAAAAAACGGTAAATGTTTGTGATCTCAAGTGTATCATAAAACAGCAAGAAAACAACAAAAAAGAAGAGAAGGATGAAAATCAAGAGAAAAATTATAATTTATAAAAGAAGGAATGTAAGCAAATGGAGGATAAAAACAACACAACAACAGCAGCAATAACAAAAATAAATACAACAACAACAAAGTACAGTCTTAACAAAACAACAACGACAAAAATAAAAAATAACCCAAAAGATACACAACAAAAAGATGCAAAATTCCCCGAAGACAAACTTAAAAACTAAAATGAATACAAGAAGAATGGATAATTTTTTTTAATTTTTAACAGTCAACTTAAATATGCAAACTTTAAAGAAGGCCAATCGACGTATAAAACAAACAAAATCCAAAGCAAGACACACACACATATATACACAAGCACATACACACACAAACACATACAAAACCTTAAACTAATGATGAAGCGTATACAACAAGACGAGGAACTAGCTGTAGAAAGAGAAGAAGAACAACATCAACAATAATAATAATAATAATAATACAACAAATAATAATAATAATAATGTACAGCAGCAGCAACAACAACAACAACAACTACAGCAACAACAACAACAATATATGAAAAATGGACGCTTGGCTAGAATGAATTGAAAATGGAAGAAGCAGAAGAATAAGAAGAAGAACTATATGCTCTATCTATATGTATGTATAACAAATACTTCACACAACTGAATAAAATTGTTTTATAAACGTGATACGCAAATAGACTTGAAAAAATGTAATTAATAAGTAAAATTATAAATTATATAATTATGTATTGATGTATTTATGAGTAATTAAAACGACGCTAGAAGCGCTACATAAGTACAGCCTATGTTTAATTACAATATTCCCCCAGCGGACAAAATGTGCAACGTACCTTAATCGAGCTATTGAAAAAAAACAAAAAAAAAATAAAAAAAAAATGAAAGAATAGAGAGAGGGAGGATTTAGCACACACACTAAAACAACAACACACAAAGGAAAGGAAACTTTGAAAATTAAAACATAATTTATCTGTCTAAATACCCAAAAGATAACTATATAAAAATATAAATATAAATATAAATATAAATATAAATAATAATAATAATACAATGATAATAATAATAAAGAAAAACTTTGATTATAAACGTAAAGTTAATAATAACAAATAATAACAATAATACCACCCACCAAATCACAAAAGACTAATTCAACGCAAAAAAAAAACAAGTAAATCAATAATAACATTAATTATAATTAATTAATTAAAAATAAAACTTAACGACAAACTCAACGCAGCAGCGCAAAATGCATTCAACTTGCCTAAAAGGACTCAACTCAACGGCCTCTCTATCTTAAGATATCATGTTACACAATTACACACAACACACACACACACACAGGAATCATTTTGCGTTAGTCTATTATATATATATATATATATATATATATATATATTATCATTACCTTCCATTATATTTAATTAACTAATTACATTGTTGACAAAGAACAAAAGGGAAAAAAGAGAAAAATGATTTTACTCAAAAATAAAACATATGCAAAAACAACGGCTTTAATTTGTAATTTAAAATTTAATTATTTTTGAAATGTAAATAATTTAACTGTAAACATAAACTATAAAAAAATGTAATGAAAACAAAAACCAATTCGTTGGTTGAAAAGATCTTTTTAGCTAAGAAGTTAAACATTATATTTAAATTAAAATAAAAAACAATTATATTTGCGCCCAAGTAAATTTAAATTAAATTAAAATTCTTAAATTAAAAATGAAATTGTGAAACTTTGTTGCAATCGTACCTTCTTCACTCCCTCCTCCACCACTCCCCACACATACACAAAAGATGAACAAAACGCTTTATGTAAGAAACTAAGAATAACAATAATAATGATACTAGAGATAGAGAGAATAGAGTTAGAGTTAAGACGGAGGGCATAAAGGAGAAAGAAGAAAGAGATTTCAACTGCTAAAAACTACTTTTAATGTAAAACTAAACTATTCGTCTCGACTCGAAAGGTTAATAAATAATTAAAGAAAAGGAATGCGTTTAAGAATTCAATAAATATGTTAATATATAAATTTTTTTTATTATTTTAATGACGATTTAAATTGTAAAAACAAGAAATGAAACGAAAAGAAAAAATTGTATTGAAGTTCGAATATTAATTTTACCATTTTAAGCAGAGATTTGTCAGTGTATAAATATCCATATATATATATATAAATATGCATATATATATATATATGGATATATATATATAGATATGTAAAATAAATTTTAAAAGTTTTTATTTCCCCATTGATCTAATTTACAAATAATTTGCAATCTTTTGTAAATTAGATCAATGGGGAAATAAAAACTTTTAAAATTTATTTTACATATCTATATATATATATCCATATATATATATATATGCATATTTATATATATATATATGGATATTTATACACTGACAAATCTCTGCTTAAAATGGTAAAATTAATATTCGAACTTCAATACAATTTTTTCTTTTCGTTTCATTTCTTGTTTTTACAATTTAAATCGTCATTAAAATAATAAAAAAAATTTATATATTAACATATTTATTGAATTCTTAAACGCATTCCTTTTCTTTAATTATTTATTAACCTTTCGAGTCGAGACGAGTGGAGTCCCGGACCTTAGCTTTGGGGCGCAGGTTCTAAGTGGCGCTCAAACTTGATTAAAAATGGAAATTAATTTGTACTGATTGGTGTTTGCAAAAGTTGAAAGGTCAAATTGGGAAGCCTAAACGACGACTCGAAGGTGAATAATAATAATAATAATGTAGATAAAAAAAATAAAAAAAACAAAAACAAAAACCCCAATGCGGTATTTAGTTCGGGTACAAGTATATATTCTGTATTTATTAAAAATGTTTTATTTTCTTTACTTTTTATGCTATTGTTTTGTTGAGTTGATTTTAATTTTTTTGCTGTTCTTTTTCATCAAATGTACGTTTTCTTAAATTGACGTCCAGTAACAAATATATTTGTGTTGTTTTGTTTTGTGTTTTCTGTTTTCTTTTTCCCTTATTATTTTTTATTTATAATTTATGTTTTTAAAGCTTACACTCTTAAAAAAATGCAAAATTCTGCGCGACGAGTTCTTCTCAGTGTTGTTTTTGAAAGTATGTGTGTATGTGTGTATGCTGTAAGTGTTTGTGTTTCTCTGTGTGTGTGTGTGTGCGTGTGTGTGTAGGGGAGAGGAGAGAGGAGTCGTATAGGATGATAAAGGTTATACTTTTCTTTGTTGGCTAGTGTCGAGCACTGCTCGAACTCTTGCTTCATAAAATACTCTTAGTAATATAGTAGTATAGTGTACATACACATACATAATATGTGTGTGTGTGTGTGTGTGTTTGTATGATACATGTGTCTATGCATGTTGTATATGTATATGTGTTTGTGTTTGTGTATAGTAACTTGAAGGATACAAGCTTTAAAGCTACCGATATATGACAACTTGCTCTCAAGTAAACCTAAACAGTAGTGCATGACTTTTTTGGCTTTTCAACATTAAAAACTAACAGTATAATCATTATTTTCATGTTTTCAGATTTTCAGATCTTTTATCTTTTACATGTTTTCAATTTTATATTTATTATATATTAATAATTTGGATTCTTTAGGAAGTAAAAACAAACTTTTGGTTAAAACTTAAAGTTGCGGCTTGAACTTTTTTCTATTCAAGTATGTGTAACGTGTGTGTGTGTGTGTATCTTTTTTATATTTTTTCTCATTTCATTTGTTTACATATTTTTTTTTTTTTTTTTAATAATATTTTCCTTTTATATAGTATTATATTATTTGTTTTTGGCTTATCACACAAGGAGCCAATTCACATGGCAAGAAAAAGAAACAAAAATAATAAACAAAAAAAAAAAAAAAACAACAAAAAACTAAAAACAAAACACAACAACAAAACTCACGCTGCTGCTGCTGCTGCTGTTGGTGCTTTCGCATCATATTTGCTGCACGAAAAATACATTTACTTTTAGGAGGAAAACTTTAGAAAATATTGTAGAAAGGCTCTTGGCAGAAGTTAATTACTTAAATAATTTACATACATATTAATTTGTATTAACAATTAATATTAAATGCTAATAATGAAAATAAGGTACTGGGTTTAAGTGTATCTTTTTTTTTTGTATTTTCTTTTTTTTTTATTTGGTTTTCTTTTTGTGTTTTACTTTCCAATATATATGAGCATCAACGAATAGTTTAGTTTTACATTAAAAGTAGTTTTTAGCAGTTGAAATCTCTTTCTTCTTTCTCCTTTATGCCCTCCGTCTTAACTCTAACTCTATTCTCTCTATCTCTAGTATCATTATTATTGTTATTCTTAGTTTCTTACATAAAGCGTTTTGTTCATCTTTTGTGTATGTGTGGGGAGTGGTGGAGGAGGGAGTGAAGAAGGTACGATTGCAACAAAGTTTCACAATTTCATTTTTAATTTAAGAATTTTAATTTAATTTAAATTTACTTGGGCGCAAATATAATTGTTTTTTATTTTAATTTAAATATAATGTTTAACTTCTTAGCTAAAAAGATCTTTTCAACCAACGAATTGGTTTTTGTTTTCATTACATTTTTTTATAGTTTATGTTTACAGTTAAATTATTTACATTTCAAAAATAATTAAATTTTAAATTACAAATTAAAGCCGTTGTTTTTGCATATGTTTTATTTTTGAGTAAAATCATTTTTCTCTTTTTTCCCTTTTGTTCTTTGTCAACAATGTAATTAGTTAATTAAATATAATGGAAGGTAATGATAATATATATATATATATATATATATATATATATATAATAGACTAACGCAAAATGATTCCTGTGTGTGTGTGTGTGTTGTGTGTAATTGTGTAACATGATATCTTAAGATAGAGAGGCCGTTGAGTTGAGTCCTTTTAGGCAAGTTGAATGCATTTTGCGCTGCTGCGTTGAGTTTGTCGTTAAGTTTTATTTTTAATTAATTAATTATAATTAATGTTATTATTGATTTACTTGTTTTTTTTTTGCGTTGAATTAGTCTTTTGTGATTTGGTGGGTGGTATTATTGTTATTATTTGTTATTATTAACTTTACGTTTATAATCAAAGTTTTTCTTTATTATTATTATCATTGTATTATTATTATTATTTATATTTATATTTATATTTATATTTATATTTTTATATAGTTATCTTTTGGGTATTTAGACAGATAAATTATGTTTTAATTTTCAAAGTTTCCTTTCCTTTGTGTGTTGTTGTTTTAGTGTGTGTGCTAAATCCTCCCTCTCTCTATTCTTTCATTTTTTTTTTATTTTTTTTTTGTTTTTTTTCAATAGCTCGATTAAGGTACGTTGCACATTTTGTCCGCTGGGGGAATATTGTAATTAAACATAGGCTGTACTTATGTAGCGCTTCTAGCGTCGTTTTAATTACTCATAAATACATCAATACATAATTATATAATTTATAATTTTACTTATTAATTACATTTTTTCAAGTCTATTTGCGTATCACGTTTATAAAACAATTTTATTCAGTTGTGTGAAGTATTTGTTATACATACATATAGATAGAGCATATAGTTCTTCTTCTTATTCTTCTGCTTCTTCCATTTTCAATTCATTCTAGCCAAGCGTCCATTTTTCATATATTGTTGTTGTTGTTGCTGTAGTTGTTGTTGTTGTTGTTGCTGCTGCTGTACATTATTATTATTATTATTTGTTGTATTATTATTATTATTATTATTGTTGATGTTGTTCTTCTTCTCTTTCTACAGCTAGTTCCTCGTCTTGTTGTATACGCTTCATCATTAGTTTAAGGTTTTGTATGTGTTTGTGTGTGTATGTGCTTGTGTATATATGTGTGTGTGTCTTGCTTTGGATTTTGTTTGTTTTATACGTCGATTGGCCTTCTTTAAAGTTTGCATATTTAAGTTGACTGTTAAAAATTAAAAAAAATTATCCATTCTTCTTGTATTCATTTTAGTTTTTAAGTTTGTCTTCGGGGAATTTTGCATCTTTTTGTTGTGTATCTTTTGGGTTATTTTTTATTTTTGTCGTTGTTGTTTTGTTAAGACTGTACTTTGTTGTTGTTGTATTTATTTTTGTTATTGCTGCTGTTGTTGTGTTGTTTTTATCCTCCATTTGCTTACATTCCTTCTTTTATAAATTATAATTTTTCTCTTGATTTTCATCCTTCTCTTCTTTTTTGTTGTTTTCTTGCTGTTTTATGATACACTTGAGATCACAAACATTTACCGTTTTTTTTGTTTTTTTTTTTAATAATATTTTTGTTTTATTTAAAAAAGTTTAAATTTTCAGTTTAAATGATTTTGATTTTATATATATATATATATATATATATAATATATATATTTATATATTTATAAATATAAATATATATATACATATATATACATATATATATTTTTTTTTTTTTTGGTATTTTTTTATTTTATATTTTGCAATTTTTATTTTTTTGATTTTTTGTATCCTTTTGTTTTATGTTTCTTTCTTAATCGTTTCAAAGTCATTGACGGGTAATTCTGGGTCCTTCATTTTCAGTTTGCTATGTGGGTTGCCGGATTTTGGCATTTGTTAGTGCTCCTTGGTTACGATTGCACATTAAGTAGGAGTTTTAGGTTGTGTGTATCGAAGTCATCTAGTAGATTGCGTTTGGATGACTTAATAACGCAACCGTTGGTGCTGCCGTTGCCGTTGAGAAGCAATTTAGACGCACTGCATCTCTCGCCGCGCAGAAGACTCTGCAATGCGGGACCAGCGCTGCTGGCTACCAGTTTCTCATCGGACTTAGAGAGCGTCCAGTGCTGAGGCGGCTTGGGTAGTGCGGTTGGTGCCGGTGCATCAAAGCACTTACTGCCCGCAAAATGCGTCAATGCGGTGGGTATGAGTGGGTGCTGGGGCGAGATCTTACCGCCTGTACCAAAATTGGTTATTGTTGGACTCCTGCGCTGCTTGCGCGCCGAACCATTTCCTGTTCCGCCTCCTCCAGATGTTGCCGGTGAAAAGCCACCGCTCAATATGGTTGCTGGCGATTGGCGCACCATATTTGATCCCTGTGGCGAACGACCGCCGCCGCCGCCACCGCCACCGCCTCCACCACCACCATTTCTCCTGCTGTTGTTTGTAAAAAAAAATGCGCCACCACCACCGCCACAGCCACCGTTCATTTGCTGCGGTGATTGCCGCTGCTGGCGATTGCGCTGCTGATTGGATCCCCCAGATTGGGAATGCAAACGCTGTTGAGTACGATTGTTTGGAGTTATTGGGACGCAATGCGTGGGCGGCGATGAGCTTAAAGCTTGCTGGTGGAAGTGGTGATTTTTGTTGAAATTTGTACTGCTGGCAATACTGTTGGAATGTGCAGTTACCATGGGTGGTGCTATTGGTGTGGATTCTATTGTTGTTGTTCTTGAAACGGGTGCTGTGGGTGGGGAAGTTCCGCCATTTTTCAAACGTATGGACTTTGTTGCTGATGCTGTTGTCATTTTAATGTTGTTTCTAACGCTATTGTGCGAGTATGTCATAGTAATTTATTCTCTTGACGCTTTCTCTTTCAAAGCTTTTCACACTGTTGTTGCTGTTTTTTCTTCTTTAATATAAACTTGGGTTTTCTTTAAAGCGCGCACTCACTCTCTCTCTCTCTCTCTCTTCCTCTGTCTCTCTTTCTCTATCCTCTTTCTTCCTTAAAACACTCCTCACTCCTTCTCTCTGGTACACTCAATCTAACTGATTATTAAAATTTCTGCTTTTTCTCTTTTTTTTGTTTTTTGGTTATTCGCTAAATTAATGCTTAACGATAAATATCACACGCACTTAAAATCAATTATGTATTTTATTACCGATAACAATCTCGAACCTGCTACGTCTCCGCCTACTTGCACACACGCTCGTTCTTTTTTCCTTCGCTTATGTCGTCTGCTTATCTCTCTGACGATGCGATTCGATGCGAAGTGATGCTGCTCCCTTATTAATTACACGGTAGCGGCGAACGGGCGGTTGCTCACGTAGTCCGTCGTTTTCTGTATTCGTGTAGCTGTGTTCGGGTTGTTTCGTTTTTATGTACAGCTTTAGTTATATATTTTTTTTATATAGTTACGGTTTTAACTTTATGTATTGTTTATCAGTCTGTTGATTTATTTTTTGTTAGGCTATGGTCATCCTTAGCTCTAAATCCAAAATTCTTCCTATCTTGTCCTTTTGGTTTTTTCTTTTTTTCTTTGTCGCCTCTTAATCAAAGTTGTCATCCAAGCCTGGTCGGGGTCCTGTTTTTTGATTTATTTTTAATTTTTTTGTGAAAATACCATAAAAATATAAAAATCAAATAAAATTTGTAAGCAAAATTAACATTGACTAAAGGCATATATATCTACAACTGAAAAATACGACACACAACTTTCATACAAACATATGAGCATAAAAGCTTTGCAATCGGTGAATATTCAAGCATACATTCATTTACACATATATACACAAAGTTTATCCATTACACAAACTTGTGGCTACACAGAAGTATAAAATTAAATACTTTACGTTAAAGAGTATTACAGATGGTAGTAAATTTTAATATTATTAATTAAGCTCAATTGAGTTCAAGTATTTATTAAGTTATTTTTAGTAAAATATTTAATTTCAATTTAAAGAAAATAGTCGTATAACGGTCAGAGCTGAAGGAAAACTATTCTAAATGGATATTGGAAAAATATAAAAGTTGAACAAAGCGCAAAGGTTCTAAAGTAATCTTGATATACGTGTATACATGAAACTACACTTTAACATAATTGTGAAGTTAACTTAGTAGCTTATCGCCATCAATATTAAAATTACCCTAAAAATATACGGTAACACTGGTTAAGTATATGCAACAGATATATAATGAAATGCTATATGGTCACAATATATATTTCATGTGTCAGTTTGAAGTAAAAGGTACAAACACTTGCATAGTGTTAGCCAACTAATATTATAAGAAATCAATATGAATTTATCAAAAATTAATTTGATATCATTTTATTATTTTACGTAAAATATATATGTATGTATATTTAATAATTTTATGGTAAAAACTTGTATCCTATAAATTCTGTTTTATTTGCTATTACTACTAGTATACACATATACTTTTAAAATAGAATAATTACCAAAAACTAGCAGGTATTCATCTTTGAAAAAAACATTGTTGCTCTGTTTGCTATTGTTGGCTATTAACTATTATTTTGACGCGTCTGCAACGTGAAAACCTGTATACCTCAATGAATCAACATTCATACATGCATACACACATACGCATTAGCGTTTACCAATACAAATGCAACTTACTTGTAGTTGTAAACCTCTTCACACTAATGTTGTTGTTATAGTTGCTACTGTAGCTGCTGTCTTACTCACTCACACGGTCACTGATTTAAGTTAAGCGGTATGGGAGTGAGGAAGATGACTATATTTACGTCGCAGTTATTGATTGCTTTGCAGCTGCGGGGGGTTTTCTTTGCCACTTTGTTATACTGATTATTACAATTTATTTTTATTTATATAAAGAGTTGCCTTGTTTTCACTGTCTTCAGAGTTATTAAATTTTTATTTTTTATTAAGATACTATAGGGAAATTTTATTGTTTTTGTTGTAGAAGTTGATTTAATTTGATGGTTATGTACGTATATATTTATTATATGTATGTAAAATCACTTTCAAAATGGCGACGGGATGTTTGTTTAAAGGGATTCCGCTTAAAGCTTTCTCCTCATTTACAGACAAAGGCTCCAAAAAATCACACTTTCAACTGATTTTTTTTGTTTAACGTTGTTTTCTTTTACAAATTTTATTAGGTTTAATTCTCGTAAAGTACACGGCGATCACAAAAATCGCTATTTGCTAGATGTACACACACAAAAAAATGCGCTTGTTTTTCTCTTAAGCTGATACTTCTGCTTCTCGTTTTCTTTGTGTGCGGTAAGCTTTATTCGTTGTACTTTTACGCGTATTAAAATATTAAACGTTACACAAATATTTGATTTATATCACTTAA
>JBAMBS010001713.1:0-265870 GCA_037044455.1 Zygothrica quintamaculata | reverse complement strand
GGTCATGTAATTACGAATACCATCAGGAAGGATGACCACACAACGCTGGCCTTGCTTTAAAGTACGCGCATATTGGAGAGCTGCCTGCATGGCACCACCACTTGAACCACCGCAGAGTAAACCTTCCTCAGCATTTAAACGGCGACTCATGGGAAAACAGTCAGCATCGCAAATCTTTGTCCACTCATCAACTACAGTATCGTCAAATACAGTGGGTGGAAAATCATAGCCAATGCCTTCTACTTCATAGAACTGTACATCAGTCTTGTTAAGTTCGGCAGGACGTGCTAACACTGACCCAAAAGGATCTACGCCAACAATGCGACAACTAGGAGCCTGTTCCTTAATTTTACGCCCAATACCACTAATAGTGCCCGCCGTGCCGGCCGTTACCACAATCATATCTACTTTGTTATCCAATTGCCATAGTATTTCAGCGGCTGTGCCGTCATAGTGGGCAAGAGGATTTCCTGCATTTCGATACTGATCCAATACAATAGAGTTTGGAGTTTGACGCTGCAGTTGCTGGGCTACATAAATGAGGCCTTCAGGTGAATCATAGGCCGCCTCAGTCGGAGTGCGTATTATCTTGGCACCAAGTGCACGTAGGGCATACACTTTCTCATTGGACATCTTCTCAGGCATGACAATAATGCACTTGTACCCTTTTACAGCACAGGCCATGGCCAAGCCAATGCCCGTATTTCCCGACGTCGGTTCTATAATAGTGTAGCCTGGTTTCAACAGTCCTTGCTCTTCGGCATCCTGTACCATGCGATAGCCAATACGATCCTTGACCGAACCTCCTGGATTCAAAAACTCGCACTTGGCATCTAACATAGTAAAAACAATAATTTTTATTATATTGTTAAACATCTGAAATATTTATCCGGTACTTACACATCTCACACTGAATACCCTCCTTGGCAGGTATGTTATTGAGCTTTACCAATGGAGTACATCCAATGACTTGCAAAATGTCTGGAGTAATCTTTTGTCTGTGTGCAATACCACGTTGTGTATGCGGTGAAGCGTCTTTGGTACCGAGATGCCATTTGCATTTTGAAGGCTCACCAGGATCGATAAAATCGGCCGGACGTTCGTAAGTTTTTTGACTTGACATAGCTAAGGATTATTTAAATCTGTTTTAATTAAAATTTTACAGCGCGTCTACCTTGTTATTCCGCTGTTTACTCGAGATTAAATGATAGATTCAATGACATGTTTTGCCTCAACCATCTGGCAGATTGCGAGAGGTTAGGCAGGCGCTGAACCTATCTCATTATCAGCACCTTATTTATTGTGGTGTCATTATAGTTTATTATTAAATTAAATTCGGGCTTTCATTAAGTCACGCTGGACTGACGTCACTGCCACTGTTACCAACTCGCCTGAGCTTTTACTACCAAGAGCCATGTACTACGCTGTTAGCTACAGGGCTTAAATATAGATGCCCTTGTTTTCAAAATCGATCAAATCCTAATAACTAAAGAGACCGGCAAATACAAATACTTGCAAATATATAAACACCTACACTATAAGAGATTCTTCCAATTTAAATTTACTTATAAGATTTTAAATTCCATCTGCTATTAAATTTCTGTTAAGGTAAAAAAAAACTACAACAAAAATCATGTAAACGTGTATATCTAAACGAATTCACGTATTAATTTTATTATTTTACAACCCAATGTTCAATTTTATTTACGGGTATTTACTAAAGTACTTACTTGGTGGTATATTTAAAAAATTATATTGCACAAATACAACTTTATAGCTCTTTACTACTAGCATTTAAGTACTAAATCACAATGCGCGATTCGCTATTGAAATAAACGTGAAGAGATAACGTGTCTGCAAATAGAACCATGCGAAACAAGACTAAAATCATGGAGGAATAATGGAGGTAGCGTTATTGTAAATAAGATATTGAAGTGTATATAGATTTGTTTGTGTATGCGCATTAAGCAAGCAAATTGTTATCGTCACAATTTAATAATTCATAGATCATACGTTTTAAAAATTTTAATTATTAGATTTGAATTTTCAAATTAGCAATAATAATTGATAATTATACCAAATATTATTCCCCACATTCTAAACTATAAGACTTTGTAAATCAATTAAATTGACTTAAGCAGCAGCAACTTTTAAGATGCAATAAAAATCGTAATTCATTAAATTTTATTTGCAGCTATCTTAATTCTCTTAAGACAGTTGTTGCAGAGATTATCTTTAGACAGTTTTGCGGAGATTGGAAAAACTGTGATCTTACCAAGAAGTATTTAGAAAAGTCCTGTGACAAGTTTTTCCTGAAATATTTTTATACAAAAAACGCCACGAAGTTATAATAATCTTTATACAGATTTAACTACAGAATATTGTTAGATAAGATATAACCATTTGTACATTGATTAAATTTATCAATAATTTAGTACATTTTAAATCAAACCGCTACATTTTGTTTTATATTCTGTCACAATGATTAAGGAAAAATTATTTGGATCTATTATAGATTATATTGGACATTGCAATTCCAAAATTCAATAATATCATGAATAAATACAGTCATAATTGTGAGCTATTATTCCAATTCAGAGTAGATAATCCAATAATTAAAACATTCTTATCAGAATAAAAGTGCTTAACTTATCGTTTGTTGAGCTTTTGGATTTTGAGGAAGTACTTTAATAATTTGTAGTATATAAATTATCTTTGTGGTAGTTAGTACAAAAACAAAGTGGTAGTCTATAAAATAATAAATATTTATAATAGTTACTTGATTGGGTTCTACTATCGTTTGTTTTTGTATTGTTTTTGTATCATTATTTAATCTATATTGTTATATGTTGATTTTCATATTTTTCGATAATTTCTATAACTGGATCGTTAATATATTTTTTGACCTCCCAATTTGTTACGAAGTCTCCATGATCCCAGAGTGGATCCTCTATATGATGCATAACTTTGTTTGGTAGTTTATCTGCTAGTTCGAAAACGTCTACAACAGCGGCCATAGCATCGTTATCGGAATACCATAAATGTGCTTGAGAAGTAATCAGATTAGTTGGATAATCAGGAGGTACTTCCGATTTATAAATTTCCATATTCTTTTTTACACCAAAATCAAATTGACGAAAATGTCCCGATTGGTGTTCCTGCATGTAGTGCAAAAACTGATCTGTTGATAATCCAGCTGGTGTGGTCATAGCATTGATGGCAAGAGCGCTCTATGAAAGAAGATCAGCAATGAATATATAAAATAAAAAGAGTTTTTTAAAAATATACTTACCGAATTGGAACGTCCTTCGGTATTTCCATCATATAGAATACCATCACAGAAACTGGCATACTTTGAATCCGGACGGCAGGTGTTGTATTCCAAACTGAGCACTAGGTCATTATATGGAAGAAATTCTTGGGAGCCAAACACTACTGAATAAGTGTTATGATAACCGAGATATGGTGCCAATATGCGTACAATAACATGTTCCACGTTACTCATATAGGCCACTGGAGCCAGCAAATTAGCAGTTTTAATTTTAGCATTGTATTCGGGACGTGTGGACATAAGTGTAAAGAATACGGTTGTGCCTTGGGAATGGCCAATATAGTGTAAAGATTTTTGTCCCTGATTATTGGTTTTCAATGCATAATCGATCATTGCTGGTATATCATAATAAGCTATTTCGTGCCAGCTAAACCGCCAGAAATTAGGGTGCTGCGTGGAGCGAGACGTGTGATTTCTTGAGTAGGTATTACCACGAGCATTGCCAAGCCAAACATCGTAGCCTGCATCCACTAGCTGGAAAGCTATTGAATTATCAGGACCGGAAGCAATCCAATTATCGGAACTATCAAAAAGACCGTGTTGTATGAACACAATGGGACGTTGCTTCTTTTCATTCTGGAGCTTGTGTGAGTAGGGAATACGAAACAGGCCAACTATGTAGCCATCTGCAGTAGGCACATGATGAAACTCGGCGGGATAACCATGTTCTCTGATGCGATCGTCCTAAATATATTGTGTTATCTTTTAACTTGGTTATATACTCAAATGAGTTAAGGCTTACCGTTTTTAATTTGGGGTCTAATTTTAGGCGTCCCTCAGGATTATTTAAAAGCTTATAAAAATCAACACCATCCAGCACATTTTGGTTTGGACTTAAAGGCTTGCCCTGAATACATGTCCAAAAACCTAAAAAGGCCAAAGCAATGATACCTACTCGTGCCATGCTGCGCCGAAACTGTGAATTTTTTGAAATAAAATAAGTCTATTAAAGACTAACGTTAACCACTTAAAGCTTATCTAACGATAAGCCAAATACTTTTTTGCTATATTTAAAAAAAATTGAAGAGGATTATAAAGTAAATGATATAATTATTTATAAAACTATTATAATATCAATTATATTGTATTATAATCTGTAAAGCAATTTAACAACGTATTCGTGCTGGAATACGTTTTATTTGATGATTCTCCCCGATCTTAAGGACAGCTGACATGCCTTGCACAGCATGTGATTCGATGTGACAGTGGTATGCCCAAAAGCCAGGGTTGTCTGATATGAACCGCAGTATGACATAGCCGAGTCCAGGCACTTGTACCGTATCCTTAGCTACAGCTGCATAGTTATCAGGCAGACGAGACAAACGTCCACGGCGATCTAATTCTCGTATCTATAAGATAATTAATAAATGATACAAAGGATTGTGGTAAGCTTAAATAACTTACATTTCTTAAATCTTCATCATTGCCTAGCACATCCTGACCAATTAATCGAAATATAAGTCCATGCAAGTGGATGGGATGTGTGGCTTCCATTAGGTTAGTCACAACCATTTCAATTGGTCGATATGCAGGTAGTCGTATCACATGGACACATTCACACAACTCCCGAGCACAGTTTCGTCCTTGGGCGGCCAGCGAACTGCGGTTGCAGAAATAGCTGTCATCTTGATATAAGTGACGTCCTTGCAATAGAGAAATACCCGGAGAATTATAGCTAATCTCATCGATTTGAAAAAGCAACTCGCCATTTGGCGCTTGCCGTATGCTCACGCTAGAATAGTGCGTGAGAAATTTGGTATAACTGGGCCAAGGCACAGGCTTCAAAGCACGCAGTGACAATATGCCCACGTCTTTATCCTTATTCGTCTGACGTAACATGTTTAAGGTAGTATTTGCTGTTCCAAAACGAAAATCGTTTACATATATCTTATCTACATTCAGATCTCTACCCTGTTCACTGTCCATTATACTTCCAAGGGGTGTATCACTGCGTACGGCGCCCCGATAGCTCAGAACCGCACCCTGGTAAAGATTTCGTTGTTCACACTGTTCATAACCACGGACACGTATCCAATAATTCTTAGAGTATTGATTAGCGTCAAGTACAAAGTCAAAGCGTTCCGCGGATGTCAAAAAGAAACCATCGGCTAGCACTGGCTCAATATCGTTGCCATCAGTGCTTATAATCAACAGCTTGTGTTGCTCAATAGAAAACTCTACGGGACAGTTAGATACACCATTGAGAAGTACTCGCATGCGATAGCGATAGC
Organism: Zygothrica quintamaculata; assembly: GCA_037044455.1. Lineage (NCBI taxonomy): Eukaryota > Metazoa > Arthropoda > Insecta > Diptera > Drosophilidae > Zygothrica > Zygothrica quintamaculata. Next base: position 260,308 of record JBAMBS010001713.1, on the reverse strand, counting down.
CAGGAGTAACTCTTAATCGCTCGTAGCGATGTCTAGCATCAGTATCTGGTAGCTGACTTACATGATTCCGGCCCTTGCCATTGATCAGAATATTGCGCACCTGCTGTAAGTCATAGTCATAGAATATGTCTTGTATTAAGATGGCATGCTCCACCAGATCGTAGTCATATAGGCGAGCATGTGGGTTTTCCTGAAATGGCTGACGCACTATAAGATTTCCAGCTACGCCAAAGCCACGTTGCCAGCCCATGTGACTGTGATACCAAAGAGAACCAGAACGATCCGCTTGAAATTCATATCGATAGACCTCTCCGGGCTGAATGGGATATTGCGTGACGTGGGAAACACCGTCCATCTCTGGTGAACGTGACATATGTATACCATGCCAGTGCATAGTTGTGGGCTCATTTAAGTAATTAAGTACATCCATTACAACTGTGTCGTTCTCACATAGCTCTATTGGTGGGCCAGGCACCATACGGTTTACTGCCATCACAGGATTCGAGACACCATCTCCATAGATGCAATATTCTTCGGCGCAGGCAGATTCATCATAAGCACAACGTTGACATTCTGGTCCTAATCGGCGGTAGTTATGCACCACCAGCTGATAGTAGCATCTCTGTTCTTGTCCTTGTTGACAAACTCTTCGACAAGGATGACGTTCGAAGCCTTTAAAATTTGTTATATCGATATCATAACCATAGTCATCTTTTAGTTGCACTGGAGACTCTTTATTTTGTGTCTTGTTTTGAAGTGACCAGGGGAAACTAATCCAATCAATTTTTGAAATTTGTTGCTCCTTGTTCAACTGAATTTCAGCCCACCCTAAGTCCAAGTAACAGCACAACAACAACACTTCAAATAATATAAAGTAAAGCCAATTACGGCTTTTACTTTCACAGGGCCAATTACGCGTAATATTTGTAGTAATCATATTAAACTTCAACCTTCAACTGTGCCCAAACACCTAACACAACTACCGAAGAAAGTTTGGAAATCTGGAAACCAACTGGACACCAACTACGATCTCTTCCACATGCATAGCACGTTCGAATAATAAAAGCTGAGTTGCATTTCATTTATTTTTAATTTGCCAATGACCAAACTAACTTTACCTTCTCATGCTCAACTAAGAGTTACCCTAGACATATAATAATAATACCCTTGATCTATCACTCTAATGGTTAGCTAGTTCCAGCAAATTAGTAAATTAAATTAAAAATACATATATATAGCAAAAACCCTAAGCATTTGCCCAGTAATTAGAAAGCTAGAATATCTTTTATATTTAGGATTGCGATCCTATATTGGTATACCATTAGATAAAATGTATTATACTTTATGCCCTTCTTAAGTTACTAAAAAAAATGAGAAGAAAATATATATATATTTTTTACGGCTACTTGTTATTTGAATACTTTTATTAGCCATTTGTGATGTCATCTTAAGATGCCCTAGGATGCCCCCAAACGAGGCACAAACAATCAGCTTTAAAAGGTAATAAATATAAAAAAAGAGGAAAAAAAAGACAAATCAGTGAAAGTAAAAAAAATATATTCCTTAATTCAGTTTATAAGCTTATAAGTAAATAGTGAACCTTAAACTGGTTGTTGAAGAAATTAAACAAATAATTTTATCATAACTTTATTAATAGGAATAGTATCCGTTTCGGGTTTAATAATTTATAGGATTTAATAAAAATCATTTTTTTGAGTAATTAAGTAAAATTTATTATAAATGAAACGTTTTAAAGAGAACGTGTGTTTATGAAATTAAAGAGAATGTTAAAGTCTTTGATTTAAGTCATTGCTGTGGGCATGGCTGAAGGTGTTCCTACGGCTGTGCTCATCAAACTAATAACACCACAGGCAATGGGTGCACCAACTGAAAGCTCTTCATTCTGATAGGCCAGGGCATTGGGCATAGCTGACAACGAGGAGGAGAATACCTCTGCATTTAGCGCTGTGTTCAGATCAATTGGCTTACTGTGTATAACTATAGAGCGTCCAATGATGCCATTAAATCCAAATAGCTGCAGATAAATGCTTACAAAGACAGCGGATATGCTACCATCGTCCCTCACATCCAAGTTACCCAACTGGTAAACATGTAAATTGCATTTTTCTATAAGTCTTAACTTTACATAAGCAAAAAAACTTACGAAATTATTGGGAAACTGCCCTCCAGTGGATTTACATCCTTCACTGACATCGCCATAGGTATGTATGTGTAGCGCATGCTTGCCGGGTGGCAGACCTGTCATATTTATAGTTACTTTTATATCACTGTTGTATGGTAGTTGCTGAAAAGTTATCAATCCAGCCGCTTGTGCGGATTCACCATCGCCCATAAGCTTAGCGCCGGCTTGCCACTGGGGAAGCTATTGAGAAAATGGTTACCAATGCTCAAGTTGTATTATAAGTTAACTTACATAGGCGTAGTTAAGGTAAGTTGGCTGTGGATGTATTAGAGGACTAAGAAGGCCGGCGGATCCAATACCTCCAATAACTGGACCTACACCAGAGAGAGGTACAGTCAAACGTTCGTAGCGCTTCACTTTCGTGCCGGATACCACTTTAACATCATCGTTATTGGTCAGATTTGCAGGCCTTAATCGATCCAATAAATTTTGTGCACTGCCAGGCACAATTTTATACGCAAAAATGCTTAATATCATATACGCTAGAATAGGTTTAATTAGAACTATCATAGCGTATAAATGTTAAAAATAGTTTTAAATTATTTTCAATTTTTGATACACTGAAATATGCTACCGCACTTAACAAGCTGTTTAACTTAACTGAAATGATGCTTGTGTGGGTCCGTCCAAGTCAATGTTGATTTCGATGACTTCGACATGGTTTTTATGCCGATTGAACACGTTAATTGCTCGCTGTGGGCAGTATCAGCAGTGACAATATCACCAGAATGGATAATGATTAAATTGCATAGACATTTCAGCCATTCAAATGGCAATTGAGTGTCGCGTGTTTGATGGTTGGCTACCTGTCCATAGGCGTAGTAATAGATCTTCAGTTCCATAACTAAATCTCAACATGAAGCTAACTTTTTTCTACTGATCTAAATGAATACTATCTACTCTTTTAGCTATTTATATATCTACATTCATCAAAACTCAGCTGAATATATTATAGATGTTCCCATTTATCAACGGCTATGTTTAACGTTATCAAATACGAAGCTATTTGCGAAATTCTCTGCCATAGATGACACAGATTTGATTTTATTTTTAATTGCAACCTATTTACAATTATGATTAGGTCTGTGTTCTTTCATCCAAATCCATTCAGGTTTATGTTATATAGTAGCATTAGGGACTGAGTATGTAAGTGTGCAAGTACAATCTATGAATTTTAAGCTAAAAATTTTTAATATAAATATCAGCAATGGTTTTTGGATGCACTTCCAATTGTGAGAAGAGAAATTCTAATGCCAGTTAACCAATGTTGTCAGCGGAAGCCACCGCGCTGATAGTCTCCTTGTTGACGCTGGTTATAGCCACCGCGTCCGCCCCCATAATGGCCACCACCACGTCCACCACCTTGGTTCCCAGCACCATTGTTACCGGCCCCACGTCCACCGCCTTGATAGCCACCGCGTTCTCCACTTTGAGGAATCCAACCAGAGCCTTGTACACGACCACTACTTTGGATCCATTGTTGATCACGATCACGCTGTTGCTGTGGGTGTTGTTGATTTTGGTACGGTTGTTGCTGTTGTTGTTGTTGCTGCCAGTTTTGTGGTCCGCCTCCACCACCACCGCCGCCGCCGCCACCACCGCCACCACCACCACCACCACGTCCTCTATTGCCACCACGAAAGTTGCCTCCACCACCACGACCGCCACCGCCACCAGGTCCACCAGCTCGCTGTTGCTGCCAGGAAGGCATTTCTGGAGGTGGTGGTGCATGCTCATTCGCGCGTCCACCGCGGTCTGGCACACTGCCAATGACATGTTTCTCAATCTTTGAGGCTGTGTTTTTACGTACATTTGCAGAGCTCGTCTTCTCAATGATAGCCAGATCCGAGCGCGCCGCCAGCAATGCAACAATATTGGTATCGTCTCCACCGAATCTAAGTTTTAACAGTTCCCTAAATTTATTTTGAAATCGGTCAGAAATCTCATTCTGTCTCTTTTTCATACTATCGGACCACTGGAAACTCTGTACAGTTGCCTCTAGACGTGTCAACATCATCTGACGTCGTAAATTATATTCGGCATCCAGGTCCTTATGCATATTCTCAAGTACACGCCACTGGGTATCCGTCAGAGGCTTATTTGTGTGCATCAACGGCTCACTAATTACTCCCTGATTGGTTTGTTTTAAGCGCTGATCCAGTTTAGGCGTCAAATGGTCGAAAAACATCTTAATATTGATATTTTTGGGTATGTCAGCCATTTGCAGGTCTTTAGCCAACTGGCACACACAGTCCTGTACTTGCGTTCCAATCTTCGACTTTTTGATGGCTGGTTCCGGCTGCATTTTTAAAGACATTTTTGTTGCCATCAGCTCAGAGGTGAGATAGTCCAGCAGTTGCACCAGTGATGTTCGTGTTTGATATCGCTCCGACATGGGCACAGCTACTAACTGACGATACGGGCAGCCAAGTTCAGTCAATAGCATCGAAAGCTCTACAGCAAAGTCTTCATGATCCGCACTGTCGGAGCCGACATGCTCATCTGTTTTACGCAGCACATGCAATTGATTGACCAGCCAATAAATCAACTTTCGCAAATAGGCGTTACCAATGCCGCCATTCAAGGCTTCACTAAGAGTTTCCTGATTCACATTTTTTTTACCAAGTGCGTCCAAAGAGTCAATAATATCCAATTCGAGTTCCATTTCCAGCTGTTTTCTTTTTTTCGCCGGCTGTCAAATTATTAAAAACCAAATGTGACCGTTTACTTTTATTTTAACATATCCACAATCATTTAACATTCCTGTAAAAAATATAACATTTGTTTGAACTGTTATAATCAACTAATGAGACGAAGTAACATACATATATATAATAATGTTATTGCCTGGATTTGGGATTCTACAATTATATATTATATTTTTTTTTCTTTATTTTTAGACTCTTATTTAATTTAAAATTCAACTAAAATAAATATTGCGACTTTAAGGCATTATTAAATTATAAAATTAACTTTGAATTGAAATGAAGATTCAATTAAATAAACAAATTAGCATTGATTCATTTAGATCTATACATATAACACATGCTGATCCCATATAATTAAAAGCATAGAAAAATATTAGAATTCTAGCAATATATATATATATCGTGTGCTGTCATAATATCAATAGACGTCCATGTTGTTGAATTCATATAACTTTTTATTGTAGTTTACCAATTTTTATATTTATAATTCTAAATTTATAAGTGTAGTATATGTATATAAATATATATATATACTATATATATATATATATATATATATATATATAATAATAATATATTATATGCATGTATGTATGTATTTTTGTAAAGCAGGAAGTTTTAGGATTTGCAAGTGTTGCACCTTTGGTGCCACAAATATTACACTTGTTTTCATTTTCATTTTGTTTTTAAGTTTTGTTTTTATACATGCGACACTTATATATGAACTTAAAATGAACACATACATTTAGCTAATTAATGTTTACAATTATAATTATAATTATAATGATAATAATATTCAGTTACTTCATGTTTTCCGAAAAGTCTCATAAATTTAAAAGAAACAAAAATTGAACGAAATACACAAATACATTTTGCAATTACACAAAAATTAAATAAGAAATAAACAAAATATATATATGTATATATAAATATTTTGTCGGCTGCTGCTACGCAATGGCACAAAAATAAATTCCGCGCTAAATATTCAAAATCAATGCACTGGCGACATTTGTCTAAGTGAAGCTATATTGGTTATCAATGGCACGCCCGCTGCACTCAGACCCTGTTGCTCCACTGGTATTCGCGGCGGGACTGCTGCTATTGGCACCAGTATCGCCACTAACATGACGTGTCGAAATGATTCCTTGATGGGCTGCCTGGAGTGAAGCAGTGGAAGCACGCAGATGCGGCTGTTCCAAAATACCTTGTCCTACCGTCGATGAACTATGCATAGCCAGCGTTGTTGGATCCAAATGAAAATAGACTTGCTCCGGAAAATAGACGATTGTTGGCTCCTGTGGCAGTTCGATTTCGTTTGTCTTTAAGCGAACACTTAGATTCATGGTAATCACTTCGTTGCACTGTGGAAATAATAAATTATATTTATAATTAGATATCGATTAATAAATACTACACAAAGATGAGAAAGACATGAAGCATGCGACAAACATATGCAAACACACTTAAACACAACATTAATAAAACAAAAAAAAAAAAAAAGAATAAATAAAAAAATATTTTGCTAATATAATGAAAAAAAAAATTAAATATTTATCATTTAACGAAAGTTAAATTTTAATTGAAAAGTTATTGAAACGGACAAAGTTGAAATTTGTACCATATAAAGTTTCCAACCTTTTTTTCTTTTAAGATTTCAATCCACAGAGAAAATAAAAAAAATTATATAAAATAAAGATTATAGAATTAAATAATAGTTTATATTCCTAACAGTAATAGCCCTGAGACAGATTTATTTAGTTAACAGACTAGCGTAACTGCGCCATATTTATAACGTTCACTCATTGGACTCAAGGGATCGATGTCTATGCGTCATATCATTTTGAAATAATAATGTTGACAAATAAAATAAAGGAAAATAAAAACCATCACTGACACTGAATTGACTCCAAAATTTTGGCTATCTCACATGTCTCGGCGATGGGTGTCCATTGCCATTGCCATTTGCAGTACCAGAGCCGCCAGCAGCTACATCAGCGTTCGGTTCATGCGTTGTTGGAGCAGCTGTTAAAATGGTGGTGGCATCCATAAGTCTGCTTGTGTGATGCACCCACTCGGTGAGTGTTACATCGGATGTACCACCCGACTCGAGTGGTATGGGATTGTGTCGAAAATGTTCAAGCATTTCCTGTATGGTAGGAAACCATAGGTGTTGTACACGACATTGGCCCTTTTCGGAAATGGTAAGACGCAGATGCTTGGCGCGTCCTTGGAAATTAAATGTGAGCACAAATTCACCGCGCCGTGTTTCGCTTTGGCGAACCAAAAAGTAACCATGACCAGCTGCCTCAGACTGAAGAACCATGCGAGCAGCTTCAGCACGTGGTAACGTACCATGGAACCAAGGAAATTGGCTCATTTCGGCTGTTAAATCGGCGACATTCACATCGGTTTCTGTTTCGACTAGTTCGTTACCATCGAAATTGCTAGAGGCGGATAAACGTTGTTCTCCTCGTTCGCCACGCGATGGACGTGCAGGTATCTCTGGTGGAACACCGCTCAAATCGTTGTTTGCCAATAAAATGGAACTAACATTGACATCATTTGATGATGATGCTACATTTGCATTACTGTTGCTGCTTGTAGCGGCAACTAAAGCGCTTTCCGTAGATTGTGAATTAACAAGATTACCATTAGAACCACCCGACATGAGATTACTCTGTTGATATTGAGGATTTTGTATGCCGCTCAAAGGACCACCGCTACCGGTTATTATTGGGTTTGCATTGGGAGTAACTGGTGAAGTTTGCATTGCAGCTGCAATAACATCAGAGTCTAGCATTGGTTGCTGTGTAGGTGGTGTCCGCATACAATAACGTATTGTAGCTAGCCAGCTTCGCATATCATCGGCGCTTTCCGCCTCTATTACGTATTCCATGTTGTTGTCTGCCTTTAGCACAAATGTGTTCATTCGATCTGGCATTTCAAGTGTAGTTGTCTCTCGTGCTTCTGATATAAGAAAGCAAAAGACGCCGCTACGTGGTTTTGTAGATTTTGGCGGTGTATAAAATTCAAGCATGTATCCGCCCACGGCTTTTACAAGAGCCAAACGACATTTCTCCCACTTTTGTGTTCCCGTCGTTTGATCCAAGCTTTCAGCTGTCAAATTATTGACAATGCCCTCCTTCCGACACTCAACCACAATTTTTGCTAACTTTGTTTTGTTGCCTTGCTTGCTGCTGCCCACACCGTCTACATCATCAGAGTTCTTGTGAAAAAATGCCTGTAAAAATAAAAGCTTCTAATGTTAAGCTTTGATTTGCCTGGTTTTTTATATACACTAAGCGTACGCTCACCTTGCCTTTACGTAATCCTTTAAAGGAAAGACGGCGAAGAAGGGATTTTGGGAATAAACGTGATACCTCATGCTCTTCTGTATCAAAGCCACCGCCACTGCTTCCACCAATGCCTTCACCAAAATGTGAGGCAACACCAGTTTTTAAATTACTGCGTCGTCTAAAAAACTCAGTGTCATAGTGCTCTTGGAAGTATTCGACAAATTTTAGAGCAAAGCTGCGATGTGGTATGTTACGTGACTCCTCTGGTGGTAGATTGCCATTAATGTAGTTGATACATGCCTTAGCAAATTCACTAGCAGCTACTCGAGCATGTCGATCGCAAAACTCTTCCCAGCTAGTGCCGCTATATGTGTACGAAGTGCTACCTATAGCTGTGCCAGTGCCAATGGGCGCTGGTATTAGGTCACTCCCACCGGCTGCGCCCAAACTTGTCGTAGGTCCAATGTAGCCGCCAGCGCTAAAAGCGCTCGAATTGACAGCGGTGCTATTTCCACCCATCTGCACAAAGGACTGCTGCTGTCTGCGTGTGTGCTGACGCTCCTGTCCGCTATGCCAAGCTATATTCAGTTTGGTATGAAATAACCACCTAAAGTCCTTTGTTCTGAAATTATGCAGATATTTACCATATTAAAAAAACAGTACATTGTACATAATAAAGAATGAACCCTAAAGTTACCTACCGTCTAATATTCAAAATAAAGTAAGCTCTTTGTATAGACGGACACAACTGACAACTATCCAAAGTTATTTATTACTATTTTCGCCTTAAAGCGTTTTTTGTTTGTTCATTTTAAAATAATATACACATTAATAAGATAGTATATCGAGTAATCTAATAATATCACTATTTAAGGATATACACCTGTTTAAAGTACAACTCTTTAATGTAGTAGTTTCCCGCTGGGTAACTTTTCTGTTCATATACTAACTCACTATTGCGTTTACGTTGCTCATATTGCGTATACACTGTCTATTTGCTCTTACGAGCTTGGTTTATTGTAATATTCCACCTTACGTAGCGTGTAGGCGTATTAACGTATCAACACACATATAAAGCGCATATCTATGTATGTACACAGTATGCGTGTCTGTGATATGGTTGCTGTTTTGTTATTGTTTTGCAGATTTGATAAGCTGAAATCAGCGGTAAATCAAGGCCATTTCAGTGCCCAAAACTTATTCCTGGGCTAATTGTTATTATAATACAACATTATTTTATACCTCGCGTATGTATGTATTGGTCTTACACCTACACATCAGCCTCGACGGAAATTCCTTTTTTCCAGAAGTATCACTTACTTGTTCACGTGAATAATGTAGTTTTTAAGACGGACTCACTTTTAATTTAAAGTTTTTTGCTTATTTTTTTATTATTGATACTGTTTTTTCACTATATTTTTATTTTCAAGCAGAAAAACACAACGCAATATAATCGCATATCGTCCAAGCATTACATATATCGTTTATCGGTCGCTGAACACTTTCAATCGGAATATCTTGGGAGATATCGTTTTTTCAACTATTAATTAAATAAATCGATTATCAGTATTTTTCTTTGCGCCTTTTTCTTTGATTTAAATTTCGTTAGTGTGAAATTATTATGCCTTTTTTTTAAACTTTCTGAGTATCGTATAAATTAATAAATGCAAAAAGAAAAATTCCAAAACAAATTAAATTTATGTTCAAATCTCACATTTTTATTGTTTCTATATGTTTCAAAATTGCGTTTACTTAAAATTATTATGTAACTACTATGCATTTATTTATAGTTAAATATTATTGTTAGTTTTATTTAATCATTATAAATAATTAAAATTTTTGAAACTTAATTTGTAAAACACACGAGGTGCAACAATTTTTTTTGTGTACTCTCATATATATATATATATATATTGTATACTGTTTTAATCGAACACATGCATTTGGCAAAATATTATATTTATATGTAATGTGTATGCACGGAAATTTTAAATATTTATGCAGGAAATTGAAGTGGGGACGGAAATGTATTTAAAAAGAGATAATTTTTTGAGATATAATCAAAAGTTTAATTTTGAAATGCTGACGTACTTAATAACTATGATTTGTGATTGTTACAATTATAAACTGATTTATTTACAGAAATTTTCATATTAATTAATAATTGATAGGGTTAATAGGTTAAGTGAACTTTTATTATTATATTAAATGGAAATGTTAAAAATGATCTAAAAACTATATGAACAAAATAAAATCTCAACAGTTATTATTTAAAAAATAAATGATATATTAGTATAAGGATATTTCTTAAGTCTTTATATACTTGTTACGCATGTGAAATCTCTTATATCCTTTAATTTGAATATTACGGCCAGCATAAATTGTTTACATTTCTTTGCTTTGCGTAATGTAAAATTAAAAAATTACATCAACATATTTATAAAAAATTGTGTATTTTAAAATTACTTTTCACTTACGTTAGACCTACGTATATTTATTATTCGGTTCTGCTGTTACTTCACTAAAGAAAGAGGATAAACTAACTTAAAGAAAACGTCACGTACGATATTTGAAGAGAGAATTTATAGAATTCGATTTTTGTGTTCTTTTGTCTTTTCTTTTTTTTTTTTTGTTTATGTTACTTTCTTAATTCTGTTTTAAGATACAGTACACTCAGACTTCCAGTTGTTTTGATGGTTGATGCGCAATAAACGGCTCACTCCACATTCGCCGTAGATCGCCCTGCAAACAATAATCATAACATAATGTTTAAGATACTTCAAAATGATTCTACTAACCTTTAAATAGGCCATCAGTAGCAGCGGTAATAACGTAAATGGTACTAAATATAGTAAGGCAGGTTGTGCAGCCTTAAAAACTTCAGAACTGACCGTTGCCGTTAACAGACCCAAAAAATAACTGTATATAAACAAAATATGTTAAAATAATATTTTATAACAATTGTAATGGACTCACCCCAATAAGGAACAATGAAAATATGTTAGCCTGGATCCAACACCTTTTGGAGGTGAAAGTGTTGGATCCGAGGTAACACCCTGCGACTTTTTGTAAGCATCATAGCGTAGCACAAAGCACAACAGCAATCCAGGCATAACCACATCACCTAGACCGAGCATCGAGAAATGTCCCGTATTGTGTATGCTAGGAAAAACCAGTTTGCCCGGCAAATTAAGTTTTGGTGTGTCCCGCACTATACCGCCCAAATTTAATTTGCGCGCTACAATGCCAACGGGATTCTCGGCGGGTCTGGTGGCTACTTTGACCATCACATTTGTGCTAAATATGTATGATGAGAGAAAGACCCAAAAGACATCATATATCAGCAAACCGGTCAACAAAAGCGTTGATACTTTTAAGCTTGGTAAGCGTACAAACGCAATAAACGCGACACAAAGGCCCATGCCCATGGCTAAAAAAAGAAACAACACTCAAATAGATATGACATTGAAACTAAAGATTATGCAATTATCATACCATCCATTAGCAGCCAATGGCCAGTGAGCACCCAAACGCACACAATCGAAACAGAGAGCGTAAAACTAAAGAGTTCAGCCGCTGTAAAACGTCCGCAGAATCCAAAGGAAAAACGTTTCCCATCCGTGCAAGGACGTATAATGTACTGACACATAGGCAGCAGCAGAAATGCTAATGCCACAGTGGCAATGACTGTAAAAAACAATTAAGTTTAATTATTGTCAGCAAACATTATGCATATAACAACAGGTTATTATACTCACTGGCTGTACAGACAGCAAAAAGCAGCTGCATTGAGTCAAAAAAGAAGAACATGATGAGCAGCGAAATGGAAGCACCAAGTGGCAAGCAGAGCGCATGCATCGTATCCAACGTGGCAAACTTATCCGCTAGGAATGTAAAATAATCTTTTAAAATCAGTTGATACTTTTTATTATAATAGTTCAAATATATATATGTGACACATATACGGTTATTAAGGCTCAAATTCATTTATTTTCTCGTAATTAATTAGCTAGGAATTATTTTACTTTCCTATGAAATTAGTATTAGATTTTCTTTTATTGTTAAAAAAAAAAACACTTTATTCATTGTAGGTTCTTGGCAATGTTATTGGTAAATTGAAACCTCTTGCCGTTTATTTTAGTGATAAGAATTTGTTTACAGCAAACTATATATATATTATTTGAATAACTTACTTGGATCCTTCTCAATGTGTTCGCCAGTTAGCAGATTTGTCATGGATTCATTGCGCTTTTTTTGTTCACGCTCCCGAGCCTCTTGCTCAATATTAAGGCTTCGAAAGCTACCGTAGACAATTAGCAGCATCGATATAAGGCAGGTGGATACGCGGGAAGAGTCCATTACACTCGAAACAGTCCAATGTAGTTCACGATATTCGGAACCAGCTGCAGCTGCTGCCGCTGCCGCACCGCCCAAACTGGCACCACCACCACCAACACTACCGCTGCCAACGCCACCGCCACCAGCTTGCGCGCCGGCGCTGCCGTGCGACATGCTCGTTCAATGATAAGCAATTAGGTGGCAACTTATGCTGCCGCTGCGCAGGTAAATCGTTAATTCAATCTGAATCAATATCAGAATTATTTGTTATCTCTGCGTTTCCTATTTATCTTCAAATCGCTGTTGCCAGAGCTGCGTTATTTATACTGCTACTCTGCTAGCTGCAATGAAACTGAAATTTGTTTTGCTCTATTAGATTAGTGATAACTCTGCTTGCTGGGTGTATATTGTTTGATACCTTTTCTGGTACTCGCAACCTTAAAAATTGTTCGAAACTTATGCGAGTTTACTTTGTTATAGCTATTAAATTGTTTACTTATTTGTATTTGCTTTCATATTGTGTAGAACTTTAAACAGCTGCTGCACCATGGACACTAATGAAACAAATTAAATGATTTATGTGGAATACCAGTTTACCGTTCGTAAGACCCTGAAAACCCCATATAGTCGTCATATGAACTAAAGGTTAACTTTCATGTACGTTTAGCCATTTACCCCACCTGACCCGCCACCAAAGCATAGCGAAGCAACAACTGTTGTTGCCGGTGTATGAAAAAAAAGATAAACAGTACATCAAAACGGCCCTAAATGCAAAGAAGAAAGCAATAAAAGTTGTTGGAATAACACATAAAAGTATTACCCAGTTTCTGCTATGTGTTTCCCACTTGCAGTTATGTCGTTCTATTGTTTGTATGTGTTGCTGTATTTTTTTTTCCATTAGTTTTTTGTTAGCTATTGTTATTACAGCTAATTCTAAAGCAAATTCACACACATTTTTCAACCAGTTTTACGGGTATAAACATGCATATACAAAAATGTATGTATATAACTGAAAAATCAAATTTTGTTTAATTTTAAAATTTTATTTAAATCGTATAGTTAATTTAGAAAACAAATCTATTAAATAAATACATATATAATAAACGATAATATATATTATATTACGATTGATATCATTATCTCAATATTACTTGACCTTGACAAAAAAATTAAATTATCATTGCATACTTTTAAGCATATTTATACAGTTTTATGTAGAGTATCCCGTATTCGTGGTGGAATTTTTGTAAATAACATATGTTGCAGTTATTTATTATTGTAATTGTGTGCAATGTTAACTCTCTGTTACTGTTAATATGTAACGCTGCATTCTGTTAATGATAATAGAGCATTCGTTAATAAAGTGAAGCACAAGACAAAAGCGAAACAGTTGCCAGCAACTTCCTAGTTTTTATTGTCTATTGTTGACGTTACTATTGTAGCTGTTATTATTGTTGTTGCCGCATGTTGCCAAGTGCCGTTGCTCGCACTAAATTATGTGCTTTTTCAAATGCAGTCTATGTCTGTTAGTATATAATTGTGTATTTATGTGTATATATTTGAATGTGTGTTTGTGTGTGGAATGCAAATGATTGAAATATCTAAATGTGTGTGTATCTTGTATGCCCCCCTTTTCGATGCAATAATTTAATAGTTCCCACACGTTCAACTCTTGATGAAATTTGTAGACAAAGGGACAGAATGACGCTTTCCTACGTTAGGTCAGCGACACTTGTAAAGCACTAATAAAAACTGAACAAACTGGAGGAGGTTTGGTATCGAAATAGTGTAGGCACATAAAAATAAACTAATTAAAGAAAATTAACTAAATAACAACATCTATATAGAAGCAAATTCACATTACTTTCTAATTGGAAACGCCTGCTGTGAGCCTGCTTAAAACAGAGTACTATGAAGTACATTTGAATTGGTCCGATATGCCCAGCAGTTTAAACTGCCCACATAGAAGGTGAAAGTGAAATTTATTTACTACACGCTCGAATACCAGAGCGTAAAACCAAACAGCTTTGTATATATGCATTCGGTCATTTGTAGTATGTATATTTATTTATATATGCACGTTAAGCAAGTTGCCGTTTTGCTGTTTTTGCACTACTTTAATAAAATTTTGGCCAACACACACACACGCACACATATACAGAAACAAGAAAGCAACAACAAATACAACACAAGAAGCGGTCTTGAAACTGGCTTCAAATGCAGCACTTGTGAAATTTCATATACACAACAACAAATCTTAAAGCGCAGGCAAAGCTTTTATTTTTATTTTTTTCCCGTATATAAAATGCTTAGACTCCACTTCAACGGTCGCAGTGCCGCTCCACTGCGTAACAAAATTACAAGACACACACACACATATATAAATTCACTACGGCACCATGTGAGAATGAATTTGGGAAAATGGGTGGTGGTGGGTGGTGTGGGGCGGGATAATAGGGGCTGGTCTTTAATTAGTTAAGTTTTAGGTCTACTACAACTGGCAGCAGCCTGATTCAATTCCATTGCACCTTGAAGTGGTGTACTCTATTTGTGGCACTATTGAGGGGGAGGGAGAGCCTGGTTGGGGACTGATTGTGCTTACTTTTGCCCTGCTCTTCACATTTACATTCGCGTTTGGCTGTATTTTGTTTTCCTTTTTGTACCGAATTTTTCACGATTTGGAAAAAGCCAAAGTAGCTATATATTATACGACTGCATTTTGATTTTTGTGAATTGGCTAAAGCCTTATACACTTTTCACAGGATATTTTATAGTAAATTTGTTACTAGCAATGCATTTTTCTCACTATATTCTGCTTGCACTCATTCAATGTTTTTTCTTATGGAAAAACAACGAACTACTAGTGTGACCAAAAGCCGCGAAGCCATAAATGTACCCAGAACTTGGAATTAATTGAATTATCGATCATTTCTTATTCGATTTTGTGAGTTATCGATATACATATTTTATATTGGATATTTTTTATATAAAACCATTAAAAAAAATGAATGTAATCAAAAATATGTCTTTAATAAATGTTTAATGTTGAACTATATGAATGAAACCAAATTGTACATATACAATTTCATATCTGTTACAGTGCTGTATAACTTTGAAAATGTATAAAACTGTATCGGGAGTTCATATGGTGTACATTATTATTATCAGTACGCATCGTGGTCACACTGACTCAGACGTAAATGAGAGAGCGCCGCTGCTGCTTCGGTGTACAAATAAAAATTTAAATTATTGTTAAGTGTAACGCTCTTAACGGATATATAAATATTAGTGATTTAAGCTAAAAGTGTATTAACTTAAATAAAAACTAACGTGCGTCCAATTAATTATTTAAAATATTTTACAAGTGCATATTAGAGAAACTGCATTAAAAGTTGCAAGGGGCGAGCGCAGCTTCTGAGTCTCTTTCGACTGAATCGAAATCACTGCTACGGCGGCAGGAACCCAACGGTGGTGAAAAGCCGTTAATATAATCGAAACATAAACGAAAAAACTAAATTAAAAAAACAAAAAATGGGTCTTAACGGTTGCTGTTTGTGTGTTAAATATTTGATGGTCCTTATTAACATCTTATTTTGGGTATGTATGCAAGCAGACATCAACAACAGTACTAGCTCAAGTTACCAACACTACAAACAACTGGAACACAGACAAACTCACACATGTTAACATTGTGCGTTTAAGTGTATATATGTGTGCGCACTCCCTACGCTTCTTATGGGCCTTTGCCGTTGCCTGGCGCACGCTCTATTCTGCTTTGCACTCCCTACTCCAATAAACAATAGAAGTTCCTCTACGGGTGGAGAGTGTACAACACACACCCATACACCTAAATACGCGGATAGGCAGACACCGAAAGCATCGTAGCTCGGCTCCCTTCTTTTTGTTTCTCCCACACATTCTGTTGTGTTGTTTTTCTTGTTATGCTGTTGGCCTTTTCCTGTTAGTTTATTTATTTTTTTTTTTCAATTGAATGTGCGTGTGGTGCTAGTTTTGATTTCTGCTTCTTGCTACACCTTCGTTATTCTCGTATTCTCCGTATTCTTATCTACTATAAAAACGAAGCATTGGCCCATTCATTTCTTTTAACATTTGTGTATGTATCTGTATACAGATGTTTACAGGGGAAGGACCTACATTTGGCGCCTTTTAGGTGAGCCACTCCCCACAGTCCATACTCTTCTTTACAGTTGTTTCTGGTTGAAAGGGTTCAACGTTTTGTATTTTTACGCAATTTCCCGTTTCCACATCGACATTGATCGTTTCACTCATACGAGTATGCCATCAGTTTTGTTTTGAGTTTTGTTTTTTATATGTTTATGTGTTATATTTTACTTTTCTTGCGAAACGGTTCTAGTCAATTTTGCTTTTCAGTTGAGCAATTTTCGAGCAATATTTTTAATTTTTTCTTTTTATATTATTATGTTTTGTTGCGTCTTCGATTTTCCCTATTGTATTTATTAGTCAAAATCTATTTTCGAACAAACCAAATTTTGCGTTCATTTCATGATGTTAATAATTAAGTTTTTGTTTTTGTTGGGAGGTTGATCACTCTAGTCTTGTTTCTTTTTCTATTTTTTTAGGTATAGTGGTATGTGGTGAATTGTTTTTAATTGGGGAAATATTTACTTAGCGCAATTTCAATAATCAAATTAATTAATTTTAATTTTATTAATTAATTAATATTTTCAATTTGTTAATAGTTTTATTTCTTTAATAAGACTTTTAACTAAAATGTACACATAAGTTTTCCCATTTTTCCTGTACTATTGCAACACTGTGACATAGATTTTCAAGCATTTCCATTTTCATCATCATCGCTGTGGGGCTTCGTGATCAAACGCCACGATTTTAGTTGACGCTGATGCTCTGACGTTTCACAAATGCCGCCCGCCGTTCGCAGTTGTCTTTAGTTGGACATTGCCTGTTTGGTGGACACTGCTTGCGTCTCGTTTAAAACAACCGACCACCCGCCCACCCGCCTAGCAATTAATTAAGATAATTTGCTCTTCTCTTTATTTTTACTCATAACTCACTGTGCTATTTTTCACACAATTATTCATGGGTTTGCATCTAATGGAAATTTTATTAAATGCGGTTTATTAGCTCTACGTAATTAAATTTATACTCATCTTAGCAATAGCAAATAGGTACAGTTACATACATATTTAGTTTTTTATTTTTATTTTTTTTTTTAACCATTATATACTGAGAAGTAATGTAGGTCATGCAAGGACTTTGCTCTTATTATAGACATATGACTTACATTGGACTTGCACGCGACGTATTGTCAAATATATACATTTATGTAAATGGCTGTGTGTGTGTTTGCGTGTATGTATATACCATGTAATCAATTTTATGCCGATTGCAGCGTTTGTAAAAAAATTGTTTGTTATTCTCATTCAATAAACGCGAATACATACATGCAAACATTTGAGTTGAGAAATGCATTTGGTTTGCAATAAAGTTTACTAGTTTTTTTTTCTGTATCTCTCTTCTTGAACTGCTCTCTTAAGCTCTTTCTGTTCTCTTAACACTGCTCGCGGGCCACCCGCAAGCTAGAGCTTAGTTTATATTACAAGTGGAATGCATGTGTATGTATTTGCTTTGTCACTTCTAACATTTACGTTTCCTTAACTTGCGTCTTTCTTTCTCAATGCCTCGTACTTCAACTTTTCTGTACTAGGCTAATAGCGCCATTTAATGTTTCTTTTTTCTCGTTGTCTTGTCAGTTGTGTTCACTTTCCACTCTTTGATTGGTAGCTTGTAAGCTGCGTAATCTTATCATTAGCAGCAGATGAAAATGTAAACTTTACAATGCGGCAACTTGTTAAATTACGAAACAGAGACAACGACTTGATATGTATATAGGAGTATTAAAATATTAAAACAGCTTCTACAAATAATACAAGGTCTATTAAGCTTATTCAGTTGCCAGTTAAAGACAACATTTGGTCTCTTATGTTATACTAATACGTATGTTATATGTTATCTAATTAATTTACTTAGCTGCAACTGCATGTTATTGTAATGCAACTGTATAACACATTGCAATAACATGCAGTCAGTTCAAATTGCCAATTTCCTGTAGCTGTATCTGTTGTGTGCTGCATTGTGCATGATATATGATCTGCATCTATATATTTATTATATATTGTGATTAGATTAATGTAATGATTAAAACTTCATTAAAATAATAATGATAATTATACAATTAATATTAATTGTTTTACATTTGGCATCGGTTATTAATTAAAATAAATATTAAGCCAGCGTTTTTCCACACAAATGAAATAATGATTCATATCGAATACTCTATAAATAATAAATATAAATTTAAAAAAAAAGTTAAGTTAAAAAACAACAAATAAATTAGTAATAATAAATATTGTTTGTTAAACTAACACCAAATTTGGATTTCGGTTTATCTAAAAACTGCTATAAGTCACTTTTTTAAATATTTTTAAAATCCTGTGAACTGCGATAACATTTATATACATTTAATCTAAAAATGTTTATTATTTGAATTTTAATTATTCTGTGAAAATAATAAGTTATTAAATACGCAAATAAAATTAGAACAATAATCTGCTTTAAGTAATATATATATTTTTAAATACGATCCGTTTCATGTTATATATGTTTAATCAGCCCAAGCAGATGATAAGTCTGCGGTCCCATGCTTAACTGACCCTCGGTTAAATGTCTTGGCAATTGTTGCCAAGTAATTAAAACATAAAGAAAAATATACAAACAAATGTAAACAAAATATGGATCTTTATATATATATATATGGGGAAAATATTCAAATTTGCTGTCTGCTGACATCATATGTTACAAACAGAACTATGTTTCATAATGTCTATTAGTATTTGGCAGTGACTAGTTGAGGTAGAGAAAGGAAACACATGGCATGACTATTGACGCCCGTTTTAATTGCCGCCCCCTGAAGTGGGGTGCGCTACACACATATATACATATATATATATATATAAGTATATACATATAACTAAATATATATATTTATATGTTTATATATATATACATTATCACACACATGACGTCATTGAAACGCAAAGCTATAATTGATGTAAATGTTGAAAATGACGAAAATAACAATATAAAAACTTTTGCCTTTTTTTTTTTTAGTAAAATTAAAAAAAAAAATTTAATTTGTATACTTAACATTTGTTTACTTTCTAGCTTATCGGCTTAACCATTGTGATTACATCGTTATGGATGCTAACGGATCCCACACTTATGCTCTCGATGACGCAATCGTATAACCATTACCACATAGCCCTCTATGTTTTCCTGGCAATTGGCATACTGATCACATTGGGCGCATTCTTTGGCTGCATAGGCGTCTGTCGCGAGTCACAGTGCTTGCTCGTATCAGTAAGTGGAGGCCAACTGCACTGAGATTGCAGTTCTTAGCTCTTAATTAACATGCATAACAGCAGCAGCCCACACATCCTGCATAGTCTGCATTCGCGCCTACGCGCCTGTTATTGCTTCAGTTCGCAAAAATTTATTTTATTTTTTTTTTCTTTTTGATAATTTGCTTAGTTTTGCTTATTTTTTATAGTATCCCACACAATCCCGTTTACTCATACAATTCATTCATAAATCTTTTGGCTTTTTGCAGTTCTTTTGTGTGATACTCATTGTGATGGTAGCGCAAATAGCAGCCGGTGCCTGGGCCTTACACAATAAAGATAAACTGGATGATATTGTACGTGCGGCTGTTAAATCATCTGTCCAGGAGGAGTACGGGCAGTCTAGCATGAGTTCACGTACTGTCACATTTGATACACTACAAAAAAATGTAATTAAAAAAACTCTTTGATTATTATACGTTTAAACAAATAAAATTATATTATATTTTTTCAGCTGGAGTGTTGCGGTGCAGATGGACCTGGAGATTGGGCTACAAGCCGTTTTAATAATGTGGATCGCACAGATGTTGTTAATATTGCTGTATCGTCCTTGCATGTGTTTTACATGATACCCGAATCATGTTGCAAGGATGACCTCAAGGATAATGAATGTGATAAGTCACGTCGTTTGAAATTTGGTGGTCCATTGAACACGTCCATTTATTCAAAGGTAAAACTACATTATTTAGACACATGAGGAAAAGGACTACATATGATATATTAGATCTTTATTGACAATCTTTCTACTGAATATACTAATCAGCTGTTATAATCAGAGCTCTTAGTATCATCTGTTATAAACTGATAGTTTTTCTAACCTAAAGACTTAATAAGAATAATTTAGTTAATGAAATGATATTATGTATTCGCTTTTAATTTGTCATATCTTAAGATTCTATCTTGAATTATCTCTTTTGTAACTATTAAAATTCAAGGTGACAAACATCATTTAGAAATCAAAATTGCCACTTATATTTTGTAGGTGTGTCTCAGAATAATCATTTAAAACGCTAAACGTTTCGCTGTGAGCAATATCAAATGTCCGACTATAAAAATTAATAATCCTTTACGTTCTGTGTATCTCATTTCTTAACGTGCTAGTTAATAAAAATTCTAGGCCTGAGGCAGAGACCATAAAATTAATTATTATTGGTATTCCGCACGCATTTCATATGTGTGTGTGTGTGTGTGTGTGTGTATGAATGTGTGTCTGTAAGTTTTCATCTAGAAAAACGGGCGCCATAAACAAATAATCAAGAAACATTTGATGGCAATAAAAATGAGTAGCTAATATCAACAATACACAGTTGCTCTCGTTTGTTAATGATTGAATGCTCTTAGTAATAATATTTTGTTCTCTTACTCTACAGGGCTGCGTTGATAAACTCATCGAAATCATTCATACGTATTCAATTACTATATTCGCTGTAACCGCTGCTGTTATACTGATGGAGCTGTTGGCTCTCACTTTCGCCTTGAGCTTGTGCTGTGCAGTGAGGAATCAGCATTACAAAGCCTGAGAATTACAGAACTCCCATAGGGAACTAACAGATGATGAAAAGTACTAACAAACCAAATGTAAACTAAAGCAAAAGCGTTACTAAAAACAAAACAAAACAAACAACAAAAACAACAATTGGCGCGTTTTAAAAGAATGCATTTAGTACTGAATTGAAGTTAGAAGCAGCAATAGTTGTAACAAAAGGTGCAACTGCAACTGCATGGCTTTATTTGAATATTAACAGTACTGGAAAATACTGTAAAACACTTTTGTAGTACTTTAATAAGAAGGAAAAACAACTGAGCAATTGTGGAAGATTTGAAATTGATAGAGAGTCAAAAGGCATGAAAATGGAATGAAAATTTATATGAACTTGATACACAAAAAACTTTTCTAAAATATTTTCTACATAAAAACAAAATAACACACAAACAAATTAAACATTTAAACATTTTACAATACCAAGACACAACTTTACAATTTGTACACGAAAAATAAACTTCCTAATATTAGGATAGTTTATAGGCATAAAGCTAAAAGTTTCAAACTCAAATCATAGGAATATATAAATATATATATATATATAGTACAGATAAATACTATTACAAACATAAAAAAAAATTACATACTAGAAATTTAAGCCCAGCAATAATATATATATATTATATATATATATTTTGTTTGACAAAATACGAATGAAATAACAAAAATTCGAACTCTATTTTTTAATTCAGGTTTATCGATTTTGACTATTTAACTATTTTATGTAAACGAAACAAAAGAGCATTCCACAAGTGAAATAATTATATGAAAAATTAAAACTTTCAGTTGTAATTCGGTGTTGCCATCCAAAGATCCAAATCCAAAAACTCTTAACGTTTCTCTTGTGTAAAACCATGTGCTAAAAACAAAAAACAAACAACAAAAAAACACCACAAAAACATTAAATGGAATTCGTTGAGCTTCACGAAATTATATGCCAAATATTTTATAAATTTACAAAATTTGTTTTAGCTATTCAATGTTAAATAATAGCGCACTGTTAACTGATTAACAGGCAGCTGCCTATAGAAGCTCTGCTAAAATTCACTTGCTGTTAATTAACATCAATCTGTAAATGACTCTGCCATTAAATATAAAACACTTAAAAAGCGCACACATAGAAAAATATATACTTTAATAATAGATTTCTATATATATATATATATAATTTAAATTTGATTTCATTATTTAACATTGGTCCAAGTACAATTATGTATTTATATAAAAAGAAAATCTCATATTACCAGCACACTTCATACATTCATACAGAATTATATATTGTAAGCTGTATGAGGTATCTCTACACTCAAATCAAAAACATTGAAAGAATCATATATTTACATACATATATAATAAATACAAAATATATTATTTTACCATGCATTTTAACATTCATTTCATCATACGAAACATGCGAAAGTAAATCAATTTTATATACATTAATTGTTGTTATACCAATTTTGTTGTTAGTTAAACGTAGCTGAGCGTCATACTTTGTACCCTCTCCTATCGTTCAAATAAAAGAAATCTACAACCCAAAACCAATGAAAAAAATTAAATAAAATTTACATTAATCTACAAAATTAAACGTAAAAAAAATACAAATTATATTATATATTTAAATGTACACACAAAAAAAAAAATCAAAATAATAATAATAATAATAATAATACGAAAAAAAGAAAACATTTATTTACATTTTATAGAATTTAAGGCAATTTTTGATTTAGTAAGGTAACAAATCCAAAATGTTTGTGCAAATGAAGTTAATATTTTAAAAATGTAGCCTAGTTAAGTAAACATTTTTTTAATTTCACAAACGTAACAAATTATAAATTATAACAAGACCCAACCAATCAACCAACCAAAATAATGCGTTCAAATTGTAGCAAATTGTTTTAACATAACAAAAAAAAAGAAAGAAAAAAACAAAAAACTTATATAGAAATTAATTAATTACATAAATGTCATTAAAACCTAAAGTTGATAGCAGCACAAAGCTCAGAAATCACAGAAAATCAAAATCAATACATCAAAATACATAAATTACATCAAAATAAAGTACATACATGCGTAATACATTAATTAAACTGAAAATATTTCAATTTTAATGAAGGTAAATTTATTACCTATCGCTGCGCAAATATCTCTGATAAAACCATGAAAACAAGAGTAAAAAACAATTACAATCTACTTATAAACTCAATTCAATATTAAAGAACATTCTTATAACTAGAATGTAATAGAATACATAAAGTTTCTCGTCTGTTGAGAATATAATGCAAGTTAAAGCAATATAAATGAATCCTGAGTTATGGATGCTCAAAGTTGGTAGAAAACGTAAAATATTTGCATAAAGCGAATGAATATATGCACACTCATACAAGCAAATGGTTATTCACCGTCAAATTCATATGATTGTATCAATGCAGTGTCATAAAATTGATAACTCATAAATTAATAAACATCTATTTAACAAATAATAAACCAAATGAGTCTCTTATTTCAACTAATAGTTCTCTTAAGTCTGCCATTATATGCAAGAGAAAATCTGACAGACTACAACTAAGGCTATTCATATGTTAACAAATTTGAAGATCTTAATGTCCTTTTCATAATTACTTTGCAGGATTAGTATTTTTATTTGTATTACTCTTATTTCCTTAGCTTAAGTTTGCTACTATGGAAGGTCAGCGTCCTGTTCATACAGTTCCAGTTTATCGCATCAATATTAGTATATTTGTAGAGAGCCAAACAAGGCTTCACCACAGGACATTGTTATTTTTAAAATTTGATACCAATATTAAATTTTAGATTGAGCAACCCCCAAAGTGGATTTTTTACGGCTTCTGTAGGTACATAAGTCTTAGGGCTTGTCACCAACAATGTGAACGTTGTCCTTCTGAAGTAATATATGGGTACACATGAGTACTGTACACAGACTAAAGGTTGCAGGAGCAGCACCACTGCCTTGAGCCTGACTGATTCATGTGTTTCAATCCATCAATAATGTTGACGTTTGTGTCCTTTATAAATCTGCTTTAAAACTAAAATAATTGGCTTTAAGGATATTCACACTGTTTATAGTAAAGGTTAATATGAAAATTCCATTTATAGCAATAAGTTAAAAGAAGAATTTGAATTGTAATCTGTATAAAGCCTGCTAACTTAATATAATAACTTGGTCTTAATTTCGAAATTCCATTAATTCCATTAAATTTATGTAATCTTTGCTAATAAAACGCAAAAAGTTTATTATTAAATTGTTATTTTTATTAAAATTGTTTATTTTTTGCCCAGTTTCTATTTATTTTATTCATTTATTCATATGAGAGTGTATTAACTTATACAAGAACTGAGATAAAACACATTGATCTGAAGTTTTTACTGATTTTTTGGTATTTGAGAGTTAAACAAAAGTTATAAAATAAATCTTAACTATCATTAGATATAACTAAAGGTGATTTCTGTCTTTGGGTTTGATGAATGTTTTATTTTTTTTTTAAATTTTTGTTTGTAATATTTCGTTATTTTAGTTTAATTGAAAGTTTGATCATAAATTTGAATTATTAGTCGTATTAGTCGCAAACTCGGCTTGAATAATTAACAATTTTGATGCATTAGACAATTAAATAAATTTAGTAATAATTTTGTTTTGTTTCTTTTTTTTAGTTTAGAATAGATTTTGTATTTTGTTTTACATACTATAAATAATATATATATTTATATGTATATTATTAATGAGTATGGATCTGCTCCTATTATAATATGCACTTAGTATAAACAATCCAAATCACTAACCACGTTTGCTGCTGTTAAGTTTTAAAGTATTAACTTTAAAGTTATGTTTTTTTATTTGTTTTTTGTTTAGGTTTCTAAATTATCTTTGTAAATTAAATGAAAGAAAGAGTTAAATTTAAATGTAACTTATACAATTAGAAATAATTCGTTACGATTTTCTTGTTGGTGTGAATGCAATTCGTTTGACTCGCTTCAATCGTTTCCAAATTTTAATTTAGTTTTCAATTTTCATTTTAATTTAAATTACTTATGTTGGAAAATTATTATCATAATTTACATTTTACTAGGTACATTTTGATTTAATTTAGTTTCAACTAAATGCGAATGCAAATAACCTATATAATTTTTCCTTTGATTTACTCTTTTCTGCCATTTTCTTTTTGGTTATATATAATTAAATGATGATTAAAATATATATATTTGTTTATATATTTATGTTTTTTGTTGCTACTCGTACACAATTGAAGGTATTTAACCTTTTGACTAACTAGTTACAACATCATCAAAACTTTAGTATAACATTTTCAATTCAATCAATTTGGGATTAGAGCTTAGTAGACACTTAGTTAGACGATTTAGTTACTAAACAGCTAAAATTAATTAAAATTACAAATATTTATTTTGAATTTAAGTTTTTTTTAAGCATAAAGTTTTTATCAATTGGTTTAAATTTAAATAAATTTCATTTTAAGCGTTTTCAATTTCATTATGGGGTTTTTCTTTTATTACCTAGTTAGACATTTAAGTAGTTATATAGCCATCTTCAGCTTTCCTTCTTACTTTCTTTCACTTTTTGGACAGTTTAAGTTATTATTTATATTGCATAAGTTACATAAACATATATATATATGTATAGACAGTTAAACATACATACTCTTTAATAAATATATACTAGGTATAGTTCTAGGGTGGTTTATTAAGTAGGTCTCCAGGTTTTCACTATATATTTTTTCAAGTTTCCATTCCCATTTCCAAGTTGCGTTATCAATTTTAAATTATGCATTATGTTAAGCGTAAGTATTGCCAATTATATAGAAAAGTTCATTATAGTTGTTGATAGTAATGCAAAAGGATAATTAAGGACACTCTATATATGCTGAAAAACTCTTGAGTTAAATTTGAAAATTTGCTTATATTGTTTTATAGTTTTGAACAAAAGCAGACAATTCACTGGTGCAGGATGCATATTTTGTTGCACGCTGTTGTTGCATGTTGTTGTTGATGTTGTTGTTGTTGTGTTTATATGTAACAATGGAAGAACATGTGTATAACATATAACTAAGAAGGAAATTTCAAACCACATTGATTGTCTCGACTCCGTGAACAGTGGCATTCAATGAAATGCGACATATATAATATAATATATAGAATAAAAAGTTTTGATGAAACAACAATTGTATTGTATGAAAGGTACAATGTACTCAGATGTAAAATATTTCTATTATTAGTTTTCCCCCTTTCCTTTTTCTTTTTGTAATTCAATTTCCTTACTGCCCATTGATATGCTAAAATGAAGTTAGTTTATGTAGTTAGGCATTAAAATGTAGGGCACACGTGGCGCATTAACTTATAATATGAGGGACATATGACACATGGATACATGACTCTAGGTGTTGCATGTGGCAAGCACAAGTTGAAGCTTTGCTCTACATGCAAGCATATTTCAAAATTCAATTTATAAAATGATAATTTATAATGTGTAACTCATGTTGAACATATTGCACTTAAATAATCAATAAATGTTGCTTTAATTGTCAACTGCTGTTTTTCGGTGGTTGTTTTTTTTTGCATTAAAATAATTAAAGTTTTTTTTTCTATATTTTATATAAAAATTATAATATTAACGCAATTGTTGTAGTACATTTTCATTGTATTATTTTTGTTTTAATGAAATTATTTTTATGAAATAGATTCGGACGCCGTTTATTTAATTGATCTCTAATTGACCTCAAAGCTCGAAAATGAATTTCCGTTTTCTTTAAATACAAAAATTGTTGAAATATTATTTATATAAAAATAAAATAATATAAAAATTTAAAGTGAGCCGAGTTATATTTCATTGCGAAGAAACAAATTACAGAAAATTATTATTTAAATGCAATTAGTTTTAATAAAGTTATTTAAAATATACTCACAAAAAGTTTCATCTTATGATTTTTTTTATCATAATTTTTATATATACATAAAATAACACACACACACACACACATTAAGACGAGTACAATTGTTGTGTCTAGATGTGTGTATATTGTTGTTTGTTTTATTTATTATTTTTATATATTTTCTTTTTTTAGTTTCAGAATTTGAATTAAGTAAAGTAAATAGACTGCAATTATCCAATTCCATATTGTTATTATTTTCAATTTTCATTTGTTCAGTTGGTGGTTTAGTGTTATGTTAAGGTTAATATTATTTGTTATTTGTTTTTAATTTTTCCTTTGTGTTTTCATTTTGTTTTTGTTTTGTTTTATAAATACATAAAATACATATATACCATTCATATATTTCATTCATATATTAAGTACATATAAGACCAATTCGCTTTTCACGGCAGGATTTAATTTAAAACATGCTTTAAAAATTACATATTTTATTTTATAAATATTATAATTTAAATTTTGCATTTTCCATCGCATTTCGTCATACAACAATACACTCAAAAGACTTTAAACTATAGTGTGAACATTTATATTATTATTTAATTTTAATCGATTTACTTCTTTTTTAGCTGCCTAAACTAATGTTACTTGATTTAATGACTATTATGTGTATTTCATTGGTATTTTCGATAGTTTACACACATAAATATATATAAATATATATATATATATATATATATTTATATATATATTAATTTAATACAATTATTGTGGGCTTTACTTTTGTTAAGACTGGCGCAAAGTTGATTTGGTTTATTATAATTTATAGATCTATTAGCGGTATTAAAGTCCTAGTATTGCGTATCGGCGGTTCATCTGCTTGTCATCAAAGGTCATTGTCAAACATTTGCAAAGAACGAGTTACCAAATCGTCCTTCAGACAAGCTTCCAGGAATTCCTCTATCGTTATTATGCCATCCTGATTTAAATCCAATTTGCGAAAAACTCTATCAACCTGCAAATTTTAATGAGATTTTATTTTACTTCATTTAATTTGAATGGTCAATAGTTGGTTTTTATACATTATATTTATTTAATCACTTCATCATTAACATATTTTTTTTCTATTTAATCTTTTTTCTTTTCCATTCTTGTCAATTATCTACCCAAACTCATAACTCGCACACATCAGCACTTATCAATATTGTGGCCGGTAGCCTGCATCATAAAATAAAATTTCCGTTGCAGTTTCCGTTTATAGGTGTACACACACACACATCATCCGTTTGGCAGCTTACACAGCTGATTCCCTTGAACTGAACCCACATATGTCTATATATATATATATACGTATAAATGTATATATGTATATACCTACATATGCACTCGTTATCTTTGTTTGCACAATAATAATTACTCATACGCAGCGTTAACCACGCCAATGTCGGCTTATTCAGCACTAACGTCAACGGATGCTGCATGTTACGTCAACTGCGGCTTATGCATAAAAAATGAAGGATGCACTTCGAAATACACTAACAAGCGACTTTATATATTATTAATTCAAACGATTCTCTCACATTTCTAGCTTTCATCTATTAAAAATAAAATGTGAAAATGTCAAGAGGAATTTCGCCTTATCCAGTTATCTATAGACTGATTATTGATTCAACATACTTGAACATAAGAACTAAAGTTTATTTCAAACTACTTTATAAACACTTAAAAGTTATAACTGATTTATGAATATAAATCTTACTGCAAGTGGGATTTGTAATTGAAATTATATTATTTTGCAAAGATACTAAACTGAAGATATTTTATTACTATAATTGATTGTAACATAAACAGAAATAGAGATAGAGAGATTCTTTCCCAGGTAGATTTAATATGTTTATTTTATAATTGTAATTTTATATAATCAGAATTCTTACCTGATCTCTCGCCTTGCGATCATCTTCTGGCTGATTTGGTCTTCTGCCCATAAGCTCGTGTATAGCTAGAACAATTTCGCTTAATTCCCCGCGACTTATTCTACCATCTCCATTAAGGTCATACAATTTGAAAGTCCAGCGCAGACGCTCATAAACTGATCCCCTCAATAGAGTCGATAAGGTGACCAGTAAATCCTAATTATATATAAATATATGAGTATATTGTAGAGTAATAAATATATTGCATACTTTTTGGCATCAACCAAGCCAAATATCATTAATATTATTATTCGTAATTATAAGTGTAATTACCCGAAAACTAATGGCTCCGTTGCAATTAACATCGAAGGCTTTGAACACATAATGAGCATATAAACTGGAATCTGTGGTAATAGAAAATATGAAACGGTTTTTAGTACTTAGTAGACTCAAGGAGTGTCATTTTTTTGGTGGGTTGGGTTCAATTGCAAGAAAGTCCCCTCCCCCCATCCAAAAAAAAATTGGCATACATAAACGAAATGCTGGCTTAAGTGACGCTTTATGACGCGCAGCTATAAAAATCCAAAAGACGCTAGCAAGGCCATTGAATTCAAGTACATATAAATGTATATATATATATATAAATATATATGTATATGTATAATATACACCAAATATATATAAGTATTTTTATATATATACCAAAAATACTTACTGCCATGAGGAAAGAATTTGGCGTAAATATCCTTAAAACAATCCTCGTGCACCACACCCTCAGGACATTCCTGCAAAGCAAAATAAAATCTCTATAAAAATATGAACGCAAATATAATAGCAATGGTTAACGCTGAAAGCTTGGCTCGCACGCCTTATGAATCCTTATCAAAAAATTTGTTCTCTGTATTTGCTCTTTACCTATCTCGCTCTCTCTATCTCTATCTCTCTCTTTCTTTCTTTGTCTCTCATTCGCATGAATACATGCTATCATGGAACGGAGTAAATCAAGTGTACATTGAAGCCTTAGCTCTTACATAAGTGGAGACAATGTTTGCTTTAATGGCTCTGATAAAATGTTTTCAAACTCATTAATTTTAGTAAATAACTAAGATAATAACTGATGCAATATATATATTTTTTTTAAATATATTTAAATATTATACAAATTGTATTAGGCTTAAATAATTATAAGAGTAACGAAACTTTAAAACAGAATTGCACAAAGTTTCTTTAATGGTAAATACTTTGTCATATACAAAATAAATAATATATATTTCTACTGATTAATAAAATGTTTATATATATATTTATATATATATATATATATAAATCTGATTAGAAATAGTATCATTTATCTGTGTTCTCTCTGTACTCTATTCAGATTTCTATAGCATTTCAATGAATTGCAGACTCTGTTGACCCACTTTTGGAATCTTAGTAAAAGAAGTGTGCTTTACTTGAATATATGAATGCGTGTTAGTGTTTGACACACATACATACGCATACATTCACGCATAGCAACGACCACAGTTACAATCACACACAGAATAAACTCGAAATGCTTTTGCAATGAAATTCAAAACGCGTGTGCATTAAATTGGCTGTCATAATTCGTGTGCTCTTTCACACCATCTTTCTCACTCTATCTCTATATATCTATATGTTGTATATATATATGAGAGTTTCTCTGAGTTGCTTGCCTAAGTTGGTTATAAATTTGAGTACTCAGCCTTATCCGGAAATTCAAATTCATATAAATATGTACATTAGATGCAAGTGAGCGTGAGTGTATTTATTGTGGACCGAGTGTCCTGGGGTTTTAAGGAAATGGTTTGTGGTGTATGTTGGGAGTGTAGTGTAGTGCGTTGCGTTGTGTTGCGTGTGTCCACTTACTGTTTTGAATCCTCTGTACATGACGCGGATTTCCTGTTTGGTGAACTTTGTTTGACGGCACAGATCCTCAAGAGCAACCGGTATGGGTTTAGGCACACGTGTTTGTTCTAGCTCGTAGACAACCTCTTCGATAGGACTTTCTGGTGGCGAGGCCATTGTTGTATTTAGATTTCGATTTGGGTATGGGTTTGTATTGGGTTTTCACTTGAAATGTGCGTTGCTTAATTAAATTTATTTGCTTAATTATTCTTTGGCTTATTTAAAATTTTAATACAATATCAATTTCCATTTTCCTTTGCTCGGTAAGATGAGTTCATTAGTGATAATCATACATATGTCTACAATATATATATATATATATATTAAATTTTCCGTTTGTGTAATTTCCTTTAGCTGTTGCTTCTATTTTGGGATTCCTTTGCCTTTACATTTACAGCTCAGGCACTAATGAGGCAAACGTGGCTGTAAAGAGTCGGAAAAGCAACATGAGCAATGGGCCAAAATAAAAAATATAATAATAATAAAAAAAGAAAAAGAAAACATAAATAATTGAGCCAAACGAAGCGAAGGATGCCAACGCAAGGACGCAGCTCATCAACAGCGTAAGGTCTGTCGTTTTATTGTTAAATTGTAAAGGTCAAACTGCAGTTGCCGGAAGTATGTTCTGTTTATGTTGCAGCTACTACGAAGCTAACCAACGAGCAATCATGATACATACACACAAATACTATAGACTTTTATTAAAGAAAAGCAAAAATATTTTTATAGAAAAATCAATGAACTGTATGAACGAATTATGTTCATAACTGTAAGTCATTTAGTCTGACTGGAATCCCTTTTGGAACAAATAAATCTGATTAGAATCATACAGTCGAATGTTCCCCATAAGAAAATACAAACAAACAAATATGTGTTACATATATACTTTATCTATTATACACATTTTATACATTTGTGTAAATAAAGAGATTAGCAACTAATTGTAGCAACTTTGCAGCGTAAGCATAGAAAATTCCTTTGATAAATATTATTGTATCTAAGCGTTGAAATATGTTTGGCTTAACATACAGCATACAACATACATACGAACATGTCTCACATACGAACATGTCTTAACTAAGCCAGAGAACACACAAGAAAATCACATTCAACATGTATGAAGTGACATTTAAAGTTTGACTATGAGCATGTTTCTTCTTGCTTCTGCTAAATAGCATGTTGCGATTCGTTATTAATACGCTTCCATACAAGTTTTATGCTGACGTTTTGCCTGCATTTGCTTTAATTTCTTATCTTCAATTTCGTCTCTTTGTCTTTGTTTCGCTCAGCAGCCACAGGCCCAACGACTCAGCATATTCACTCAATTCAAGTATAATCTGATGTTCTCTTGTGAAGAATACTCATACAACAACAGGAATGAGCACATAACGTCGATGCCATTTTTATTTCTCCAGAAACTTTGCCTTTAGCTCTGTGAGTATTGCAATGTATATGTGTGTGTGTGTTTAAACTTTCTTGCACCGATATGTTAGCGAATTGCAAATGTTGATTTGAAGTATTATTGCGTGCCATAAATCGAACCGAATCGACGTATGCACCAACCATTCCTTTATGTTTTTACCGGAATATTTGCCAAAGAGAGATAGGGATTTCAAGTAAGTTAACTTGCTACCAAAGCAACTAAAAGGATGCGAATCAGTAACTTTTGCTGTTCATATTATAATAGATTAAAATACATAAATTGTATTACTATATAAAATAATCTTAGTATAATAAAAAAATAACCTTTAAGTTAAGAGTAAGATATAAAATATACCATTAATTTTTAAAGTAAATACTGTGATATATACAAATTGATTTATTAGCTAACTTATTTGATATATTGTCAATATTTTCTTTGATGCAAAACTGTACAAAAGTAAGCACAGAATAATGCACGTCACTTTGACATTGCATTCGATGAAAAATGAAACTAGTTATGAGACACATCCGTTGGTACAAGTTGATCGGATTTATTGCGAACTTCTGTAAATAACTTGACCTTTCTATGGAAAATGCAATTTTACTTCAATGTTGAATACACAAGCGGCAAAAAAAAAGAAAAAAAATAAAATAAAAAGAAAAAAGAAATTTCTATGACTTCGCACCATTTCTATTTGAATCGTATTTACACGAACGCATACACACACAAACACACACATACAGAGAGGAAAAGAATATAAAAGTGGAATGAATAAATGGTAGGGAGAACTTTCATTTCCGACGTCACGGCTATTTTTCAGATGGAATTGATAAATTCAGTAGATAGGAATGAAAGAAAAGGGAAATGGGTCACAGCCACGGCGGAAATAGCTTTGACAGCTTAATCCAAGCAAATATTTCTAACAGCTCTTTTTATAACAATTTGCTGCGGTAATTTGCTTTTTGGCATTAAAATTAAGTTAAACTTCATATTTTTACGCTGCTCTCAAATATAAAGATATGCCTCAAGTCATTCCTCAGACTTCCTCAGCCTTCCTAGCCTTACAATTTTTGCAATTTAAATGAATTTCAGCCTGTGAAAGTGCTAGTCCAATACAAAATTCATCAATGCCACAACTCACTTAGTTTAAGTATCGTGACATGCTTAGAAATGCAGCAGCTATGTAAAAGGACACTTCTGTCAGGGTTATATAACCGCATCGAATCGATATACATCATAAAGTCTATATATATTTATATATTCTTTTTATCGGTATGCAAAACAAAAATATCCAAAAGCAAAGGTTGTTATCAAGCATACTTATTTTAATAAATCTATAATGCAATAAATTAAGCTATTTAACTTACTTTGAGGGTTGATTAAGCTATTGACTGGATTGTGGGGTTTAGGTATTTTTATTGGCCTAAAGTGAAAGGCATTTAGAGGCAATAGTTTAACGATGAATATAATAATTGCATATCAATCAATAGATATTTACTTACATATATAATTATAATAAAAACTATCAGATAAGAGAAGCAACTAAATCTATCGACTTTAAGATAAATATAAATATAATTTATTATGTTAAAATCAACTTTGATTTCAACATCCTTAAAAAATGCTGCGACTTTATAAAAATTGAAATTAAGGAAACTACTTTTCATTTATAAAATAAATTATATGAATTATTAATTGAAAATAGTTTATAATTAATTAAAAATATTGTTATAATTATGAAATTTAATTTTATTTTTATTTATATTTGTTTACATTATAAATTATTGTACCAATTTATCCTTCATCTTCGATAAAAATAAATTTACTTAACTTTCACCAAGTTTTCATTTCCCAATAATTGTTATATTATTATTAATAATACTCTGAGTTATAACAAAATAATAGTTAAAAGTTAATACTCTACCAATGCTAGTTAAATATTATAGTTCTGTATTGAGTCTTCACTGAGATTTATTTGAAAACCATTTTCCTTAAAGTTTTCCAAAAATTAAGTTGAAGCTATCTCCTCTACTTCTATTTTTAGTAGTATTAAGATTTTATCATCTTAATGTGATTTAAATTCAGTATTTTCACATATCAGAAACTGCCTTGGCATCAACTTTTTATATGCTTTAAGTGGGCAGCTATATAAAATTTGCATTTTAATGTATTTAACGACATTCTATTATCATAAGTAGCTTTCCATTCTGGCAGAAGCATAACGTTAAGAATGTCTTTTTCAGCTGAAGCTCTAAGAAGCAGCTGCTGAGTTGGCACAGTTGGCAAACTAATTGCATGACTCTATTTGGCTGCTGCAGTGGCAGCCAAAGTTGCAGTGGCAGTTGTAGTTGCAGTTGCCTTGCACTTTACAGCATTTTTATATCGTTTAAATAGCGGAAGTCATGAGTTCAGGGTTTGGATGAACAAACCCTTTTTTAATGCAGGACACACAAAAGCCTTACATATAGAAACAGTTACTGTTGGCTGTTGGCTGTTGGGTTTTGGGTGTTGGTGCTGTATGTGTATAGCTGTTCCGTTACCCTTTCAGTTTGAATGGCAGAAGCATGTTTGTCAAATATCACGTATACGACATGTGTTTCCGCCTGCAGGCACACTAACACCCCCGTAAACTGAATGCCTGCGAGCAGTAATATTCAATGGTTAGCGTAGCCAGCTAATTAAATATTAAACCAGGTCAAAGCTTAAACGTTTTAATGCGCAAATCTTTATTAGCCAATTTGCAATGGGCAAACCGTAGCTCTAACAAATATTTACACACTTTCTACATTTACAAAGTACAGTGTAAACATTGAAATACGCTTAAAGCGTTTTAAAGCCAAAAGGAATTGCTATATTGTTGGCATATTCAAATTTTTGTTGAAGCTATGCCAAGAATTGTATGTTTATTCATTTGTCTAATTGTGTTTGTCTCTGTATATGTATGTTGTGTGCCTTTGTGTGCGTGTGTGTGTCTGCGGTCTAAAGTTGAAAATATGTAAATGGAAAAGTGGAAACTACTCAGTTTCTACTCAGCTCAGCTCTGCTCTGTTCTGTTCTGTGTTCGTCTGTTGCTCTGCTGGAATGGTGTGCATGTCAGGGCTTAGCTTCTAAATAGCAACGACAGCAGCCGCACGAAGGACAAGGCCTGCTGCTTCTCAACTCGCCTTGCATGCAGTCATGCAATGCTACTTGAATAAAAAATACTCAAAACAAAAGTAAAACCAAAAGCCAAGCCCCTACCTACACTCCTACCTACACTCCCATCACAGACACACACACATTTATATATATATATATTTAGATGTACTTACAGTGGTTTCAATAGTCACTAAATTGTTAGCATATAATATTGTTATTAGTTCTTCTTAGTACAATAATAACAAGTTTTAAGTTAACTCATCAGCTTGTACTACATTGCCTGCTGCAACATGTGCAACATGTGCAACACAAACACAATAAAGTTACTTAATATTATTGCAAAGTTATGCTAAGAGACAGCTAAAGCTGATTAGAATGGAAATAGAAGTTGCAATTTTGAATATTGTTACATAGCGAATATAATAGATATATTTATATATATGAGAAAAAGTATATTTAGTATTTGTCTTGAGACACTGTGCAATTTCCATTGTCTCTGTGTGTTTCTCATTTGCCATTTTCCGGGGAGTGGCATAACTAGTAGAAAGCAATCGTCTAACTAACCAGAAACTATCTAAATAAAAAAGACAGTTGTGACACGCAACCGCAGAAACCTCTATATTTATAGTAACAGTTAACTAAAGCAGATGCTACTGATTATATTTATATATATATATATATACACGGTATATTATATACTTATTTATATTGCATTTTTTGCTTAGATGTGTATTATTTGTTAGGGCATAACAATTATACAATTGAATTTTTGGCAAATGTAAAACACCCACGAGGTCGACAGTAGATCTCATTGCAACCGCAAACACAATAAATCAACGCCAATTATATTCATTTTTTTTTTCTATTTTCCTTTTATTTTTGGTTTTGCTTAAGGGTTAAGTTCAGTTTCTTGGCCAAGTTGGCGGCTCAACAAATGATAAACGACTTTCAGCAACGAGCCAACAAAAGATTGCAACACTTCCCAATCTGTTTTTACAGCTTGGCTAGCACTTGATTTGAGATTGAGATTACCATTGCGCTAGTATACGAACTAATACTAGTATATTATATAGTATATAGCATATAGTATATATGTAATCGTTATACTAGCTAAAACAATATCTGGCAAGTGCTTTTGCCAAAAGAGAAACGGCCAAATAATGAACCAGTGCATTTCGTGACGACATGTGAGAAATATTTGCAGTAAATTGAAATTTGCAAACGATTTTAGCATTTCATTTGTTTGTGTGGCAGGTCCTTGTGGTTGCCTGTGGAATCATGTTGGTTACATGCATCATGATTTGATATGCACTTCTCTTCAAATTTCTAATATTACAAGTCTACACGTAGCCAGTGTGACCATAGTGCACTATACAATGACATCTATATTGGGTTGTATTATCGTTGATATGTTTTATGTATAATTTAGTATAATTACTGCAACGTTGCAATCATGCATTATTTGTGGAGAGACACAGAGAAACGTTAATTAATTTTAAAATGCATCGTGTGACAAGCTAAACCCTCTCACTCTCTCCTTCTCTCTCTCTTTGCTTTGATTATAATTAAATTTTATGGCAGACTTGGCTAATGCAATTGAATCAATGGTATGCAATCAAACCAAGTGGGAGAAATTCAATCTGCGACTCTCAAAGCGTAAGTATATGGAGTAAAATTTAATTATCTTTTTTAATACGCTACAAAATTTATGAATTAAAGGGTATTTGTGGTTTGCCTTGTTTGTATTAAGTATATGCCCTTTTTGTGAGCAAAGTGAACATATTTCAAACAAGTTAGCAGCCCTTTAAATAATTAAGCATAAAGAGCATCAATTCAATTCTGATTCAGCCATGAAATTACATTTTAAATGATAGCATTCGAATTGCATTTAATATTGGAAAACTATAAATAAAATGTAATTGCTCAATAAATAAGCTAAATATATTATATACCGATTTTATACAAAATCAAAATTGTAAAAAGTTGCAACAGGTTTTAAACGCTTCATAATAATTTAAGCCGCAAAAAATTTTTCCTATTTGTAGACATCATTGATTCATGTGAATTGGTGAGCTGTGTCAAAGGTTAATGAATATCATATAAATAACAGTTTGTAAATTTGCGCAGTTATATTCAAATTATTACATTTGAATATTGTTTTTCTTTCTTTCTTTTGTATCCTTTATATATCATGCAGCATATCAATATAAAATTTATACGATTGGCTGTACAAACAATTTGACTGCATATAAATTAACTGATTGAAATGCACAACATAAATATTTATAGAATATGTTATTATATATTTTTTTTAAATAATATAAGCGCAACTTTAGTTGCAATTCTCTATAAATGTGTGTGACGCATAATTAAAGTTTTGTAGATATGCCAAAAAGTTGGCAACAGCAGAAAAGTTGAAGGCATTTGGACAAGAGCCAGCTGATAATATAAATGGCTTATGACTGTAATGGGAAAATATGAGATAGAAAACGGAAGCCATTAGTTATTATAAGTTTGCTTGTCCCGTAGGTGACCACTTTGTTGAATATTGTATTCAATTATACGATAGGACAGACTGGTTGACAGACAGAGCGACAGAGAGACAGACAGCCAGCTGGGAGCAAACTGTGCGCAACTGTGCACAACATTGCGTATACGTATTGAAGCATATAAATACCATTTTTATTTTTTTTCGCACACTATGGATTTAAATTTTAGTTAACCATTAAGCATGCGTTTCGTGCACATCTCAGGGGAAATCAGGCAAAAACGTTGACGGCAACTAACTTGCTTCAAAAAAAGTAGCATTAACTTTTGTTAGTTGCTCTCCTTCGGTTAGTTGTTTGCTAATGAAAAATGAGACAGACCAAAAAAAGAGAATATATATATATAAAAAAAGGAAGTAAGAAACCGCTTACAAAAGCACAGTGATAATTTAAGAGCATACATGCAGCATTACATCCCCATGGAACTTTAAGATAAACCAAGAAACAATAACAAATTACACCCCTGAGTGTAGAATAACGTGTTGTGTCTGTTGTATTTTTATTTCTCTTTGAGTTTCTACATCTACTATCTTGTGTCTTGTGTCTTGTTTCTTATGTCGTATGTTGTGTATGTTGTGTATGCTGTATGTTGTGTATGCTGTATGTTGTGTGTCCTTGTCCTTGTCCTTGCTTAGTTTGTTTCTAATGTTCGACTGTTACTCAAGGGAGCGTCGTTTGCAAACATTCTCACCATTCCAACGGATATCCTTCTCTACAGTTAAGTACCATTAGTATGCTATTAGTTGTAGCAAATACCAAAAGTGATTATAATCTAAATAAATTATTAATTATTAAATTCTATTCTAGCTAAAACAAGTCTGAATTTCAACTTCACGTGACCAACTTGGATATTCGCTTCCGGCAAGCGGTAATTCTTGGAAAATTGACAAGTTAATTGATGCCTCACCTATCTGCAACATAAATAAAGGATTCCAACTATTGATTTATTTAGAACTTATGTATAAGAAAAAGCTAAAAATATATATTTGTAAATGATGTTTAATTTGTATGAAATAAAGAGTATAACATTTACATATAATTTATTGTTAGAAATAAATAAGTTTTATAAACAATATTAATCGATAGTATACAGTATCAGAAGTAATAATTAACTAATCACATACATATTATTAATTAATTAATAAATTATAAATTCCTATGAAATGTAACTGAAACTCAAGTCCTTCTGCTATAGCAACTGTTTGCTTTCCCAGTAATACTCCAGATCTAGGACAAATGTCAGGACTTTATATGAAAGACTCTGCTTTACTTTTTAGCTCTTCAGCATAATGTGCTTTCAATCAATCAGATATATATAACAAATCAATATCCTTTTCATATATAAAACTATAATCTCCATAGTTAATGATAATATCTAACAATTGATCACTAGTCAGTAGTATATAGACTATCTTCCTTTAATAGTCATAGGGTATGGAAAATAATTTTGGAAACTAGCATTTAGTTATGTTGAAAATTCGTTTCTCAATTTGGTTTCTTTGCCAAATTTTTCTTTGTTTTTTTGTTTTGCTGTTTTTCTATTTTACTTTTATACTATTTTTCTTGTATGCCCGGCGG
Source organism: Zygothrica quintamaculata (assembly GCA_037044455.1). Classification (NCBI taxonomy): domain Eukaryota; kingdom Metazoa; phylum Arthropoda; class Insecta; order Diptera; family Drosophilidae; genus Zygothrica; species Zygothrica quintamaculata. Next base: position 220,333 of record JBAMBS010001713.1, on the reverse strand, counting down.
AAATAAATTAAGCCAGCTCATAAATTAAAGCAATTCAAGCAAAAAAAATGTTGCCCAGTCAACATTTGTGGTCTTTATACTATTATTTTTGTATTCGTATTCATACTTACTATATATATACATATATATCTACACATATTTATAACTTGGCTAAAAATTATTGTTGTGACTACACACACATAGTCTTCTATGGTGTAGAGAGTGTTGTCCTCAATTTCTTCCCTTTTTTTCTATAGCAATCCACCAAAAAAATTGCTAAGCATTTGCGTTTTGCCTTTTGCTTTTCTTGGCCGATAAAGAAAATTATTGTCTAAAACTTGGCGAATATCGCTGAACCGGAAGTGCTGGGGCTATAAAAACTAGCGGGCTTTTGTTATGGATCTGTTAGTGTGGGTGTCTACATTTGTATAAATACATACGTATATATATATATATATGTATGTGTGTAGATTTATATGAATATATTTGTATGTTTGTGTCGCCAGCAGGACGACGTTCAATGGCGTTTTATAGTTGAGCATTTCGCACAGTTACACACTTCTATTACAAACGTATATGAATTTCTAACCCCTTCCACTGCTACCCCCCATTTGGTAGTGGCTTGTGGGTGGGGCTTAACTATTTTGGCAGTTCGTTAGTTTGACTGGCCGACAATGAAGTCAGTTTTTGGCTAGCTAGCCAGTAAGTCCTTCATTGTAGGAGTTACTAAAAGTTTTTAGAAAGGAAATGCAGCGCCAAGTTTTTTTGATTTTATTTCATTTTAAATTATTTTCTCTTTTGTTTCCTTCTTTGCATATTTTCCAAAACTCAACTGCATTTGTCTGGCTTTAGTTTTTGTTTCGTAGACCAAAAGTTCTGATTGCATTTGATAGAGAAATTAATGAAAACAATTGCAGGATATAAGATTTTGTTTTGTTTTGACTTTAGTTGGTCCTTTAAGTGGCCCAAGTGGCCCAGAGTGAGTCCTTAATGTAACTTCAATGCGATACACTTGCATGTAACAAGCTTCCGGTATCGTAGCTGCTAGACACCCACACATATACACACACACTTTCTCATCTCTGCTATCTTTTCGAAATGAGTTTGACATTTGTATCCTTCTGTTTGTATATCTCAGTGTGTATGTGTGTGTATTTGTTGTTAGTAGAGCGTATCATGTAGCTGATTGCTGTTTCAGTCAACTCGAGACTGGTATTCGATTGGCTCAATTGGCTGCTCTTGATGTGAATGTGGCTTTCAGTTTGTCCTGTCTACTTGTAACTAGTATATAGATTTAAGTGCACAATAAACTTCCCTCTATTTATGCATTTCACTTGAGACTTTGGTTACAAATATTCAAACAGCATTCGCTCTCACAGAACAAAAGTATCTTTGAGGTACTTCAAATTGTAGTGAACTTAAAACTGCTTAACTATATTTTTAAAGAATATATAACATATATATATATATATATATATAACATTCATTGTGTTCGTATAAAAGTAATGTATATAACTTTTATTAAAGCTCATTGCGTTAGATTATTATTGGTAATTCTATTGAATTGTTATGTTCAACACCAATAACAGTCGAGAGAGCCAAACAAAATGAAAATTGTGCAAAACTTTTTCAGCTAAAAATACAATTCAACAACAAAAAAACATACAACAATCAACATTCAACAACAACAACAACAGCAAAAAAACAATGGCAATAAAAAGGAAACATTCAAAGCACGATTTATACAAAAAAGAAGAAAACCTTAGTCTACGCCGAAATGTATGCTATATATATTTGGCATTTTGGGTTATACAGCAATAGAATGACTGTCGACTCGCCGACTGACGGTCTGTGCTCTTGTTGGGCTGCTGTTTAAGGCCACTTTTACTTGGCCACTTACTAGTCCACTGAGTCGCCCAGTCGCGGCACAGTAATTAATGCCTGCAAGTGCCACTCAGTTTTCTTCTTTTATTTCTTATATATATATATGTGTGTGTATAAGTGCCTGTATTTATGTGTAAGCGTGTGTGTGCTTGTGTAAAGGCTGCGCAGCGTTGCCATATTTCAGTTGTTGTGTTCTCAACTTTTTGGGGGTGCTTGTTAATTGCATGTTTTCAACGTATGTTTCGTTTTCAACTGTGAACATACCGCGCATCCCCCTCCCGCTCCCTCTACAAATGTTTAGCAATAAAAAAAATTGTTACAAAATCTTTGCATCAAGGTCAAGCAAGCACAAGCCAAAGCCAAAACCAGAACCAAAGTGTATGCTAAAGCTATCAAGTCTAGTCCTAGGCAAGGCACACATGGCGTATGCGTATTGCCCCTTGTGAGCAGCAACAAACTTTGAATACATCAAATTGCCATAAAGACAACAACAGCAGCCCATTTAAAGATAAAATTACAAATATATATATTTAAATATATATATACCTTACACTTAGTATGTATAATATATATATATATGTGTACATATGTATATGTATTCATGACCAACATGTTGTGCATCAATTTCTCATATAGTTCTTAGCACGTTTCTGTTTAATAACTTGAGCAATCATGCGACAATATTAACAATGTTAAGAGATTATGGCTTATATTGCAAATATGAAAACTAAAGCGTTACTTAAGTAAATATTGGTAATATATATGCTATTTATAAGAAATTTAGTTATAATGAGCCTATTTGTAAGTCAATTTAAGATTTAAGATTTAAGATTTTCAATATGCAGCACAAATTGAACTTGAATAAAATGATTTCAATGCTTATATATACATATATATATATAGGTATATAATTATACATAAATGTACTTATATATTTTCCAAGTAAAATTGTATAAAAAACATAAATAATGTTAATTACTTTCATGTTGTATAACGTTCTTTGTGTGATAGTTATAGTTGTATGTTTCGTACACAATTCATAAGCCTCAACTTGTTTGTTTGAATTAGTTTTCTTTATTTTGGAATTGTATATATATATTCAAGTATATATATATATATATGTGTATGTGTGTGTATGTATGTATAGTCATGTCTTAAGTACTCAGGGGTGTATCTTTGTTTGTAATTACCTGTGTATTTTGATAGCCTTAAAGCCAACACCGAAGGTGATTAGGCAATTTGTGTAAGCGGCTGAATCATTTCACGCCTTCTGGTTTCCATTTTCCGTTTGCGTGTTTTATGGCTTAGATAGAAGATATTCGACCATTACAATTAAAGGTCAGAGGACTTGCCCAAACCAAATCGTGACTTAAATAATGTCAAAGCGTTTCTTAATCAAATTCAAAGGACAAATAATTGAATGCCAATGCTTCAATTTCAAATAACATTTTGTTTAATGTCTGGAAAATTGTAAATATTAATTTAATTTTCTATTTTTATACTACTAAAATTGTTTTTCCATTGCTTTCATATTTTTTTTTTTTGTTAAATCTAGTTTATTATTAAATTGTTTTTTTTTTCCTTTTTCCATTGTTTTATATGAGTTTTTTTTTTTTGCACACTTTGTACAAGAGCAGCCACTTTTGTGTAGGCGTAGGCGCATGTGCATGTGCATGCGAGCCTGAGTGTATTGGTGTGAGTGTGTGTCTGTGTAATTGTGTGTTAACGAAAGTGGAGCGCACCTTGATGCTATTTTTAAAACCCCATACACAAACACAACAACAACAGCCGCAACAACAATAGTCGCTCAGTTTTACTAAGTGTTTTTTTTTTTTTTATATTTTTTCTCCCTGTTGTTGCCGCGTCCTGTTGCAGCATCCTAGGCCAAGTTTGGTCTATTGTTATTTCACTAGCAGTGTGCTGTTGTTATTTTTGTTGCTGGTGCTGCTTGTGTTAGTTGCCAACACTTAACATATAGCTGGGCAAATACCGTAAAGCATTATATAAATATATGACACAGAACCTTTTACTCACACATTATTTAATGAATTGCTCTGCAGTTGAAGTGGACTTTAGCTATGAGAATGTTGCAGGATAACATGACCTTCAAATAAGTTCAAGTGAAATTAATTCATTTAAAAAACGACACAATAAACTGTTGCTTGATTGTAAAACAAATACTCTTAAGAAATATATTACTATTTTTATATTTATTATCAATTCCGATTGAGAGTAATAATAGATTAAAATATGTAAGCCAAGTCTAGACAGACTGCCAAATATTACAAGAACTATATTAAAGTAGACTTTGTGATATGTTACTATATTTGATAGTTAAACAACAAGTGACTGTGCAACTACGTAAAAGGAGAGCCAAGACTTTGTTAAACATCTGGTATAAGCTATGGGATAGAAAAGATTGTTTTATAGGTTTAACTACAAGAATTTTTGTGTTGAATTGCATTTGTAGTTTGTAGCTTAAGTTTAAATATAAAATATAAGTTTTCAGTCAAAGATTAATATAAATAATTAAAGATTAATAAAAAGACTAATATATTAAATTGCCTCCTATTTATGCTATAGTTAATTCAAGCTTCAAAAATCCTTAATTAACGCAGCAAAGTATTAATATCAGAAGTTAAGGTTAAAGAAGTAAAACTATATTGATTAAATATTTTTATAATAATTTTATATTAAATTAAATTAAATGAAATATGATTTAAAATTAAAATAAATTTAAAATAAATGCTTATATATAATAATAAAAATAATAATAATAATAATTAATTAGAACAAATATTTGAATTTATTCGTTAAATTCTTTATTTCAAATTATTTTGCTTTAGGTCCAACATTCTCAGTGTTCTATGAGAACGTTATAAAATGTAACAGCTTAAGGTTTTAAAGTTAGTTTTAATCAATTTGTGGATTATATCTTATATTGTTTAGAATGTTTAGGGACCTAAAACTTCAGCTGTATGTGTGCACCTGTGTTGTCCGTGTATAGTGTGTGAATGTATGTGTTTGTGTCTTTGGCGCCTGGTTAAATAATCACTTGCGATTAAAAGTTTATACAAATACATGCACATATGTGTAAGTACACACATATATATATATATATATAGGTATGTGTATACACATAGGTGTGTATATATATAAATATGTATCTGTGTAACTTTAAATGCGTGAATTTTGCCTTTCTGGTGTTCTATTTTCTGTTTTAGTTTCAAGTTTCTTTTATACGTATTTTTCTTTTTTTCTTGCTTGCTTTTGCCTTTGTGTTTTATGGCGCCTGACGTCGGTTAAATAAGTTGTTGTTTATAGTTCGTTTTTATGTATGTATAGTGTATAGCATATGAGTGTGTAGGTGAGAAATTTGCATTTGTACCGTTACGCTATTGTTTACGTTGTAGGCTACTTTGTTTGGCTTGACTCTGCTATATATGATAATATGTTTAACTTTGATACCTTTTGATGGCGCTGAAGACGGTCAAAACGCTGGATGGAAGTTAACATTAAGGCATGGCAACAGCTCCAAATACTGCGTTCCAGGACTTTAACTTGACTTCTGACACAATACGCACACTTCAAATGTACTTTGCTATTCCTGTTTCCTTTTCTTTTCCTTTTTCTGGTTGTTTGTTTTTGATTTTAGCGTGTTTCGTTTTAATTTGGTAATGAGTTTGGCTTCTTAATTTATATATTTAAATAGTTGAGCACATTTTTTTTGCTATACATATATAGGTTCCCGTTTTTTTTTTTGTTTTTGTCAACTTGTCACTCACTTGACTTTAGTTACAACCCGCACGCACAAACATTTTAATTTTTCTTGTTCGTGGCTGTTGTTGTTGTTATTATTGGTGTTGTTGTTGCTATTGTTGTTGCTGTTACTGTTGCTGTTGCTGTTGTTGCTTAAATTCGCTTGCAAAGGGAGCGACAAAGCAAAAAGCCAAGCTGGCAGCCTGAAAAAGTAAAAAAAAAAAACTGTATCTTTTAGATCCGGGCATATCCTTTATCTCGGACACAGCAGCAGCGCAGTCGACATCACGCAGCAGCAGTTGCTGCGACGCCAGCAGAACAGCACCAAAAAAAGCAGCTGCGGCCGTGGCACCGCCAGCAGCTGTAGCAGAAAAAAATTTTATCGTCTACGCTGCTATGCGAATATTTAAAGCTTGTTTATATAAAAATATTTAACAATTTCTAATCTATCAACAACAATAGTAACAACATTCACAATTATAGACAACAATTTAAATAATAGAAGCAAAATACCATTAAAAAAGTGAAGAACAAAAACGCGCAGCGTTGCCGCCAAGCAGCCCTGTTTTCGTTACCGTTAAAATAAACCGTTTGAGTTAACGTAGAAAAATTCACGATGCGTACACGCGAGTGTCCTATACACAACTGATTACAGTCATATTCCTTGCAGCGACGGCGAATGCCGACTGCGGTCGAACGTTAGCAAAACAGCGACGCTGGCGTCACAACGCTTCGCATACGATTCGTTTAGCTTTGGTTTCGTGTCGGCAGGCCGACGGGAAAAGCGGCCAGGTTCCGTTGCCGAAATTTGACTAAGCACAGCTTTAGCTTTGCCTGACGTTGACAGCTGAGACTACAACAGAGGTTGAAACGATAGCAGCAGCTGCGACAGATTCACATTATTATGCTCTCGCCGCAACGTTGACAACCGAGGCTCTTGCGGCGAGACTAAACTTCTGATAGAGAGCACACGCAACGGCGAAGAGAGTGAGTACAACACAGAAGCAGATAGTATTTCGCTATACAACATATTTATATGGGTTTGAAAGTCATAGCCGCTGAGCTTACAATGGAATTGTTTATTGAACTGAACGTACACTAATATTTTAATCATAAGTACATCTTTTTTGTATTTACTTTTTCCTATTTATAACTCTTTTTTTTTATTTTTAATTACTATTTTTATTAAATAATTTTCGGTTACTTTGTTTTGTGTATAAGTTTTTATGAATATAAATTAAATAGAAATATTTTAAATAAAGTAAAATATAACGAACACCCAATGATTTCTTTGTGTAAAGCAGAAAAGAAATACAAACAAACTTAACTTATGTAGAGGTTAAGTTTAAAAGGATGTACATAAACAGTTATATATATTTGATTTGATCTTTTTAAATTCTAACTACTGTGCTGAAGCTCACCCAGTTAAAGAATAAGCACCTTCCACCCATCCCAAAATAGGGATACTCATCTCAGGTTGCGAGTCAGACAGTCTGGCAGCACCAAAAAACTATGTGTCTTCATATTTGCTCACTTCGACTCGGCTGCGGTCTGTTTTTGTTCTCATCTCAACTCTGTCTCAGGCATATGTTGGGACCATGTTGTGCTGCTTACGCCGCCGTCGACGTCTCTGTTAACTTTCGCTGTTAGCCGACATCGCTGTCTTATGCCAAAGTCTGAGAAATAGCACCCAGGAGGTTAGGATGAGCAGCCAAATATTCGCCACCCTCACACCAACAGCATTCGTATTGAGCATTGCCATATTTTTCAGCAACAATGGACAAAGTACATGGGACTGAGTACATTTTATAGCCAAATGACAAGTGCTTAGTTCTTGTATATGTGTGTGTGTCGCTGATTGAAGTATAACAGTATATTTAGCTCCCATTGTTGATTTCGCCCTTTCATTACTCAAACACTGAAATGGGCAACTTGTATGATGGTCATGCGTCTGGCTGTAATGACATGCTCAGGAATTGGCATGGTTGAAGTTGGAAGTTGAAAGTTGGAACAATTCCAAAAGACAGTCTAGCAAAGCAATGGGAGCACGCTTGCGCAGCATTCAAATTTAGCGTATTAACTCATTAAATATACTAAGGCTCATTGCCTGTGAAATGTGCACAAATTTCATGTGGGAGGAGTGATTGTGCACATCTATATGTGCCAGTATAATATATGCACATGTGTCGCCTATGTGGCTGATTTGGTTGTTGTTACTGGAAATTTTCACACTCTGTCCGTTGGGGACTGTGGGATTTTCCTTGGCTTCGACAGCTTGCCGTTTATGCAATTTAAATTAATTTCTGTAATTATTTAAGTGACACACATTTATGGCTTTATTTAATATACCACAAAAAGGTATAAATTTTTATGTGAGCACACATATGTGCGCCTTTAAGCGTGTAGAGGTCAGTTTGTTAGCATTACTTATACGCGATGTTGCATTCGTTTAAATAATTTATATCGGAATGTATCATGCCTGACTAAAATGACAGCTGCGTGCTGCAAATAATTACACTACCATTACAACGACCATGAAGCCACGTCGGCAAATACCACATGCCACCCCATCTCAGTCTCAGACTACTTCCGTTGCAATGTGTTGCATGCCATACTAGACACTGTGGCACCAACTGTGGCGTCGAACAATTTGCCGTCTTTCAATGACTAGTGATATGGCAATTTTTACACCACTTACAATACACGTAAATAAACAAAAGCTTATATCTACATTCACAGTTAACATATATGCTTACCATCAACAATTTTTAAACAAACTAACTGGCAATGATAGACTTTATATAGATGCATGCATATACATATTATAGGTGATAAATAGTTACAAATTAAACGAGAGAAATTATTAAGTAAAAACAAATCCGTTTAATTTTTAAATCTCATGTATCGTGACTATCAAAACTTTTAATATAAGTTGTAGAAATAGTAAGAGTGCAGGCTATATACCTTATTATATACTAAGGGAAACATAAACATGCTTAACCTACGAGGTCATCGGTTAAGACAAACAAATAATGGCACATCCAAGTGTTGCCGACAGCGCTTGTGTGTATAGTGGATATTATCAGGGAATCGGATCTAAGGAAAGTAAATCAAGTTTCTGAAATTAAATACGTCCTGCAGCAAAAAGAGTGCAATTTCTATTTAATTACTTAATAGTTCAATCAAAATAAAATATGCTTAATTTAAGGTTAATGGTCATTAATTATTAACGTTGACTGTATATATTCTTTGCAGCTGAAAATTATATACAATCCTAACACGTAGTACTTTATAGTAAATTACTTATTTTCGTTTTGAGGTTAAGTAGGCAAAATGTAGTATTATAACCCCTTTTACTATAATTTTTTTTTAAAAAATTACGAGACTAGTAGTCAATGAAATTATTTGACATGCTATACTCTGCCCTCGCTGTCATTATTGTGGTACGGCGGGAGAGCAAATCTGTCGAAATTTGACAACTGCCACGAGTACCAAATATAAAATGTCAAAAACTATAACAGAGCCGAACAAACAGAGCTATTTGTTTTATCGATTAACAAATCTATCGAAATTTTACTGTTGCCTAATATAAAATGTCAAAAACTATAACAGAGTTGAACAGAGGTATTTCTTTAATCAACTAGTGCTTTGCTACAGCTGTCAAGTTTAAGAACAATAGCCAGAGCATTATAAAAAGCTACGGAGTAAAGTAACATCGTCAAAAAACTGCTTTGAATATCTTAAAAAGTTCGAAATTATTAAACTTTTAATAAAAAAAGACACAAGAAAAAGAATAATTCTAAATAATTGTAAGTACAATACTAATTTTTAATTTGTTCATAAATTGTTTTAACTATAAAGACATTATTGAAAAATTGATTGATATTTTGTAAAAAAATATTTTTTTTATTTGGTTTGTGTATTACGTATGAATCATCAGTTTATATGGCTATTTCTTGGTAAAAATTAGATCTGATATTTTATTGGTAGTACACATTGGTAATTCTTTTAAGTTTGTATATTTGACAAAAAGCAAAAGAACATAAAAGCAACCTTAAGGCTTGTAGAAAATTTTTAATCAATTTAAGTAGACAGCTTAATTGCTGTACATAAATAAATACAATAATAATAAATAAAATACAATAAATAATTTTAATTTGTAGATACGAAATGGTTGTTGATTTTTATAGAATTTTTTTTCTTCTGGATGCTGAATAAAAATGAAAAAAAATGCACATTTAGAAATATGGCATATATGGCATAGGGCTCCAAGAACAATTACATATTAACAGTCGGTGAAAGCGTTTTGAGATGACTTGCATATGTTTAATCCATTTTGGAATCAATTAATGCAGGCACTTCTGATATATCAAAAGGCACTGATTCAGCATTGTCTACAGTTATATGAGAATCTTGCTGATCTTTACTATTGAGCTCATTAGAATCCTTTATTAGGTCTCCTCCATTGGTAGATATTTCGGATTCAGTTTCCAACTCAGTTGTTACTGATTCCTGGGTTGTTTCATCCTCAGTAGCATTAAGTGCAGCAGCCGCAGCTGCAGCTTTTGCCTTTGATTTGGCCTTCTTTTTGTTATTTTTCTTGGCATTATTGGCCTTTTGTTGCTCCTCGGCTGCTTTTGATCTTTCTGCCTCAGCTGCCGCTAATTTGGCATCATTTGTAGTAAGCATTTTCATTTGATTTTGCAGATTTGCTAACGTTTGTTTAAGTTCTGCACAGTTGCGCGTCATCAACTCCATTTTAGCGTTATCAGCATTAACGGGAGTAATTTTCACAGCTTCCGGTTCAGGCGGCAGCTGTGGCATTGATGGAATTTCAATGTTATTATCCCGTAATGTCTGGTGTAGAGTGGTACGCTCCAGTTGCAGTGCACGTAGAAGTTTCTGCAGTTGTGTCACTTGCTTTTGTAGCCGTTCTGACTGCTGATCGCGCAGCTGCTTTTCAGTGGCCAATTCAATGACCATACCATTAGTTTTTTCATATTTCTGTCTCCAGCCCAGCGCTTCCTTCTCAATTTTCTTGGTATGTTTAGACATCTTTTCCAATTCGACCTTGTAGCTGCCAAACACTTCATTTGATTTCTGTAGGGATTGTTGAAAATCATCGTATTTGGCAGTGTAAATGTTTAATTGTTCCTTTAGCTGCTGTTCACGTTCCGTTAAATCCTTGATAGCCCTTTGTGCCTGCAACAGTTTCTCTAGGCCAATTCGATTTTCTCTATAAATCATTGAATTAGTGATTGGAATATAGAAATAAGATAAATCAACATACTTTGTGAGTATCTCTTTTTCCATAGCCGCCTCTACTTGGGCTTTATTTAGCTTGGCCTGATGCAACTGAGACTCAAGTTGAACCTGTTCATTCAGCTTTTCCAGGTGGTTCTCACGCGCCTGATACTGCTCTGCCAGAAGTTTTAACCTAAAAAAAAAACAATTCGTATACAACACAAAATAAACATATGGTCGATTTATATCGATATCTGTGTGTGGCAGCCACTGGCAAACGGCATGCATTGTAGTGTTTAAAAATAGACAGGGCACGCCGGTATTTGAGCCTCTTACTTTTTGGTCATTTCGATGTTGTAATCACGCAATTTGATGTTCTCCTCGTTGTTTTTTGACAAAGATTTTTGGACTTCATTTAACGAGCTTTGAAACTTGATTTGACTCTCCTTGCGGCGCTCTTCCTCCACCTTAATTTGCAGCATGCTCTCATTTTTCACTGATTTCAAAATACGCTGTTGTTCACGGCACACCTCCTGCAGTTTGTCCCTCATAAGAACACTTTTATTCAACTCCCGTTGAGTATTCTCCTTTTCACGCTGCTGTCCCTCCATATGTCGTTGCAGTGCTCGCATTTCGCTGGTCAGTCTGCTAACATTTTTCTCGCTCTCAACATGACGTTGTAGCAAAACTTTCAATTTGTCCTCATATGTTGGGCATTCATCCAAGGATTTGAGCACCTAGTAACGCGAATAATAGTTATTTTATTTACAGTTACTTGTGGTTTGACAGCCGCTTTAAGAACATACCACATCTTCTATCTTTTGCTCCCGCAGCTTTTCCTCACGCGCAATTCGTTTACCTTTGTTCGCCTTTTCCATGCCTGATCGTTGCTATAAATATATATGTGTACTACTGCTCGTTTACAATTTAACTAAAAAAACATATTTTTGGCATCAAAAACACACACAAACACATTCATGAACATATATCACTACAGTAATACACTTAACATATTTCAGAAATGTTATTAACAGCAAATTGATATCTTTGCTTGATTTAAAGATTTTATATTTTTTTTACAAAAGAAAAAACAATGGGTCATACAAATTTAATAAACATAATTACAAACCGTCTAAAACAAATATAATTATATATCTTAATTTAAATTCGACAGCAATAATCGTTAACAGTGCCAAGTGGGTACAGTTCCTAACATTATAATTGTTGAAGTCTTTCAAAACAAAAAGTTTTTTTGGTATGTATAGAAACGAATAAAAAAAATTTTATTTTTTTATATAATTCCTTGAGAAGTATTCTTAAAATATTTAAAACAACCCTAAATGAAATGAACTCTGGTTCCATCCAAAAAGTTATGGTGGCAGCTCGATAGTTATCGAACAGATGAACCCATGCTATTAAATTTGATATTTGCGTTTGAAATTGCGTTTTTAAATATGAAATATTTTTCCTAAAGTTTATATGCACTCAAATAACAAATTGTATACGTTGTATTATTAGGTCATAACAAAAAAGAAGAGAACTTAATATTTTACCATTATTAAATTAAGGAAAATTTGCTGACTTTAGGTAATTAGCCAAATAAGAAATATGAATTTTTGACATTTCTAAATTTTATACTTTTTCCAAGTTCTTAAACTATCACTTACATGGCTGCTCTAGTCAATTTTTGGCACCTGGAGCATGTGACATCGGGTGCGAAGGTATTCTTACAACCTGGCGAAAACACATTAGGAAGACATTCAATCTGTAATATTACGCTGACGGAATACAACTTCCTCTCTAGAGTCCATGTGAAATTAACAGTGCACAACACCAATGGTGTTTATCTTGAGCAAATGAACGCAGTAAACGGAATGTTCGTAAATAAAAAGAAGCTCGATGAGAATGTTTCTCTTAATCTCAGGTTGGGTGACAGAATTGGATTTGGAGTTGAAGTAGAGCCAACGATGGACAAAGTACCCTGCGACCATGCGATATTTGTTTTAAAACAAATGTCTTATAAAAAAGAAACGATAATTCTCATATCAGATGACGAAGACGACGATAAACTGACGGTAACCAAGGTCCCTTTGATTGATATCACTTCACCTGAAAGAGGTTTAACACATTGTAACACAACCATTCAAAAACAGATCAGTCCAATGACTTCACATAATAATGACGCTATCACAAAGTGTGATGTGCGAAAAAGTTCATCTGATAATGACATCTGTACAACCCATATCATCGGAACAACATCTAAAACATCCACTCGAACGCTTCACTTGCCAATGCTGCCTGAAATTAAACAGGAATTATTATCACAAGCAACTAAAGAGATACAGGAAATATTTGGGGAACCAGATAAGGATTTACTTGAGTCGGTTTATCACGTAAATCCTTATGTTTACGATAAATTAAATAACAGGCTATGGGATGATTTTGACAAAATCTGCGACGGTGATAGAATTGAATTTGCAGAAGATACCAATACCTTGAAATCATCCTCCGAAAAATCCACTGTAACTCCAATTTGTAATGAAAATATTCTGAATGGTGAATATGATGAAAATATTGCCATGTCGCTGGCCGTTCTTCGTGAAATGAAGGAAGAAATGGCGGATGACCCTGTGGATCAAAGCGATGGAGAAGCAGAAGTTTTCGATCCTAATGATTTTAAATCAAGTCAATTAAAAACGGTAATTGCAAAAAATTTTAACCCAGATGAAATTATACTTGTTGAGGATGAAGATACGGAGCTACTTAGTAAAGTAGCTGATTGGTCATCGAAGCTCTTTACCCATTCAAATAACGAGGGAAATGCTAAGCAACAATGTATGCAATTGTTTAATGAATCCGAACCTTCTACTTCTAAGTTTCAATCTGAATGTAAGCCTATGTTCACCACACATAATCCCAAAATCTTGCACAATGACGGCAATTATACCAATAACGAGAGTAAGTCCAGGTATCCCAATAAAAGTAAAGCTTCAAATGATGAAACTTCGTCGCAGTATATTAAGTTGCGTAGATGTTATGTGCGTCTCGAATCAATAAACTTTGAAGAATATCTGCTAAAGCAGCGCACGTTATCTTCTTCAGAAGAATCAAAGGAGTTAAAAGGTAAATTAAATACAATTAAATTACCAAAATCTCTTGTGCTTAAACCAGGTGAGAGGTCTAATAGTCACACAAAATCAGCAATATTGATTGATGCGGAAAATATAAATAAACATCGACGCCAATTGAAGGGTACTAAACATCAAAATTTAGTTAATAAGCCAAAATATACTACAACAAACGATAGTAATATATCACGAAAATGTAAGCCAACAGTTTCTAATTTTGTAATTGAAGATGATGAACCATCAACTTGTAAGAAGATAAAATTGAGGACGCCAAAGCCAAGGCCCATTGGTACCAGTGATACCAGTGTTACCTTCTCAAAGCAACCGACAGACGAAGAGGCTCTTAATAAATCACTAGTTCATTGCAGTCGTCGGGCTGAGCGTATAGCGGCAGTGGAGGCACGTAATCAACGCACTTGCAATCGCGTTACCTTTGCAGCTATGAATCGTGATTTTGAACTACGTCAGCAACGTGAAAAGCAAGCGAAAAGAAATCGACATGTTACATTTAATGATGATGTTGAAATTCACATAATCGAGAGTGTTTCGACAGCTAATAAAAAAGTTGGTAATTTAAAGGATACGCAAAAAATTTCATTAAGCACATATGCAGAGCGTCGTGCATGGGCCAAAGCTCAAGGCGAATTAGATGATTTTACTGATATGATTACGGGTGATATTATAGACTTGGGCAATCAATGGCTATTGAAGGGTAATGCAGATTTCTTCCTTAAATCTAATGTTTTAACGTCAATTCCAACTGAATTCAAAAGCTACAAACAATATACAAACACTATAATACCACTGATGAAGATAGAATTATTGGCAACCATAGCGCGTGACTACAAAGTCTTTAAAACAACATTTGAAGTCACCTTGTCAAAGTATGTTAAGGCAGACACCAGACATCGACCTCGTTACATATTAATCACTAGGGATGTTCAGAAGCGACTTAAAACATTTGATCTGTATACTTTATCCAGTGCGAATTATCTTAAAGAGACATTTGCTTCATTGACTAAAATTCAACGCGTAGGCACTCGTTCTTTTGAGCTGATCTTTGAAATATTACAGACTGATATTACTACTTATTCGTTGGATAAGATAAAAACATTAACAGTTCGACCCATTGTGGACAATATACGTGTGGAACTGGGCGCACTTAATGCAATTCACCAATTACATCGTTCACCATTATTCCAACGGATACTGAAACCAAGTGAAAATGTTTTATCTATTGATAATAAAAATATGAAACGTGCATCATATCGAGGTTTCACAAAATTAAATTATCATCAAATGGATATAATTCAGCGTGTCACCCGTCGTTTGGTGGATGATTCAACACCCAGTATAACATTAATAGAAGGGCCACCCGGCACTGGAAAATCGACAATTATTTCAAATCTAGCACTGCAATGTTTGTATGGCAGTGAAAATATCCAACTTGATCGCAAGATACTAATCCTTGCACATAACAATTCTGCAGTTGATAACATAACAATGCTCTTAAATGAAGCACGAACAGCAATGAAATCCTCTCGTTTTGAGCTTTTACGTTTTGGCAAGTTAAACAGAATTAATTTAAAGGCGCGCGGAGTATCTCTGGAGCACCATTTGAGCGTTAAACGCTTTGAGAAGTTTACTAAACACAACACACCTGAAAAAATTGAAAAGTTAAAAAAACAACAACAGGACTTAAAACAAGAAATTCTTGTAATGAAGCAACAATTTTGGAATAGTAGTAGCTCTGTACAGCAGCACTCCAAGGAACAACAATTGCAATCCAAGGAACAACAATTGAAACTGATAAATGAAAAGCTTAGTACGCCGTTAACACAATTAGAAGAACATGAATATTCCAAGATGTTCCTAAAACAAGCTAATATTGTTTGTACTACACTATCAAGCTGCATTAAGCTATCATCCTATGTCGATTATTTTGACGCATGCATCATTGATGAGGCAACACAATGTATAGAACCATGGACTTTATTACCAATGCGTTTTGGAGTAAGCGGTCTAGTCCTGGTAGGCGATTCAGAACAGATGCCGGAGACTATTTTATCCCAGAAGGCAATTGACTATGGGCTGGGTAGATCAATGTTTGATCGCATACAACGCAATTTAAAGGAGCATCTAGACATACCGTCTGGAAGCAAATTTGGACATACGAAAGCATTTAAGCTAAGAATGCAGTTTCGTATGAATCCAAGAATATGCGAATGGCCAAATAAGTATTTCTATGAGGGTCAACTGGTTAATGCAGACATTACACAGAATCTTTTGTCGCCAATTATACCTTACTGTGTCATCAATTTGAATTATATCTGCGCTACAAGCTTCAAATATATGAACAACGAGGAGGCTCATTTTGTGACCAATCTACTGATTGAACTCAATAAATATATGCCCACACAACGTAATAGATATGCTCTTCTTACATCTCATACCGATCAGAGCTATAACCTTAATCAAATAATACCGCCTCAAATAACAGTTATGGCAGAAACTGTTGATGCCTATCAAAGTCTGCAGTGTGAAGTTATGATTCTTTTAAATGCAAAGACACGCGGAGCTGGACTCTTCACAAATAAGCATCGTCTCAATGTAGCCATAACTAGGCCAAGGCGTTGCCTCATCATCTGTGGCAACTTTACAGATCTTCAGAATATCGACATTTGGCGTCATCTGCTTAAGGATGCTCGTGAAAGGAATGTTTACTTTGATCTTAATCGCAACGATGCCAAAGACTTAAAAGCATCTTTAATCAAAAAATTATTGGTTGCTCCACTTTAGATCTCGATGGAACTAATGACTCAAAAATAGAAGACTACAACACCTTTGTGATAATACTTAACATGAAATTTATATAAATATTTATATATATTTAATTTTTATAAATAGTCCACAGGACTGAATGTTTTTTTTTTTTTTGTTATTATTTAATTATGTTATTTTTGAATTTATCTTATAAAATAAGACTGTATTTATAAATTCCTTCGAAACAAAATAAAAATATATTTATAAATTCCTTCGAAACAAAATTTAAAAATATTTTTTATTTATATGTTTTAATAATTATATTCATAGTACTTTGGAGGATTCCTTATTGGAATAAAAAAAAAATTTACCCAATTTGATAACCATTGTAATGTATTTCAAAATCATGGTTAACCTTAACGTTTTTTTGTAGTAGACTTGCGTATATCGATAAGTGTGTTAATACAACGCTAAGTGACAAATGTTTGGCAACTCTACACTTATATTCGATAAAATCGATTTGCATACCCAGCTTTTGTATGTATGCATGTGTGTGACTTCGTCATATGACATTTTTCACGTCGTTTGTATTAGTCCGTCGTCGTTGCCTTCGTCACTTGCTTTTTTCAACTTGCGCAGATATCACGGCCAAAGCGAGCAAAAACATTTAGTATTTTAAATAAATCTTAAAAATGGCAAGCCAAACGCAGGGAATTCAACAATTGCTAGCTGCTGAAAAGAAGGCAGCTGAAAAGGTTGCCGAGGCCAGAAAACGTAAGATGAGAAACCAGATACTCCTCCCCCACATAAGTGGGAAAGTTACGATTTTATTTTTCGCTATCGATGTTACGCGCAATGAGTAGTCACATGATTTGCGTGCGCTGAAGTAAACACAGATACAATAAAAAAAAACTTATTGCTTTAATTATAGGCAAGGCAAGGAGATTGAAGCAAGCCAAGGATGAGGCAACTGAGGAAATCGAGAAATTCCGTCAGGAGCGTGAACGCGCCTTCAAAGAATTCGAGGCCAAGGTTTGTGACGCTTAGTTAAGTGCATTATTCAATTTATTTAATACTTGTATTTTTCTCCATATAGCATATGGGTAGCCGTGAAGGAGTTGCAGCCAAAATCGATGCAGACACTCGCGTGAAGCTTTCTGACATGGAAAATGCCATCCATACGCGCAAAGAACCCGTTATTCAGGAGATATTGAAGTTTGTCTACAACATTTCTCCTGAAGTGCACAAAAATTACAACAAAAAGTAAAGCTGGCGAGGTGCTGACGGCGACGTTGACCACATTCAAAATATGCTCGTTTCTTTTGTAAATTCGATGTTCAAGTTCAACCCTTCAAAAAATAATTTAGCCCCATAATAATAGTGCATACTTTATTAAACACAGCTGTATTATTATTCCATATATTAAAAAATTTGTTGTTTCACCAAGGTAAATACTTCGGTGCATTTAAAACTATTACTTGTTAGTTATTATCTATTTTTGCTTAGACAAATAGTTAATTATTTTGTTTATGTTTTATTCCGTATAAATAAATGTTGTTTTTCCTCAAAATATAACTAAGAACTTGGCTCGTCTCTATTGAAACTTCTAGATAAAAATTTTACATATATTATTTTGTCAAGTTGAAATGAGCACGACATAATGGTTGTTGAAGTGCTTGATGTCAACTTTAAATGGTTTGCCTTCATTTTCCAGGGCTTTAATATGAGTTAAATTCTTTCACATTATCACTTATTTACTACACGTAAACTTTTGCGTAGCAGTGTAGTTTATTTAATCTTCTGTCTAATTGGAAATAAGTTATACAGTTTGTATGTAGCAGTATTTTTTTAGATGGATTTTTGTATTTCTGTGATGTGCGGTCACACTGCTCACTGTTGTGCTCAGTGTTTGTTATTTTCTGATTGGAGAAGTGGTAGTGGCCGCTGCCGCACTTGGTGCTGCCGTAATAATAACTGCGAGTGCAATGCTATTAAAGAAGTAGTTTAAAGTGTATAGTTAAATAACCAGTGATTACGATTACATTGTCGTTAATGTTTTGTAACACACATTTAAGTTCACTTCATTGGAAGAAATTTGGTCATTGTGGTCCATAAATTGTATCATTAACTCACACAAATGCAAAAATTATGTGAAAGTAAACAATACGGCGGGGAAATTAGCACACGGTAGCGAGGAATTAAAACGTATTAACCAATATGCTAAATATAGATAGTAGCGATGCCGATGGTGACCGTGATGATTTGGAATCAGGTTCATTGGCGCAGACAGCCGCACTGCAAACTGAAGGAACGTTGCGTGTGGCAGTTGAATTTGAACCACCTTACACGGCACCGTTAGCTCCTTTCAATATGGAGCTATTGAACCGTGTAAACTTTAAGGGCAAGCTGAGATCAACTGACAGTATATGGGGAATGGAAGAAAATCAGAGCAATGAAGATAAAAAAGAAACTACACGTTTTATGGACCACGAACGAGACACCGAAACCGGAAAGGCCACAAAGTCATCGAGTGAATCACTAAACATGCTTGAAAGGTAAACTTACTAACTGAGAGCGACTCTAATAGCCTTACATGGAGGAAAGATTCATTAACTTATTTTTTTTTTTCGTTTGTTTGATATTTCTGTTAAATTGCCTCCATTCAATTTGCTGTGTATATTAATACAGGGTGTTAAAATTCCAGGTTGCAATAAATCATATTGCGTACAATTCTTTCCATTAAAATACATGTTTCCGGTAAATGATTCTTGGTATAAAAATAACGTTTTTTTAGATAAAATGTTTTGTGTTTGGTTTATAATCTAATTTGAAACTTAATTGCATTATAATTGTGATAAGGTAATTGAGTAATATGTCAGATGACTGATTTTGATTATAGACTGTTCTCTAGTGTACAAGAAATATATTATCTGAATCATACTTAGGAAATAGCTACGAAATAGAATTACTTTGCTAGATTGGAAGATTAATTACAAATTATATTAATATCAATAGTTATCATTAATATAAGTTAAATAAAAGTTTTCTCAATTAGTAATTAATGAAGAATAAACTTTAAGATTAGACTAAATTGCAGATTTCCCTGCATTTTAGTAAATATAGCACACCCTGTATGAAACCAATTTTCTCTATTAAGTTTAATCATTTTCCCTATTCAATACTAATAAATTATTAAAAAGTTTGTATTTATTAAAAGGTTATTGTACATTCCACATGTTATACTGGAAATAACAGTGCACCGTCTCAAGTTGGAAATCTTTTTATTAAACTAATTTATTTCTAGCTGAAGGAACGCATTCACTGAGGTATATAAGAAAAATTAATCAAATTCAGCAGAAGTTTAGATTATTTTAGTGCCAATGTAGTTGTAATTTATGAGCCATCGCTGTACTTCTAGTAAATTGTTCTAATTATCGGTGTGTAACGCAAGCTTTAATCACGTTTTGTATTTTGTACCATGAAGCGTAGGGTCAAGCCAAGCACAGTTACAAGCAAAGATAGGTGGATTGATAGAGAAACGGATGCCACATCTTATACCGATCTGATATGTTCAACAAGTGCTCATACTCTCTTTGAAAACTGCCTCTCACAGCAGGTTAACAGCTGATTCGCCGTCGTGCGCAGCTGTTGTACGTGTATGCGTGTATGGCTGAAAGTGGCAAATATAATGTTAAATAAAGGGGGTAATAAGCAGGGGAGAGAGATTTGACAAGACAGCCCGGTAAATGGACAGACGGTTTTGAATTGCTCTCTGCTCAGCTGTTTGTGTTGTCTGGTTTTTTCAGTTTGTTGTCTGTGCTGGTTCGCGTTGGTCATATTTTTCGCGGTTTTCTATGCTTACATTGTTTTTTTTTTTTTTATTAAATTAAACTCATTATTAATTCTTGTGAGAACTTACAAAATTCAATTTAATCCAAATTTAAATCCGCATTAATGTTAATTTCTTGGAGGGTAAGTGCTTCTAAATTAACTGTTTTTGTTGCCTTACAAAAACAAGTTCATTTTACTTAACTTTTGTCTTGTTGTTGCTATGCATTAATCATCAGCTCAGGAGGGAAAAATATATGACAAAGATTTCTCTGTACCTTTTGCATCTTTCCTTTGTTGACTTTGGAGTATTTGTGTAGGTGCCATAAGTATTGAAAGTGTATTAACGAATTCTCTTTATAATTTATTTAAAAGCTAAATAAATTTCTTATATAAGCCACATATATATAAATATATATATATTATCAGCTCTTTCTCTTAATTTTGTGGCAAATTTTGAGTGCATCGTACCATATCTTTAATAAATTTATTTGTTTTAGCCTTGACAAAACAAACAAAAACAAAAAATATGTCTAAATGAAACAGTGGGCTCTTTAGCTCAAATATATTCAAACGAATTGTATGTAAATGCGAATAATTTATAAAATAAAACTTTTAAGGTAATTACTTTGTTTTAGAAGGTTACGAATTTTTATTCTTTACTTATTTTTCTTATATTTTTGGGTAGGTTAACGATCAATAATTTATGAAAAACATAGTAGTTAAACGAATAATAGGTCAAAAGAGAACACTAAAAAATGATTAATAAAACTTAATTATAAAGAGTCGACCTTAAACATTAAAGATATTTATCGAAGCCTACTACATATTACTACAAAATTCTAAAGCTTTTTTTCGACTTTAATTAATTTTGGTTAAAATTGGTCTTAAACCGAATGATGCTAAAAAGCAAATATATTCAATAGTACTGAATCATTATATATAATCTTTTTCCATATTTTTCACAATTTAAATATTTATGCTTATTGTAAACCTATTGACATTATTAAAACTTATAACTGATAACGATGCAATTATATTACAATTTGAAACGTTCATTTTGTAACAGATTCTTTATCTTCAATAACCTCCATCCATTCGAATAGAGTAAGAGCAACATTCTAAGGGTATAAGCGAGCATAAACCTATTTAAATGGATTACAGACTATATTAATAGAATACTGAATAATTGCATTATAAGGGTATCTTTATATTCGACTATATATACAGTTATCTTCCCATTTCTTTGTTTATAGTGCACTTCGAAGAAGTTGAATGTGACTTGTAGAATGCACAATTTAATATTGAATTTCACTTACGCCAACGAATTATAAATATTGTTTGAAATTAAAGTAATAAAAACAATAAATATATTTATATATATGTCATTTTAGATGTATTTAGCTATAAATATAAATTGCCAGCAATAGAATATTTCCTACCAAACATCTGCTAAAAAAAAATTAACAAATGAAGTTTTTACGTTAATTAAGTAAAGTTTTATGTCAATATATATAATAATTTAATATATAATAAATGTAAAATATATTTTATATTTATTATATATATAAAATACATTTAAAATATATTTTATTTTATTTAAACTATATATTTATATTTCTTGCAAGTTTAAATTTACAAACAATGGCAAGAAACGTATAGAATTAACTTAAAAGTGTTTGTTAAATAGGTAATTAATGGTATGAAGTAACTGTATTTACTTTTCTGTTTTTCATTTTTATATAGTTAAGTTAAGCCAGTAAGTAACACCCTATATATAACCGATTATCAAATTTTATTAAATCACATGAAGGTGTACTATATGTAAGTTAACTTACTTTAACAAGTAGTTTGTTTAACTATGAAAAGCTCTTACAAATAGCTTGTAGGAATCTTATATTTTTAACTGTCATTGTAACTATTTAACTATTTAACTATAAATATTTCTGCATAAGTTGTTTAGAGTCCATAATTATATATCTAAATATATTTTATATCAGAATTAGATATATATTTTATAAACATTGTTATTATTAGAATTTACTCAAGCTTGGGCCCATGACTGAGCTTAAGGTCTTTGGGTTTATTTTATTAATTTCTAATGTAAATAAATAATAAATGATGTACAGTATGATTCATAGTTTAATTTATATACGTAAATACCATAGTGTGAATTTTACTATGAGTAATTAAAATAAATAATTCAGGTTTAGTTTTCATTTAAGAAGCAAATCTACTCTATTGGGTTGATGAGTATACTTACATGTCTTATTTTATTAGCTTAGCGGCCTATTAAGTGTTAATAGCTCTCATACATGTTGACCTAAATACTTGTTGATAGGGGAGTGGCCTTGTTATAAGCTCTTAACGCTCCCGAGACTATAATTTGAAACTGTTGTGCTAAAAGGTCAGGTTGAAACCACAGGCTACTCGTCCTTGGGCTTGGCATGTTTGCTTCTGTTTATATATATATATATATATATATTAAGTTAGTATATAAAGAGTTTCTAATGTAAAAGAATTTTATTTTTAATAACAGCTCCTCCACTTTACAACTGCCAGAGATTGCCGGGCAGCTGCCCAACGGCAAGTCCAGCCAGCTAAAGAAGTCGAATCTGAATTATTCTACACCTCTACTGCCAATGACTGAACCTGTTAGGGTGCCCAGCAGCTATGATGAACGGGAATGCAGCTGCCCACCAGACTTTTATCAGAGACCTGAGCTCAACACCTCCCTATTATTTGATGATTGTAAAAGATCTATTGATTTTGTGTTGGCCTATAAGATTAATGCACATGAGTCCATAGAGGCAGAAAATGAGGAAAAACGACGTGTTTTTCAGGAGAATCTAATACATCATGGCTTAGAAGTAGAACTCACTCAGAAAGAGCAAATCTTTTTTGTCAAGGTATGCTATATAATTAACTCATAAATCAGTTATATAAACAATTATAATTTACATTTTAGATACATGCACCGCTAGAAGTGCTGCGACGCTATACGGAAATCCTTAGACTGCGTATGCCAATGAAGGAGGTTTGTACATTAAATTTGATTGTAAAAATAATTGTTGATATTAGGAAATGTTGAAAGGAATAATTATTGTTTTAAACATTCATCCTGTATTATTATAGTCCTTAAGTAAAGTGGGCAGACATGAAAGAGCAAATCATCTACACCACGCAGCAAATTATTTATCCAAAAAGGTCTGAAGTAAAAATTGTTTTAAAAAAAATGCGCAATAACTATGCATAATTACAGTATAATTATATTTGCTTTAAGCGTTGTTATTTTCTTACTTATATATATATTAAAATCTGATAGTATCAGATCTGCATTATATATTATTTTTCATTATATTAATGTTGCTATAACTGTGAGCACCTTCACTGTTTTATAGTTATATTTTATACTTACCAGTTACATCGTTCTTCTATAGCTTTTGTTGTAGCATACTTATCAGATACTTCTCTAAACTATAATCTGTTTTATATATATTATATTTAAAATTCAGATACCTGGCTTATCGCTGGTAAATCGTCGTACTAAGAGTGTATATTCTCGTGTGAAAACCGGCTGCCAATGTTTTGTACGTAGAATAAAGGTTGATCAGCAATTCTTTCCCAAACGTGCGCATCGCTTTACTGCCATCTATAGTCGTGATAAGGAGTATCTGTAAGTAAACTTTCTTATTTTATACCAGTAAATTATCTATATGCATGTGTATTAATATTCATTAACAGTTTCGATATACAACAGGATTGTTTTTTTACAACTGCCGTTCGTTCACGTATCGTGGAATTCATTTTGGATCGCCAAAGTTTCCCTGCCAAGCGTCAAAATGAGATAGCTTTTGGTATTGAGCGATTGATTGCTGAGGGAGTATACGCTGCAGCCTATCCACTGCATGATGTGAGTTTTTGAAATATATAGTGTATCATCTTAAATAAATTAAAAATCTTTACAATTTTAGGGTGAAATCACAGAAGTTGGCACTACGCGTGAATTGCTCTATACACATTGGGCATCGGTGAAGAAATGGTATCGCTATCAGCCACTAGATGATATCAAGGAATACTTTGGTGTCAAGATTGGTTAGTACCTTATTCTTCCCATGTTAAGCTAATTGCTATAATGTACTATTATTCATGTTAACAGGTCTCTACTTTGCCTGGCTTGGCTTTTATACCTATATGCTGCTACTCGCCTCCATTGTGGGCTTGGCGTGTTTTGTCTATTCCTGGATCTCACTACAAAACTATATCCCAGTGTAAGTCTTACCGCAGTTCTTTTAGTTTGAGCCGTTTTTTATGGATTTTTCTTTATTTTAGCAAAGATATATGTTTGCGTCCAAACTTAAATATAACAATGTGTCCGCTATGCGATTGGTGCGAATTTTGGAACTTAAAAGAGACTTGCAACTATGCAAAAATAACGTATCTTATAGACAATCCTAGTACCATATTCTTTGCCGTCTTTATGTCCTTTTGGGCAGCTCTATTTCTGGAACTTTGGAAACGTTATTCGGCTGAGATAACACACAGATGGGATTTAACAGGTTTCGATGTCCATGAGGAGCATCCTAGACCTCAGTACTTGGCGAAATTAGATCACATTGAGCTTAAACGCACTGATTATGTTACCAATATGAAGGAACCAACTGTACCATTTTGGCGTATGAAACTGCCAGCAACTGTTTTTAGCTTTTCTGTGGTTGTGCTACTTATAGCCTTGGCATTTGTTGCCCTCGTAGCTGTTGTTATACATCGTATGTCCATGCTGGCTGCTTTGAAAGTGGATGGAAATGGTATGACCACATCGAAAGCCATTGTTATAGCTGCTGCATCGTCAGCGTTTGTTAATCTTTGTCTGCTTTATATACTTAACTATGTAAGTAGCCAAAAATGATTGTATTTGTGTTGATTTTTCTTATAACTATTTAATTTTCCATTACACAGCTATACAATCATTTGGCTGAGTATCTTACCGAGCTGGAAATGTGGCGCACCCAATCCCAGTTCGATGATTCACTGACACTTAAGATATATCTATTGCAGTTTGTAAATTATTATGCATCCATATTTTATATAGCATTTTTCAAGGGCAAATTTGTAGGGCATCCGGGTGAATATATAACGGTATTTAAATATCGTCAAGAAGAGGTAAGTTTATAATTTTGTATGCTAGCTTTCATCCTTAATAATCATTTTGTGTCTCCAAGTGCTCTTCGGGTGGCTGTCTGACGGAGCTCTGCATACAATTGGCCATCATTATGATAGGTAAACAGGCATTTAATACAATACTCGAGGTTTACTTGCCTATGTTTTGGCGCAAAGTATTGGCTGTTCAAGTGGGACTTTCACGTCTATTTAGTAACGAGGCTAAACCGGATAAGACTAAGGACGAGCGCTGGATGCGCGACTTTAAGCTATTGGATTGGGGTCCACGCAGTCTGTTTCCAGAGTATTTGGAAATGGTGTTGCAATACGGTTTTGTTACCATATTTGTGGCAGCCTTTCCGCTTGCACCTTTCTTTGCTTTACTCAATAATATATTGGAAATGCGTTTAGATGCCAAGAAGCTTTTGACTCATCACAAGAGACCAGTGTCGCAACGTGTCAGAGATATTGGTGTCTGGTATCGCATACTGGATTGTATTGGCAAACTAAGTGTGATTACAAATGTAAGTCAAAATTTACTTTAAGTACATAAAGACAGATCTAAACATTATCTTTACTTAGGGCTTTATTATAGCCTTCACATCGGATATGATACCACGGCTAGTCTATCGCCATTTAAAGTCAGACGACGGCACATTGAATGGCTATTTGGACTTCACTTTGTCAGAGTTTAAAATCGAGGATTCTCCCAATCTACGCAGTCTGGCCACTAATATACAAAATATAACCACGTGCAAGTAAATAATATAAATGAATATTTAATATTACTTTTTTATGGCTTTTTAAATGTTAATTTCTTTATTGTTTATTCTTTAAGATACACCGATTATCGTGAACCACCTACATCACCGGATAAATATAATTTATCGAGCATGTTTTATATAATATTGGCCTGTCGCTTGGGTTTTGTTGTCGTTTTTGAAGTAAGTTCTAAAGGACACAAATGCTTAAATTTTCGTTTTATTTGTTTCATTACATAAATGCTTGTACAATGTTTAAGTGTATACCTCAAAACTTGAACTCCATTTAAATAAGTTTGCTTTCTGTTCGTTTATATGCATATATATATATAATATGTGGATATATAGAAATCCAATTAATTTCATAGACTAGGCATTAAACTTTGATATGTTGAAACATACCCGATGTTTCTACAATACTCTCTTGCAGCGTACGATTCTCATTTGTTGATGCCTTCAGCATGCGATGAAGCGCGAAGATTCCATATGAAACTAAAGCATTAATAACTAAATAAGTGAGAGAGCATTAATTAATTTTCAAATTATAGTAATTAGTCATTCTATATACCTATGAACACACCAAACAGCACGCTGCGTGCTATGCGTCGATCTATTGAGGCATCTGCTTCATCAATTTTTATCTCCAGACTTACGAATATGGCAATCTCTATAACCATGGAAACACATGCATTTATCAACCATGGGGCAATGCAAATAAGTCGTCGCTATTTAAAATATAATTAAATATATATCTTAGCAGTTATAGTTTAATATAGTTTACCTGTTTGATTCCATCGACTAGTATACATGCCACAACCAGATTTATTAGCGCCTTTAACCAAACAGTAACTGTTAGTATCATATAGAAGGCCTGAGAGAATTCATGTACTAACACATAGTCCACTGTAAATCATTCAAAAAGTTATTTTAAATTAGTTTTTCTGTTTGAGTATTTATATACCCAATGTAGCCACAAATGCTCCAAATGGACTTAAAACTTGTACATCATTCTGTTGCCATTGGGACAGGTCCAAGAAATCAAAATACAAATGGTAACTGCACAGGCTTAAGATGGTCAGAGCAATGAATGCATCCACACAGGCTATGCCAAGTCCCAAGAAACGCAGATTAAAGCAGACAAATCGTTTCATTTTCTATTTGTTTTAAAAAACAATTTCCTAATAATATAGACAGTATTTTCTTTATGAACTATAAATAATATTCTGTTTATAGATTTTATATTGAATTTCTGTTTATATGAAATCCTTAAAAAAGTTATTTCATTTTATGCCCAAATGTCCTTTATTTTATTTTATTTCAATTTTTGTTTTGCTTTATTAATTTGAACGCGTGCGTTCGTTTCGAAGTATTTACCAGCACTGAATCAAATTGCTCCATTGCTGACAAAAGAAAATGCAATTTTCATTTACTTGACACTTTCCATTTCACTTGATACTTAACTATTTGTGTCCAAGTGTAATTAGCTATGCTGCAGACAACACAAATCCACAAGCATTTTCTGCACAAACATGAACTAGATCTTTGGGCTTCTTCATTTGGCTAAGTGCCAGCATTGTTAGTGGAAACGTTTAAGCCATGTTTGTAGATATTCTATTGCTTTTGCATTTATTCAGGCTCTGTACCTAATTTTCCATAATATTAAGGTGGAGGCTAAACACATCACGTACCTGTTGGGCAAGACCAATTGAATCAGCTAATAAAAAGAAACAAAGATTGTAATTGCTTCTGTTGCTGGAATAGGCAGCATTTTTATGGTTTTACTTCGAGCTAATGACCCCAATTAATTCAGCTGGTAAAAAATAGTTAAGAACTGTACAATTTGCTGATAATTTCTGATGAAATCACATACAGAATTTAGTTGCATACAACAGTTCTTTGAAGGCTGTTCGTTAGGAGTTTAATTATAAATATAAATAATAAAATATGTTTTGTATTATATTTTTTCTAGAATTTTGTAGCTCTGGTAATGATACTGGTACGTTGGTGTATACCCGACATGAGTGTGGAGCTGCGAGATCAAATAAGACGAGAGGTTTATATTACCAACGAGATAATCATTGATCAAGAGGCAAAGCGTGCGCGCTACAGTAAGAATAACTTTATATAACAATTTTTATTTATAAATAATATTAATTATTATTAATTAAATTATTACTTTCAGAACGAAATATGCGTGAAAATTCTGTGCCACAGGACACAGTTGATAAGGATACAGTTACTACTACTCCTGTGGAAGATCCTAATGCCAAATTTCTAAGAATAGAAAAACTTCTCAATGCAGAATCTCAAATTGGAATGGACTCCATTATATATGCACAGAATTCAGGCACAGGCATAGCGGGTATTGGCAGCTAGAAATTATATTTTGGTAATATAAAAAAAAGAATAATGCCTAGGTAAAGCCCAGTGATACGCACATATTGTAAAAATGGCTTATTATATTAGTAGCATATTAGTTACAAACAGTGCTACATTTTGTTATAAAAGTTCCTTAATGAAACTTTAATAGTTTTTATATATAATTTGACATTTATCTAGTTTTTTGCCAGAAGGTACAATGCTTTACAAAAGAACTCACAAAATAATATGCAACCTGTTGGGTACCTGCTAAAATCTTAACCTATATATATAGGAAATTAAAAAAAATGAATTTAAACCAAGAAAGTGCCAAATTTTATGCACGCACAAAGAATCTTCACAATTAATTAGTTAAATTTTATTAAATTAAAAACAATATATATAAGTGAGACTCATGGAATTATCATAAACAAGCAACTCTTTAGCTTTACAAAACTTGTCAAGGATCACAACAAGCTGCAAATTATTAGAATCAAATACTATTACCATAATGTTATTGTTAATATATTTATTAATCAATTTAATTGCAATGTACTTAGTAATTGCACATAAGAAACTCATCTCTCTATCTCTATATTTATATATATATATATGAAAGCATATATATTTTTTATGTGTGCGAAAGTTTATTAAAGTTTTCAAATATATATATATATAATAATATATAAAATTTTATTTTATTTTATTTTATTAGCTAGTATAAAGTTAAAACAAGTACACTAGCTTATGATTACTTAGCATGGCTTCTATAGGCCTTCAGCTATATATTTAGATGTTATCTTAAAGTAATAAGTTTATTGACTGCGTGGAAAATTGGTAGTATTGTATACAATGAAGAAGAGAAGATGAGGTAAATTTTTCTAGGGTTTTAATGTTATCTGTTGTCGGGTTGGAAACCATTTTTATGGGGTCTTTGAAGGTTAGACAGTCGGTGAGTAAGCGTGTGATGGAGAGGGTTGAGTTGCTGAATTTTTGTTGACATGGTAGAGGTGTGTTTTTTTAGTATGTCCGAGACGTAGTCGTGAGATTTTTGTTTGTAAGTAACTATAAATATTCTTTTGTTCTATTGATCTTGAGAAATGTGCTGTGGGTAGGTGTAGGGACTTAAAAACTAAAAATATACAATAACACACCGCCTAAAGATGGTGGAACAAATGCTAAACGATATGCGCAGTCAACGCTCCTATTCTACCACAACTAGTACAATAGCTGCTTCTGTGATCACTGATCGGATGGATGTAAAACAGGAAGCAGCGTAAACGTTATGTAGCAAAAGGTGAGGCAAGTGTTGTACATCGACATCGCAAGGAAAACAAGGATGTTGTCAAAGAATATACAGGTTGGGATTTTTAGTTTTTTCTTACCGGATTGTATATGCATTTACTTATATATAAATATATCATTCTTTATATGATCTATAAGCATTTGTTTGCTATCAATTGGTGAGGTTTTTGAAATTGAGAATCTTAATGTAAGAATCTTAATGCACTACTGCAATATCTTTGCTTTTATTATGATAGACTTATGCGATATAATACATTTGTTAAGTATTATCTAGATTTATAGAACTTATATAGTTGCCTATTTGCAGATAGGCCTTGCTTCTGACATCTCCATGCATTCCACTTACATTTCATCCAATAATCCTTTGTGATCCAAAAAAGGCAACGATACTCTTAACTTCCTTCGTACCAGTTTGTCTCTGTAGGACTTTATTCTAAGTGCTTCATCGCTTTTTGTAGTCGATAGGGCTGTTTCTATGGCAAACCTTTCTTCACCAGTGTATAACATGCCAGGCAGGAAAACCAGTGATGAAAATATGCCTGTAAAATGAGTAAGTTAAATTTATATTTACTTTTTCAAGTTATGACAACAAATTTTAATACAAACCATAAAAGGCGCGTGATTGAAACTGTAACTGAAAGTCAAACAGACTTGGCAAATGACCAGCAAATTTAAGTTTACTTAATGACTCTTCTAGCTTTTGGTAATAGTATGCCACCAGTTCTGTCTGATGATGCAGGTAAACATCATCTTGCAGAGATGTGGTGAAAAAGTAATGAAGATCTATGGCCGGAGAGTTCCATACACTAAACTGGAAGTCAATAAAGATAAGATTACTTGGCCTGCCATGCTCATTATGGAACATCATATTCATTGTCCAAAGATCTCCATGGCAAAGTGTTGCAAAATCATTTTGATGTAATTCCACTGTACGCTCACCGTACTCCATGATATTATCTGCTAATCTTGTCAGCTTGGCTGCATAGCGTTGGTGCAGTAACTCATCATCTTCAATAGATTTTACCAGAGATTTCAGCATAGTTTGCATGATTGGTGTATAAGCTCTTGTGTGTTTATTAAAGAAGCCTCTATCGTATTTATTGGGTAATTTTCCAGGCTGTTTTTCATTGAGTACCGCTGCAGCAGCATGGAATATAGCTAGCTTTTCCAGTACCAGTTGCGCGTGTTCCATATCCAATTGCCAAAGACGGTCTGCCACAGTATAGTTTTCCAAGGACAAATCCTCAAATATAATAGAATCGCGTTCACGATTAACGTTTACAGTGGCTGCAAAGAGTTTTCTATCATCGCCCAGTTCATTCCGTACGATCTGTGCCAACTGTGGCAGTACATCTTCATACATATCCATTTCTCGTACATAGATGCCATATTGCTTCATTATGTGTGCTGCAGGATCCTTGTCACCTAAAGTTGTTTTTACAAGGAACGTAGCAGATTGCTTTGACTGCTTTTTAGTCTTGAACTCAACATTAATACGTGTCATAACACTGGCATAGTTTTCACCATTCGCTGTACCAGGTGTGATATGCAATTGCTCCAACTGTAGACTTGTATCCTTAAAGTACTCACGCAGCTTCTCCTGCACATATTCCAAGCTCAGCCAAGCTGGCGCCGCATGACATTTCTCAATTTTTTCATCCGGCATTACTAAGTTGCTCTGACTTGACTTACTGCATCCACAATTGCCTATACAGCTGTGAGTTAAATCACTTGTGCAGCTTTTCTTTTATACTAATTTCCAGACTACGATAAGAAAATCGCTCGGTTATTCTCTTAAAATATATAGTATATGTATACGCTAAACGTCTTCTATTTAGATTTCATGTGGTGAAAAGTAAAATTTTGCATTATCACTGGGTTGACATAATAAATTGTCGGGTTCATTATATGATATAGTTATAATAAAAGTGAACGTTTGCTTTTTATTGGGAATCTTAACAAGGCCTCAATTTGTTTGTTAAACCTTACACATTGTGCATTTTATAATAAAAACATATAACATATAAATGTATAATTAGAACCCGGAATAAATTAAATGTAAACTAAATTAATAGTCGTAACGTGTAAGAGAAATGTGAACAGAATATTGAAGCAAAGTAATAATGCTGATGTATATAACAATATCATAGTAAATTTACCTATCTTAATAGCAGATATTTCTACAAATGAGCAAAAAATAATATATAATTTTTCTCTATTCATAGAATATAACTTAAAAGTATATTATTCAACTTAAGGATTGTGTTGTTATAAAAACGTATTAAAATTTATTATTTAAATGTTACATAATACAAATTAATTCAAATGCATTTACATTTCATTTAACAATCCTTTGCGATCAAAAATAGGCAAGAATAATCTTAGTTTTTTGCGCATAAGATCTGTCTTATAAAGCGATATCCTTACAGCTGCATCCTTTTCAGAATCTGACAATGCTCGTTCAACGGAAAATGGCTCCGGGCCAGTGTGTAGCATTGTAGGTAGAAATACCAAACCGGCAAATATACCTGCAACAAAAGGATAATATAAGCATATAATAAATATATATATAATATCAGTTACAAACCATAAAATGCACGAGATTGAAACTGTAGATTAAAGTCGAAAAGACTTGGCAAATGACCAGCAAATTTAAGTTTGGTCAATGCCTCTTTTAACTTCTGGTAATAATATGCTAGCAGCTCTATCTGGTGATGTTCGTAGAGATTATCTTGCAAAGATGTGGTGAAAAGGTAGTGTAGATCTATGACTGGAGAGCTCCAGACACTAATCTGAAAGTCTATAAAGATAAGATTACTTGGCCTGTTGGTGTCATTTTCTTGAAACATCACGTTTGTTGTCCACAGATCGCCATGGCACAGTGTCAAAAAATCATTTTCTTGCACTTTTATTGATCGCTCACTATATTCCATAATATTATTAACTAATCCATTCAATTTTGCTGCATAACGCTCATGCAGTAGCTCATCATCTTCAACAGATTTAACCAACGCTCTTAACATATTTTGCATTAGATGCTCGAGTAGTCTGGAGTAAAAGAAACCTCTATTGTATTTATTGGCAAATTTTCCAGGTTCTTTTTCATTGAGTACTGCTGCAGATGCATGGAATATAGCTAGCTTTTCCAGCACCAGTCGTGCGTGTTCCATATCCAATTGTTTAATACGATCTGCTACAGTGTAGTTCTCCAAGGACATGTCTTCAAATATAATAGAATTCCGTTCACGATTAACGTTTACAGTGGCTGCAAAGAGTTTTCTATGATCTCCCAAATCCTGATGCACAATTTTTGCCAACTTTGGTAAGACTTCTTCGTACACATTCATTTCTGTGACAAATATGCCATGTTTTTCCAGCATTTCTGCCGCAGGACCTTTTCCAGCTAATGCCGTCTTCACGAGAAATGTGGCCGTCTGTTTAACTTGATATTTGTCCTTGTACTCTACGTTAATGCGTGTCATAACACTGCCATAGTTCTCCCCATTGGCAGTAGCAGGTTTGATCTTTAGTTCTTCCAGTTGTAGTTTATCATCATGAAAATATACCCTCAGTTTCTCCTCAACATAATCTCTGGTAAGCCAAATTGGCGCACCATTATATTCTTGTATAGTTTGCTCAGGCATAACTAACTACCTCAACTTTTAAATAGAAATAAACAGAATTCGCATAGAAGACTTCTGCCTTTATACTGATTGCTGCTGTTATCATAGCATAGTTTATATATTAGAATTTTCACGCAATTTGTTCAGATGTTATGGCTCTTATCTAAAGGTACGTTCTAATTGTACATTCTCATCGTTATTTTGTAAAAGCTTTCATACTGATAACAATTGGTAAGATTACATATGGCTAGACTTAAAGCTTTGAATAGAAATTTATGAATCTTTAGACATGGAGTTTGATGAACCTTAAGCAATTTTATTTATATAGCATATATATTTTTTTTAATGTTTGTCAAATATATATATAATAACATATAAAATACTTATATATTTTTTTAATAATTAGCGCTCGTATATTATATTTGACTTGAGGATCTAAATTGTCAGCTAAACTTCAATCGATCGTTCGAATACTACTGTTTATCACTGTTTCGATACATCTGGTCATTTTAAGCTTCAAATTGTGTATTGATATTATTTATATACCTATATATATGAGCCCATTTATATACCTATCTTTGCATCTATGTATGTTCATATTAATATTACTTTGTATGAAGTTTTGTAATATGTCTATGCTATTGCTGTATATTTATATTTAATTGAACTTATGTATGTATCAGACGACACGTTTTAAAATATAAAAAAAAGTATAAAAATATATACGGAATAAAAGTAAATTGTATATTTGATTAATTATTATTTTTTTACATTTAAACTTAAGATAATAAGCTGCACATTCAAATAGATACCTGTCTATAAATGTGCAAGTAGCTTTTAGATCTCATTATAAACTAATATATAGTATATGTATGGTATACATATATATATTTTTCTTTCAGTCAGCTAAATCAAGCAGACCACAACGATCAAAGATTGGTAGCCAATGCTTTACAATCTCCTGGAACCTTTTATTATTATACATTTTCTTCTTAAAGTTACGAGCCCGCTCGTCGTCTAACATCAAAGCATTGAAATCCGCATCTTCTGTATCATCATTAAGCATTATAGCTTGTGAAATAAGAGTAACGGTTACAGCTAATTTTGAAATAAAAACAAAAATGAAGTAATAATAAAAAAAAGTATTAAATAATTTAACACTTACCCATAAATTTACCCCTTTGAAGTTGCAGTACCAATTGCCTCAAAGTAGGGATATAACCACCAAAGTTAAGTGCTCGCAGTGTATCCACTAGTACACTATGATAGAACTGAATCAGAGCATCCTCGTGTTCAATGCGTATTTGTGGCTCCAATGAGGTATTGAAGAAATAATAAAAATCGACAGCAGGAGAAGCCCAGGCAGAGAATTGAAAGTCAATTAGCAGCATATCCTGTTCATTCAGTTCAGTTTTCTTGCGCAGCATTATATTATTAATCCATAAATCACCATGAGTTAAGGTATTAAAGTCATCTGGCTGCGGCACATAGACACGTTCGGTGTACTCCATAATATGATTCTGTAGACGCTTTAGCTTTTGCTCATAAACGTTTCCTAATTCTGGACATTGGCCGGCAAATTGTGCAGCCACGCCCATCATATTCTCAAACAGAGGAGCAAAATCACGTGTATGACGATTAAAAATGCCATGATCCATTTTATTCAGGAAACCTGGTTGACGTTCATTCAATACTGCAGCAGTGGCATGCATCTTTGCCACTTTTCTTAAAGCCAACTTAGTATCCTCCAAATTGTAGCCGAACAAACGATCACCTAGACCATAATTAGATACTGCCAAATCCTCAAAGATTATAGCAGAATGCTCATAGTCAACGTGCAAGGTTGTGGCGAAAAGCTTTTCCGACAAGCTGGTAGTCTCCAAGAGGGCGGTCAACTTGGGTAGAACTTTCTCATACATAATCATCTCCGTGTTGCTTGTCTCGTACTTGGCAAAAATATCGGAAATATATGGATCATTCTCATAAGTAGTTTTGACTATGAAGAATTCCGATTCAGTTTGCTTGGCGCCGCTTCTAAGGTAGTCTACCTTGATTCTGGTCATGATGCTGGCATAGTTTTCACCCTTAGCCGTTGCTGGCTTAATAATTAAATTGGTTATTACTACCCCATTATCCTGTTTAAATCTACGTAGAATATTTTCCACATAGGACTCAGTTAGCCATTTGGGCGCAGGATGAAATTTCTCGTCCGAGTTTCCGTTGCTCTTAGCGTTCTCGTTGTTTATTTCAACCATGTTAACGTGTTTCTGTGTCAACGATTCAAACAGCTTTGGCTATATAAGCAATCCGTCTCAATCATCAAGCCGCTTATGATAAGATGAAATCCGTAGATTCTGCATAGTCATCTAAGAACAGACATCTCATCGTTACTTATAACATATAACACGATTGTTACTATAGAAACAAAGGAATCTTATAATACTTATGTAAGATTTAGTATACATTTAGAGTAAAATAAATCAATTAAGTCTATGACTGTTTCATCTGCTTAATACCTTATAAAACACTTTATCAGTACATACTAGACCTAAAGTTAATTTACTTAGCTATAAACACTTGGATATACTCTATTTACTCATAATAATAGTTATACAGCTTGCTTTTCCCACCTTATCATTTCGTTGAGCTTAGCACGTGCCAACACTTATCTGACATTTATTTTATTATTTTTATTTATCCTTTTTTATTTTTGGTATAATAAGATGACGTCTTTAATTTATCTTACTAACTATGTTTACCCTAAAGTCCATATAAACTTCTCATATTTAAGTTTTCTCTTAGCTTAAGTTTTATTTTAATTAAATAAGTGCTTCTGATTAGTTTTAATTATAGTTTTTGTCTTGGATAACTTGACTTTAAAATAATTGAGACGCATCTTGGGTATTCCTGCTCTAATTTTCTCTTTAGCCCCTTTGCCTTTTTGTAAAAAAGAAGCAAAGCGGAGCTATTGGAAATGTGCATAAAGTATATATATTCTTGATCAGGACGACTAGCTGAATCGATCTAGCCCTGTCCGTCCGTCCGTCCGTTTCTCGTGACTATAAAAGCTAGAGCAATCACATTTTAAACCTAGATTTGTTATTTTCGTACGCTATACAAGTTTGTTTTTGATTTTTAAATTTATTTTCCTGACCTCCGAACTTCGAAAAAATCGATCATACACGATTTTCACACTCGACTACAGATTTCTTACTTGTTTTATTATGCACTTTAAGCCTTCATTTAAAGCTTTTCATAAGCTATATAAGGTTTTCTAACAAGTAAAGAATTGAATTTGGTTCTATGAATCCTTTTGATGCGTTGACAAATATTTTAAACTACAACCAATAGGATAATATAAATTCATAGTTAATAAAAAATTTATAACTACTAATGCTATATTATAAAAATCATTTTAAGCTCTTTTATAGTTTTATAGTTTTAATTTTTAAAATTTATTTTTTAATTTAATTTTTTAGTTTTAATTTCTCTTACAATTTATTATATATGACATATAAAAGCAATATTAATTTTTATTAAAGTTATAATTTAAATTTTTAATGTTTATTTAGTTTTAATATTAATTTATATACAAGTTTTCATATATGATATAAAAACAAAACTATACAATTTTCAGTTCAATCCCTAGGTATCCTTTAAAGCTTAGCAGCATTGGTTAACCTCCAGTAGCCCTTTCTTGTCAAAGATCGGCATCAATGCCTTAAGATTTTGCTGCACAATTGGATTATTATAGAGACGATTCTTGAAGCGTATGCCACGTTCATCATCATTCATCAGAGCATTGAAACAGGCATCCGTTGCATCCTCACTAATCATTACAGGTTGCACAACAACTGCCGAATGCATTGCTATAGGTAAATCAAGTCAATATTAAAGACTCAACCAGGATACCAATTTAAATTAAAAACTTACCAAAGAAACGCTTCTGTTCCGCATGCATTTGGAACTCGTGTAAACTGGGTATAGGAGCCTGTTGATAGTTGAGTTTTGAGAGTATGTTTTTGAATATACTATGATAGAACTTAAATAGATCTGTTTGCTCTTCCCTACGAAGAGGTTCCTTTAGCGATGTATTGAAAAAGTGATGCAAGTCGATGGCAGGTGAACCCCAAAATGAGTACTGAAAGTCAATTAATAGAATATCCACGGGTCGACCCGTAACAGCATCATATTTAACCATAACATTATTGGTCCAAACATCACCATGTGCCAGCACATTAACTGATTCTCGACTGGGTGCAAAACACTCCCGACCAATGTCCATGTAATGTGGAGCTAATTCGAATAGCTTCTGTGCATATTGTGCACACTCCGGCTCCTTACTCATCCATCGGGCAGCAGCCAGGAGACCACCCACAAAATAGCCACTGTAGGCGTTTGTATAGCGATTAAAGAAACCACGATCATACTTCTCCAGGGTACCAGAATTACGTTCATTGAGCACCGCAGAAGTAGCATGCATTTTGGCCAGTTTACGCAGGATTAGATGGGCATGCTCCTTATCGAGGCGTTTAACTCGATCAGCCATCACATAATTGTCCACAGTAAGATCCTCAAAGATGATAGCCGTGCGTTGGCGATCGACATAGATCGCAGTGGGGAATAAGGGTTCAAATTCATTTATTTCTTTTAGTAGTTCATTTAGCTTAGGTAAAACCTCTTCGTAAATTGTCATTTCACGATTGTATATATCGTAAGGTTCCATTAGCTCCTTGGTTAGTTCATCATCATCAATGGAGGTTTTCACAATAAGATGCTTAAGCAACTCATTCTGTACATTTTCTTGAGAGAGTGTAAAACGTACACGAACTCTAGTTAACACGCCACCATAGTTCTCGCCAGGACCCAAAGCAGGATTCAATTCCAACTGCACAATTTGCAGATTTTTGTCATTATAATGAGACCTTAAAGCATTCTCAACATAGTCAAGGGTTAACCATTCGGGAACTGCTGCCATCTTATTTTAATGGATTCAAGTAGAGTACTGTAATGCGGGATATTATACGAGTTTCCAGACTTTTATACAATAAAACAAAGTATCTCTCTATATCTCTCTGCCTTTGCTGAAGGTGATATAATTCTCATATATTTTCATTTAAGCTGACATTCATATATGTATATATATATGTATTAGTAGCTCTGTATAATATGCGTTTTATCAGTGCTAATATTTACTCGGACTGCCTTAAATCTAATTCCAAGTGCGCTTTAGCAACAGATTCGGATGTGACGCGTGCCAGACGATTGTCTGGTAACTTGGGTATCCAACTACGACTATTATCATGAATGATGTACGATTTTGGCTAAAATCTTTATTATGTATGGTATTTAAATTTCTTATCGTTACTTTTATTCATATTACTTAACATTTCTTGTATTATTGTTATCATTTTTTTTTATTTAATTGCACTTTATTCTTATGATAAGATTTTGTAAGCGTTACGTGAATGCATTTTATATCAATGTTTAAATTAAGTAAAAGTTTTATAGTGAAGTGTACATGACTGTGAAAAGCTGTTACTCGTAGAGCAATATTGGTTTGATTTCTAAGGGATATTTCAATGTTATAAATAGTCTATATAATAATATATATGCTTAAGACATAGACACAGAGTCTGAAGTATATATACTTACCAAATATTAAGAATAGTAAATAGTTCGTTTTTAATCATTTAAACACACTGTTCCAATTTTTTTTAGTATAAGCCTAATCTTGTTTGTACAGACTCTGACGTTAACTGTTCATACATATATTTAAAAGTTTTTATTTATTTAAATTTACTTAGTTTATAGTCAATTAAAATGTTAAATCTATATAATACAGGTGAATATACTTTGCACAAGTCTAAACTGTATAGCAATAAATGTCACATGGCTAATTTAAAGCTTAATTACATTTTACAATATTAGAAACTTTGTTAATTTTTCATAGTTCTAAACAGCTGTTACTATTCAAAAATCTGTGTGCATTCTACAAACATATTTCAATTAGTAAATGTATAGAAAAAGTTGTGTATATAATAATAACTGAATAACTGAAATTAAGAACAGTAATCTGTATATTGTATATTTACATAAGCAGCAAAATTGTATATAGTATTATATGATTATATATTTCATTTGTGCAGAGGCAATGTCATTTGCATCAGATATATAAAAAGAGAAACCTTTTAGATATTTAAACACAATTGAAAAGTGAGAGCGTTGGTAAAGTTCCTTTTGTTTGGTTAAAAAATATAAAGAAAATGTTAGGTCCGGATTTATTAAGTGCTCCAAATGCTGTGATCAGAGACATAACAGTAGATCAGCAACTAAATCCTTCTTTTGTTAATGCTCCTGTCTGGCTTACAGAAAGCTATTTAGAAGCAGCATTACAAAGGTTTTATAATGATAGGAAACTTAAGATTACAGCAGTGGAAGGGTATCCTGCACTGGGACGTGGTGAAAACTATGGCGGAGTATTAACACGCATTAAAGCAGAGTTTAATAGAAGCAATCAAAGCTCAGAGATTGGTTATTATATTGTTAAGACATCGTTTGAGGGTAATGATTTTGCACGCAAAACTATGGAACCCTATGATATATTTAATCGCGAAATGTCTATATATGAGCAGATATTGCCCAAACTTAATGCACTCCTACTAGAAATCGACGATCAAGAGCAAATCTTTGCAGAAACAATGGATGTGGACTATGAACGTTCAGCGCTAATCTTTGAGGATCTTAATGTGCGCGGCTTTATAATGCCTCAACGTTTGGTGGGCTTAGATATGAAAGTAGCACGTCTTGTGATGCGAAAGCTGGCTAAGATGCATGCCACATCGGCTGTACTAAATGAACGTGAGTGTGGCGCACTGAAGAGCTACGATCGCGGCATGTTTAATCGACATACGGAAAACTATGCAGCCTGCTTTCTGGGTATGATACAGGCAGCTATCAAACGTGTATCCCAATGGCCCGGATTTGAGCATTATGCTGCGAAGCTAGAAGCTCTCTTACCTGTATATATGGAGCTGGGTAAACGTGTATTCGATATCAGTCCAGGAATTAATGTTTTGGCTCACGGTGATCTTTGGACAAATAATGTGCTTGTGAAGTACGATAAAATAACTGGCGAGCCAAAGGATGTCATCATTATTGATTTTCAGTATGCTGCCTGGGGGTCACCAGCCATTGATTTGTTTTATTTTCTGAATTCATCGTTGCAATGGGATTGCCATCTTCATCATCAAGAGGAGCTGATTCAATATTATTTTGAAATCTTCACTCAAACACTAACTAAACTGCAATACAAGTCCCATATTCCCAGCTTACATAAATTTAATTTAGATTTACAGCAGAAATCCTTTTACGGTCAGTAAAAAAGTTGCAATATTGAGCAATGTCCCTTATAAAAATTAAATCCTTTCTTTATTAATATAGCTATGCATACTAGCATCAATATATTTGCTGTTCAGCGAAATGTGGAAACAGATGATGCAGATTTTAATGCTTTAATGGAAACTAATCAGAGAGCGATTAACTTTAAGAATGGCTGCTATAGGAATCCAGTTACCCAAAAAGTTCTTAAAGAACTATTACCTGTATATGATCGTTTGGGTCTGTTAGATGCAGATCAGTAATTTTTGTGATATTTTTATATAATTTTAATTTGTATTATTATGATTCTCTTATTTTCTTTTGTATATAATATAAAATCTGTTATCCAAAAACAAGAGCTTATTATTAATATCAAAGTGGGACAAAGTTCTAGTGGAATTATTTTGTAGAAAAGAAATTATTCTACAAATTAAAGACATATTATTATCATTCACTGAATGAATGTCACTGAGTTATAAAGATAAAGAGATTAATTATATCTCCCAGGGAGTAAGTAAAAAATGCAGGTTGAAACCTCGTAGTTAATACACTCAACGGAACTGAATGCAATAAATAATAAAGACATATTGAAATTATTGTATGATTTTTTAAATCAACATTATTATTTTGCTTATTAAAAATTAAATTTCAGCATGACGACGTATATTTTTTCGGCAGGTGAAAGTATCCTATAAAAAGTGTTAGTTTGTATAGAATTAATATAAAAAATTTAATAATATTTAATAATCATTTTTAAAATTTATGTAAACATGGAAAAATTCGAATATTTTTTTAAATATATTTAAAATAACTGTAGAATGCATACAAAAGTATCTTTGTTCCGTTTTATATACGTCTTGCAGTATCTATAAAAATAAT
The DNA here is from genome assembly GCA_037044455.1 of Zygothrica quintamaculata. Classification (NCBI taxonomy): domain Eukaryota; kingdom Metazoa; phylum Arthropoda; class Insecta; order Diptera; family Drosophilidae; genus Zygothrica; species Zygothrica quintamaculata. The sequence continues at coordinate 178,282 of JBAMBS010001713.1, read as the reverse complement.
AATATCCGATTATGGTAATAAATATAACAGATTATAATGATATACGAGCTTATGTTTATTATGTCGCCTTATATAGATAAGCTTTGAAGGGGAGATGTATAAATGACTTTTCATAACTTGCTTTATAAGTTAGGTACCGTAAAATTATTTCATTTAGTATTAAATTAAACGTAGTGCTTCAAAGATAATGCCGCCAAATAGTGAATCCTATAATGATGATGAGTTGGAAGCACCGTCTTGGCTAGACGCGGAATATTTTAAAGGGGTTTTGAGTACGTATTTGAATGATAAAAATGTGAAAGTGATCGATTTAAAAATCTCACCTGCGTCTGGTAGAGGAGATCATTATGCGAGCATCATGTTTAGAGTTGTTGTGGATTATAGTACGCAAAATGGAAAATTTTCCAAGTCGCTGATCATTAAGACAATGCCTGAAATAGAGGGACACAAAAAGGAATTGCTAAGTGAATCTTTTGTGTTCGAAACAGAGATTGATATGTACACAAAGATATTGCCAAAATTTGAAAAGATATTGCGAGCTGTCGGTGATAACACAAGATTGCATGTGCCTTGCATCCATTTTAGTGTCGAGCCGCGACAGGTGATGATCTTTGAAGATCTTTTAACTGAAGGTTATGCCGTTATGCGTGATCGTGATCCAACCTTTGAGGAAATATGCGTAACATACTCTAAGCTAGCCAAGTGGCATGCTGTAAGCTATAAGTTGTATAAAGAGGAGCCCCAACTATTTGAAAATTTTAAATATAGCCTATTGGATCTTCCTGGATTTGATAAAGATCAATGGATAGTCACTGGCATAGATAATTTCATTGAATTGTTGGATTCAGTTCCAGATCTAAAGCAATATAAGCCATATTTTGAGAAAATGCGCACAACATTAGTAAAGAAAGGCAAAGACGCTTTAAACGAGCACAAAGACAATCCTCAAGAAAATGCCTATTATGTTTTATGTCATGGAGATTTTCATCTTAAAAACTTAATGTTCAAGCACAATAAAATTAGTGGATTAATTGAGGATGCTATGCTGTTGGACTTTCAAATGAGCAATATAGGACCTATGCCGAATGATATTATCTACTCAATCTATTTGTTGTTATCTCCGGAGCAACGCCATAAGCAACAGAATGAGCTAATTTTCTTTTATTTTTCTACACTTATTGACACGTTAAAGAAAATCAAATATGAGGGTGACCTACCTACTTTAGTTGAATTCAGGCAGCAGTTATTCCGTCAAAAGTATTTTGGTAAGTTAGACACTGATAATTTACTTCCTAACTCTTAATAATAATTTTTTTTTTTTACCAGAATTCTTTCTGATTACCACATTTCGACCTGTGATTGCTGCAGTTAGAAAGGGCAATATAGATCTATCTGATTTTGTTGAAAATGCAGAAAAAAGGGCTTCTACATTTCGAAATGACGCCTATATTGAGGAAGTTAAAGTCGATCTAAAACGTTTCTTGCATTTAGGATACTTTGAGGATTTATACTTAAACTAAATTGTAATGTTTCACACAATTTATGACTATGATTTGTATAAAGCGAGTGCTGAATAAAAAATATCTAAATTCTTTACTATTTATTAAATTAGCTAAATTTTCATTATTTAGATTTATTTATGAGTTTTGTCGTATATAATAATAATAATAATAGAAGATCATTAACAGTGTGCTGCGCATTAATAAGGATATTTAAATAACGCGCCCAACCATCACACAACTATCGATAACTTCTATGCAAACAGCTGATTTCTGTTATGGGCTAAAAAAGCCATAGCGCGTAAACCATTGATATCTCATATGTTAATACGATGGTTGAAAGTTGCAACTTCAAGTTTGTTTATTTTGAAATAATTTAATAGATATGACTACTAATTTAGGTAATCTTATCTGCCGCGTTTGCCTGAAGCCGGATGAGTTAATGGTGGACTTATACGAGCAGGTGGAAGAACACAATGTGGATCTGTGTACGCTGCTTGAGGCCTGCGGAAACATGAAGGTTAGTTAAGAGCTATATATAAATATGTTGCATTATCAATGCCTATTTTAGGTAGACAAATTGGATATGTATCCCAAGTATTTATGTCAAGAATGCACCAAAGAGTTACTGACCGCAGCCAAATTTCGCAGCAAATGTGCGGCAACGATTCAACTGCTCAAAGATAATAATGAAGGGTACGTGCTGGATGATGTAGCAGCATTAGCTATTAAGGAAGTGGTTAGCGAAGAACTTGTAAAGACTGATGATAACGACGGCATTGTTGAGTTGGATAGTATAATTGAATTAGATAGTATAATTGAATACGATGCAAATTATGTGGAAGTGCAAACAGAGTTCGAGGACGAAGAGTCAACTGAGCAAGTAACACCGATACCTGGAAAAAAAAATTGTGACGCTGCAATAAATTATGCAATATTTAATTGTGATGACTGTGGTGCAGTTTTTCAGCAGGCAGTTACATTGCAGCGACACATTAAAAAAACACACAACAAAGCGGAGACGTTTAGCTGTAACCGTTGTGGCCATACTTTTACAGACAATATAAATTTAGAAAGACATACATGTGCCGGCTGGGCTGTCGCGTCTTCAACACGTGCACCACAGACTCGTCATGGTTGCATGTATTGCGGCAAGTGCCTGCAGTCTGCTACAAGTCTGGCTATGCATCTGCGTCTTCATAATGGCGAACGGCCCTACGCCTGTGATGTGTGTCCGAAGACTTTTAAAACAAATGGCGCGCTGGTAACTCACCAGAAGAGACATGAAAAGTTGATGGAATTCGAATGTGAATATTGTGGCAAGTGTTTCGTAGAGTCTAGTAATTTAAATCGTCATATTGCTGCATTGCATACCGCAGATCGTCCTCACACCTGTACCATTTGCCAGCGTAGTTTCTCCCGTGTCTATTTGCTTGATCTCCATAAACGCACCCACACAGGTGAACGTCCATATAACTGTTCCTTCTGCACACGTTCTTTTGCCCAGTTAAGCGTACTACGCTCTCATGAGCGTATACATACGGGTGACCGTCCGCATCGCTGCGAAGATTGTGAGAAAACCTTCATTCGATCGATTCAACTTAAAAATCATAAGCTCAAGTGCTCAGGGAAAATTGTACAGATAGTTGAGGAAACCACGTCATAGCAATGGTAATTAATGTTTTTTTTTTTTAATTTAATATATAAGTGTTTATTTTTCTACTAACAACTCTGTAATATTTATTAAATATATTATTTAATATACAGATTGTGGCACTTTAATCATTGCTCCAGTTTTTAGATTATTATATATAATCTATTTAACTAGTTTAAAACCAGGCTTAAATCCAATAGGTTTAAATATATACTTACATTTGTACAAAATAAGTCGCCGCAAAATCTACCTAATTATATGCTCACCCTAGTTTTAGCTATTTACTTATATAGTTAATGATGCCCTTTCAACATTTTCCGTTTTGAACCCCTTTTGATACCAAATAATAAATGCATTAAATTTATTGATTTTGTTTTTTTATTGCATGCACATAAAGGTTTAATTAAGTTTATAGTGGTTTACATTTGTATCTGTTGTTTGCCTAATGGTTGGTTACAACAAATGATTTTTATTATATAAATGCGTGTTATTTGCCATATACTTGGCTACGAATACATTAGTAAGTATTTATATACTGGTTTGTATTATGTGAATCATTCTTTATCCTATATATATATTTATATATATATATATATTTGATTGGTTTTGATTTTCAAAGTTGACATAATATGTAACATGCATTAGTTTATACGGCACAAATTCTTATTTGATTTGAAAAATTTCCATTTTGTACATTTATTTTTTGCTTCTATATAATTATTTTGGAAGTTGATTCGCATGCATAATTTTATATATATCTGCAGATATATATATATATATATATATCTATAGTTATATATATGTATATTGAAGATATATATATGACTATGTACGTAACAGTTTATGGCTTATATAATACGTGATTATTCATTATTAACAAACTTTGCATAAATGTTTTTTTTTTATTAATTTGTTCTTTTTTAATTAATTTATTTAAGTACTTCTAATTGTAATTCTTTTTTTAAATAAATTTTATTTTTTGTGGGTGCTGGCAAAATTTTTGTTAAATTTATGGCTGTAATTTCTTTGGGTTGGTTTGGGTTTCCGTTTCTTCATTCCTTTATGGCGATGGCAGCTTAACTACGCGTTTTCCTCTTCGTTAGCTGGTAAGCTGTGGTTATCGGTATCGGTATCGGGTACGTTATCAAGTTATCAATTATTGGATGTCGGGTAACGGGTAACGGGACAATTAGTCTACAAAAGCGTAGCCTCTGCCAAGAATCAAAGCAATAAAATTGTTATTACCATTGAAAAGTCTTAAGGATCTCTGCACGGGTTTCAGTCAAATTGAAAATCAGGGTGTGGGTCAATGGTGGGCAATAACAGTGATAATAACGGTGCTTTGATCTATAAAATCTGTTAAACCGCTGCGCTATGCTCCGATCTACGGAAATACTTACGAGCCTGTACACCTAGATCATCAAGAAGCAGTTCATTAGAGGATTTGGAGCGTTTAGGAAAAACCAGAGCATTGCGCAGCGGTGTAACATGCGCCACTTTGGAACGTGGCTTGGGTGGTGGAGCAGGTGGTGCCCGCTTCTGTTTGTGAGAGACTCTCGTTAGCTGCCGCACAAACGATTGACTCAGCGTTGAACCCCGATTGAAATCCAAGGCCGGCGTTGGCTCAGTATTGAGCTGTGGCTGTGCGGGATATTTGTGTAGGGGCGTTGCGCTTACGCCGCACACCGCTGCCGTTAACGGCGGTAACTGGTGCTCGGAATGCGTTTTATTGAGCGTTCGTTTTGCAGTTGAGGAGTTTGTTTTGAGACGTTCAAAAAGGTTACTGAGCGTACTGGCACGCTGTTGTAATGGCGGTGCTGGTGCCGGATACTTCCGCACTTGATGGCTGTGCTTCGGCGTACAGCCAGCGGCAATGCTGGTGGGTGTGGTGGTTGCAGTTTGTGCCCTGCTGGCAAACACATCATCATCCAGTTCGCTCAAACTAACCAACATATGCTCATCGTCAAAGAAATCATCTGTGTTGGTATTGGTGTTGGTGTTGGTATAGCTTCGAGTTGTCTCTTGCTCAACGTCAACGTCGTCTTCGTCTCCATCGCCATCATCGTAACGTGCAAATATTTCATCAAAGGCAGCATTCACAATATAGGCTTCATCCTGTAATTCCTCCTCGCTGAAATGTTTTCGTCGCTGGGGCACTAATGTACCAAAGAGATTCTTACGATAATCATCTGTTATACCGCCGTAGGGTTGCTGCAGCTGCTCTGTGGAGTGTGCGGCTGTTGGACGTGGCAGTGATGCCAATTGGTTGGCCAGACTCTGAGTGCTGTAACTGCTCGTTAGCTTGCCGGGTGCAGGTGTGGTTAGTATGCAGTTACCTTGGTGTGCCAGTGCCAGTGCCTGTGCCTGTGCCTGTGCCTGTGCCTGCAGCTTTTGCTTCTGGCGTTGCATTTGCTGCAATCGCAGGCGCAGTTCTAGTGATTTTCTTTTCGCCTGGCTATATTTGCTTTGACTGTTGCTATTGTTGTTGCCATTGCTGTTGTTGTTGGTGTTACCATTGTTGTTGCTGCTTTTGCTGTTGCTGTTGCTGTTGCTGTTGCTCTTGCTGTTTCTATAGTGATTTGTGCGCAGCTCATACTTACTCTGCTCACGGTCCCGTTCCTGTTCAGCCTCGGCCAAGCGACGCTGCAGGGCCAACGTTTCGAATGTGTGCACCACACTGCCGACGTGTGTGTTGATTTCAGGTATGCCCAGGTCACCACTAAACATGTCACGCTGATGACGTTGCTGTGTCGAAAGCAATTCACCGCCGCCGCCGCTTGCCCGTTTATTCAGCGAATGACCGTGAGCATGGGCGGTACAATGGCGTATGGGTGGTAACGGGCAACGGGCGACACAGGGAAATTGCTCAATGAATTCGGTGGCTTCTTGCTGCCACAGCAGATTACCAAGTTCATCGTGGCCGCTGGCGCTAGCGAGTGTCGTTGACTGTTTGGGAGGGTATTGTATGTTGGTTGTGGTTGTTGTTGTTGTATGTGTTGTGGTTGTTGTTGTTGTTGTTGTTGTTGTTGTTGTTGTGTACAAGTTGTTGGCAGATATTTCAAGCGATTCGTTAATGAAACAAATAAATAAAATCTGATTAGCTGAGGGTCTTTATAGAAAGCGGCTAAGATATTGTGCGACCGATTTGTGGCTGTGGCTGTGGCTGTGGCTGTTGGTGAGCAAAGGGACAATTTGGGGCGTTTTTTGTTTTGGATTTTATATACTTAATACTAAGCCTGTTTTAATGCATATCTTAAATACGTAGGATTTACTAGCTAGTATATTTATATATATATGTATATATGCTTATCATTTCCTATATACACAATACCACATTGAACAATATATATATATATATATATATTATCATAAGTTATAATATAATATTTGCTTATACACTTAAATACAACACTTGAATTCAATAGCATTAATTGTACTTGATTTGCCATTGACTCTAATTGGATATTCATTATAGTTAGGGTATGAATTGATCAACTTGATTTTGGCTGTTTCAATTTTCAGCTGACCAAAATTGGAATTAAACTACTTTCTATTTAAGTTCTCTTTTTTTTTTTTTGATTTAAGTTAAGCTAATTTGATTCTTCTTGAGTTGCTGTTGTTGCTGTTTTTGTTTGTTTGTTTGTTAAATTCAATAAAAAACAACAACACAAACAGCAGCGAACAGTAGCAGAGCATCTGTTTCACGTGTGATGTGTGTTACTGTATGTGTTTGTGTGTGTTTCTATGTGTTTCTTTTGTTCATATGCAGCTCAAATATCCTGCTGTGTATATTGCGTATACGCAGCGTGTTACGAGCGCACTTTAATGCATTCAAAACTAAAGCTGGAAGATAATCTTAAACAGATTTTCAATTAATTATTTGTTGACAGCTTAAGAGAATCCTAAGTATTATTGAAATATAATTAATATTTTGTTATCGATTTGTTTATCGATTATTTTCCAGCTTTTGTTGTGTTGTTTGTTAATTGCACCTAAACCTATAATTTAAATCAACATTTTGGAATTGTATCTAAAATATTAATATGTGTTTGAGGTGTAGGTGTGTGTGTGTGTGTGTTTGTGCCTGTGTGTTTGCATACATGTGTGTACGTGAGTATTATTATGTGTGTGTGTGTGTGTGTGTAAGTGCACTATTAATAATAGTTATTATCAAAGGGTAAGCTATCACTTGAGCTTGAGTAGTGCTGCTTTTGCGGCTGCTGTGGCAGCAACTGATTGTTGCAATTGCGTCTAATGGGCTGCTGCTGCTGCTGCTGCTGCTGTTGTTGCTGCAGCTTGCTATTAGTGCACTTCTGTTGTTGCTGCTGCTGGTGCTGCAACTGTTGCTTATGCATGACCTTAAAGTCATCCTGAGACTTGCTGTTCTTCGAGCTGTGCTTGCTCTTGTGGGATTTACTGTGTTTCGTATGCTTTAGACTGTGATGTTGGTGTTGGTGGTGTGTCAGTTGTGTTTGTTGCTGCTGTTGTCCGTGTAAATGGTTATGTTGTTGTTGATAGTGATGCTCAACGTGTGCTATATTGCTACTGCTGTGATACTGTGGATGCTGCTGCTGTTGCTGTTGCTTATTAGATGTATCGCTGGCAGTGCCGCTGCTGCCGTAGCTATAAATTTGTGACTTGGATTGGCTCCGATGTGGATGTGCATGTAGATTTGCCACACTATAATGATCATGATCAATACTGTCGAACGTCTGTAGATAGTGTGGATTGATCTGAGTGCAGTAGTCACCACCGTTAGCATCGCCTCCACCATGTTGCGGCATTTTCTGTATATGCTTGCGATCGAGGGTATTGTTAGAACGTGCGCCATGGAATTGATGTTGCTGTTGGTCTAACGAATTGAAATGTTGCAAATGTGTCATATTGTAGCCCAGATGTTGATAATGAGAGTCTGCATTATGTTGTTGTTGCTGCTGTTGTTGCTTTGCACCATTCTTCATGGGCAATGGCGGCGGTTGCTGTTGTTGTTGTGCATTTGGTGATCTTCGATTAGTGTTGCTGTTGCCATTCGATTTAAAACTGTTGGTGCCACTGTGCAGCGTCAGACTGTTGCTACTGTTGTTGCTATTGCTATGATTGCTGCCAGCATCAGATTTGGTTTTGATCGCTATAAAAGTGTTTGGCAGCGGTGGCAATGGTGGTGTGCCTGTTGGTGTTGTTATAGTTGTTGCCGATGACGAGCATGTTGTTGTTGTTGTTGTTGCTGTATTGTTGATATTGGTGGTGCTGGCCACATTAAGTTCCCGCTACGCGATGTGATGACCGCCAAATGTGCGCAGCACTGGCACGCTCTGTGTGTGATTGTTGTTGTTGTTGGATTACACATAACAATTGTTGTTGTTGTTGTGTCATAGATTGCAGTTATTGGTGGTTTAAGTGGTGGTGTTTGTGGTCGTTGTGTGTGCGTGCGTGTGTGTAAGGCGCATTTTATTATTATTATTATTGTTGATGTTGTTGTTGTTGTGGTGGTGGTGGTTGTTGTTGTTGTTGTTAGCGGAAAATGAAATTTTTCAGAGAGTAAAAAGAGACGAAAAAAAGGAAAAGAGTAGACACTTATCATATATAAGTTGTGTATGATATATATTTATATATATTGATTGCTTATATGTATTTCCCTTACTGTATGTATTAGTACGTCTGTGTGTGTGTGCGTGTGTGTGTGTTTGTGTGTATAATTTTGTTCATATGTTTAAGTGTGTTTTATTCTTTCTTTAAACGTGGTGCGTCAATTATGTTAGAAGCGACATATGTCCAGGACTTGCCATATCTCTGGGCGTGTTAGTTACTAACTAATTGCTAGTTAAATCAATTAAATGTGCTCAAAAACAAAACTATTAATAAAAATATAATAAATATAAATTAATATAAGTTTAGTATATAAATGAAAAATGTAGTTAAATTAAACTGTTAATCAGTGCTATGTAATTAATTACAATTATAACTAATATGTGAGAGTATTTGTACAGTTATGTATATATATGATATATATATGTATGCAGGAACAGATCAAAAAGTTAATGGACTATAAAAGAATCAACTTAGAGACACATTTACAGTTACAATTACAGTTACAGTTACATATATCCCAGATACAGGATAAGATAATTTTCAAGCGGGACCAAAACGAAATTTCATGCATCGTTGCGGCTGTGGCAGACGTGGCAGCATAAAGTGGCATGTAAAACTTATTTAATTCGGCAACGGGCCACTGGCTGAGTTGCTGCAACCAGCACGTTGCAAATTAAGCAGTGCGCCACTCCTTGTCCCAAAAGTAGGAGTAGCAAAAAAAGAACAAACAAAAAATAAAGAAGAAAAAAAAACAAAAAACCAACAAGCAAAATTCGTTTTTTTAATAAAATTGCAAGCCCAAAGGATACTTCGTAGTCACATGCACTCATCGATGCTTGGCAAGCAGTATAAAGAATTGCTAACATAACGTGACAAGCAGTGCATTGCAAGCAGTGCTCTTGCATGCTCTAGCATGCAGTATAATTGCTTTTCAATCAACAATTAAGAAAGAGTTTCTATCAAAATGCTTAAAGAACAGTTGTTAGAGAGTGAGAATTAAGCTATTTGTTGTTAATTAAAACTTTATGTAATTTATAAGAGTTAATTAATTTGTAGCATGCCATTGTAGAATTGCAGTATATCCGATTTGCAACCAAAAATATATAAAGGGTATACTGTAAACTGTTACTAGACGAAAGAAGAAAGCTAATTAGCCAGGACAATTTGGAAAAAGTGAGCATAAGTTTTAATAAGAAAGAGTGCTGTGGAACGCTAATGCGCGGCAAAATGAGTGGGCGTGTCTTTAGTATGGAGCGAGTTTAAAAAGTTGCCACATTTAAGTTTTTAATGAAGGGCCAAAAACAGACGCTAACAGTTGTGATATGTATATATATTTGTGGCGCGTTGCAAGTACATTTAACATTTAAATTTAAAAAGTTCTTTTCGTAATATTTGACTAAAGATACAGCAACCACTTTATACTTGCAACTGGCAACTGGAAAAGAAACTTGAAGCTTGTATTAGTAGCATTGCCACAGCTGTCTTTATGCATAGTCAATAACAAATGGCGGACAGACTAACAGACTGACACACTCATACACGCACACTTGTACATACGTGTACTTTGGGGTAAACATGCGTGGCAAAAGAAACTTTCACTCATTCACTTAATGCACACTCAAAGGCAATACGCGAGGCACTTGCAACTGCTTTTTTGCTTGTATATAAAAGTTGAAAAGCGTTGACATAATTTTACACGCAATGACAACTTCAAGGATACTGTCAGGATGTGCCGTATTTATGTGGAAAGCCCCTCAAGTACCACAACGTAAATAAGCATATAAGTAAGTACCAAGGCGACTTTTATACTTTCTTTCTTCCCCCTACCCCCTTACCCATATTCATACTCTTAACCCCTGTTGCAAGTGTGGCAGCTACTTGGTGCCCAAGTACTGTATTTTCTGCATCATTTACAAAGTTGTGCACACTGATGGAAATTTAATAGACTTGCCACATAATTATGGTTTACATTTGCTACTGAAACTGCTAATGATGGATTGCCTCTATGCCCTGTCCAACAACAACTGCTGAAGATGACTTACTGATGCTCTTTCTTATTTTTTTAGAATTGACTTACATTAATAGCCGAAAATATCCTTAGATTATGCATATGCAAAAAATATGAATTAGTATTAGCCTGGGTTATAAGGGGTGAAAGGATAGTCGCTATACGAGCAACATCATCAACAGCCGGAAGTGAATGTCGCTTAACGTGCCTGCCAGCAGCCAAGCAACGTAGCAACGAAGCAACCATGCAACGAAGCAGGCAGGCAAGTGGCGGAAGTTCAACTCGGTGCCACAAAAATTTAAAAACTTTGTAAACAAAACTTTGAGCTGTGCACTTTGCTGCTGGCGCGAAACTAAACGAAACGAAACGAAAAATATTCAGGCGACGATGCGCAGGACCTTTTACTTCAACAACAGAATCAAGAAAAATAGAAAATATGTATGTATATATATATATATATATATATATATGTATATATACATACTATATTTACTATATGTACATATGTATGTAAATAAATGTATATGTATATTTAGGCGAATAGCTAGCGGAACGTACTCTCAGTCTCATCCCCTCAGTTGCTTGTCAGCAGCTGCATAAAGTTTTCCACACGGCAAATGGTTGTTGCACAACTTGCGCTCAACTTACTTCTTTAGTAGCTTAGGAGTTATATCGTGTTGAGTATGGGTGTGCTTTGTATGTGTGTGTGTGTGTGGAATGGGAAAACTGTGCATATAACAACAAAGCTTTCATCAATTGTCCAGCGGATGTTTGGCTCAGCAGTCGTCGTCGTCTTGACAGAGCCAACGAAGCTTCCGCTGTGCTCGTCTACTTCCGTTACCATCAACCTGAATACCACCCCTATGCACCCGATCAAAGCTAACTGCACTTCAAAAATGGCTTCTATCTTCAACATGCCACAAAAAGAAGAAAATTGCTTTGTAAATATTACGCCCAAACAAGAAATGAAGTTTGTGGAGTATACAGTCGGAGGAGAAGAAGAAGGTGCTACGTTACTCGTTTTGCGTTTCATTTGAAAGAAAATTCTGTAAGTTTTTTAACATCAGTTGCCCCCTATTGCCCTTGTCGTTGTTGCTACTGTTGCTGTTGCTACTGTTGCTACTGTTGCTACTGTTGCTACTGTTGTTATTGTTGCTATTTTGTGTACAATTGTAATAACTATCTCAGCGAGTGTTTGAAATGCGTTTACCGAAAACTTTTACGGCTGCCAGTGCAAGAATGTTTATACTTTTGCATTTTTGTGTGTGCGACTTCTTGCGCATAAAATGCTCCTTGAACGGCACTTTGGAATGGGAATGTGGAATGGGAATCTACGAGGAGGTGTAAAGAAGAGTCAGCTACCAAATGGTCTCCGGCACGTACTTATGTTAGTTGTAAATAAAAAGTAAATTGTAATATTTGTGCAACGTTTTCTGCGAGTTGAATTTACTTGTGCGCGCAAAAGTATGCAATACTTTTTGATTCTGTTTCAAATACCTGCACCATCTACGATTGCTCATACACCCAGCGGAACACAGGAGATACACACACACACACACAGACAAATAAGTATATAATCTACGTATATCAACTGAAAGTGTAGCATTTAAAATTGCCACTAGCATTAGCTACGTCATCGTTCTATGCTCCACGCAATGGGCACCTAGCTCAGAGCCCGCAGTATTCATATGGCCAGAAGCAATCAGTAGAAAACAAATCAAAATAAATTACAAGACCAAAAGCCATGTTCAAAGCGAGAGCCATAGGCAGTGGCACCAACTCATATACATATACGTATATATATATATGTGGTGTGAAAGTGTATGGCGGTGGCACATAGCTGTAAATTGGAGAGGTTTCAGGGGATATCATATGTTCGTGCTTAAATTAAATGATTAACAAGGTTATTTACGGCACGCGCTGTAAGCCAAATGTATTCGACAGCTGGCTGAATTGGCCAACACAACAGAAGCACAGTCTGACAACCTATAGTTTCATCTACGGGCGTCTGAATGTATTGAATATATGTTGGATACAACATACACCTGCGTAGGTTTTTATATGCTGTACAAATACTTGCAACGCGGTCAACAGACGGCGACACACGCTCAATATTTGGCGGTTCAAGGACATGCGGAAATGGAAGTACACATTTGCGGTAGGGTTGTTGTTACTGTTATTATTGTTTGCGGCAACGGTGGTCGCACCGTTTACACCGTCAGCTACGTCAGCGGCTTACAACAAACGTAAATTGCCGTGTTGCAGGGCAACGGTCAATTGCTTTGCTCAAACACAGACGACGACCAAGTGGCGCTTGTTTTGTTTGCTGATTGCGCAAATATTTGCGCAGGCATTAAACGCAAAATTGATGGCCAAACATGAAGATGGCCACGGCCACGGGTAGCAGGTTATGTGTGTGTTTCTCTGTATGTGTGGGTATTGTGGCCAACAGGGCAGCGGGACTTCAGGGCATTGGCGTCTGCCAGCCGCAATATAAATTTAAATATTAACGCCGACTTAACGGCAATGAGTCTGTGGCTTTTTTTTCCTTTCTTGTTTTTGTTTTTTTTTTGTTTTCTTTTTGTTTCAACCTCCGCTGACTTCTTGACCGCCAAGCATTTGCCTTAATGCTAACAGCCTCGTTACTTTTTATTGCACGCACAGCCGGATGAGTGGACGTAGAAAGGACGCGTTCAACCAATGAAAGGACTGTTGCTTTTAGAAAATTCAGCGTAGTCATTACAAGCCACAAGCAGAGCGTCAAAAGAAAAAAAGGTACGAATATTGTGATTATGAACACAAATTTGCGCTTAAATTGTGGGCATTAGTTTGGGCGAATTTTTTATTAAAAAAGCGCAAAGTCATTAAATTTTATTACAAGTTTAATTTTTCAATAAGGCCAAGCCAAAAAAAAAAAGCAAAGCCCTTGCCTACATCTTAGCATTTTAAGGCCAATTACAGTAGGTGGCCAACAACAGATAAGAATAATTCAGGTTCAAAATTAATGGCACTTTTCCATTTAATCAAATAAACAGAAAGCAAAGCTAATGCTACCTTTTTACTTAATATGAATATATATCAAGGTATCCTTATATATATATATATATTTATATATATATTTTCATAGCTGCAATTCATTTTTATTGATTATGGCGTATATAATCAAAAGATTTAGTTAAGAAACTTGGGTATGACATTTAAGCCATAAATCTATATCATATTAATGTCAACTTAAGATATATATATGTATATATATATATATATATATATATAAAGAAGAAGAAGGATCTGAAGGAGTCTTAACAGTTTTTAGTTAAATTGCACTATAACAATATAGTAGCTAAAGGGTCCTTTTTTGCTGTTGTGGCATCCTTAATAAATCTTAATAGCCATTAATTGTTTAAGTACAAGTACAAGTTGCTTGGCATTTATGCTTGGCTTTTTATGTTTATGTATTTGGCTTAAAGCTGTAGCAATAAAATGCAAATTTGGGCTGTGCTTGAGTATATTAAAAAATAAAAAACACCTGCAGATGGTTAAGCTCGTTGCACAAATACATATACGTAAATAAATTACATTTATAGTGGCACTAGGTAAAAAAAAAAAGAAAAAGAAAAAAGAAAAACTTTCACAAGCACTGTTACTCTCACTTATACACACTCACACACACACATACTAATAGTAGCAGGGCACACACTTAAGCTGCTTCTTATGAAGCATGCCATTTATGACATCCGTGTACCGAAAAGAAAAGCAGCCAGAAAAAAGCAGAAATGGAGAGAAAAGAGAAAGGCAACGCATAAAAACCATATTAAATGCCTTACACTCAGCGCTATTGTTTTTAGGTTGTCTTTGAGCGTCTGGGAGTACTACTACAGCCAGGACTATGGGGTAGAGCTGGCGTTTGTCATCCTTTAATGGTGCAATTAGAGCACACAAAATGCGTTTGCTGTAAGCTGAGCTGCGGTTGCTGTTGCCGTTGCTGCTGCTATCATAAAGGATTTTTAATAATAGCGCCAAATTACAATAGGCAGTCGCAAACACACACACACACACACACACATACACTCACATATATATATATATATATATATATGTATGTATACAGTTATGTGCGTTATCTATTTGTGTGTGCAAGCAAATTGCGTATACGCCGTGGCACTTTGAAACAAAAGCCACGACAATGCGAACTTGTGCGGCCAGAAATATATTTGTTGAATAGTAGTAGGAGTATACTTGCGGCAACTTCTACAACTGCTGCTGTTGCTGTTGCTTGTTGTATTTGCCTCTACTGCTATCTTATGCTGCTTCTGCAACCATTTCTACTTGTTGTTTGTTGTTTGCTGTAATTTGATGTGCCATTGTTTGCCGCATGCGTTTTTCATTGTCCCCGACGACACTTTAGTGTCAGCTGAGATTTTGGTTTCTGTTTTTCTTTTTCTCTCTTTTCATTTACTCTCTTTTTTTTTTCTTTATTTTGTGATTGTTGCTGTTGTTTTTGCTTGTGCTGAAGCTCAGTCTTACTGCCACTGCTTTCTCTAGATTCTGCATTTAGTTTTCGCTTAGCCATTGCACATTTCTACGCAATTTTGTTGTAATTTATGCGCGTATTGTTTGTTCATTTTGTTCGTTGTGTTGTCATTAGTTTTGCATTGCGAGTGCCTGCCAAAAGCGGCAGCTGCAGTTGAATTTATGTACCGCAAGTTGCATGCTTCATGCTTGTTTGCTTTTGTTTTGGCTTATTTACTGGCCTCTGCTTTGGCTTCTGATACTGCTGCTTCTTTTTGTGCAACTTTCAAAAGCCGCAAGTTCATTTCCGAAAAAAAGAAAGAAACTTCTTTCTATGTAGAATCATTGTTTTTGATGCCGAGCATAATTCAGTTAAAATAGTTGGTAAAGGTTGTCCAGTAAATGGCAAGAAAATTAAAGGCAAATGCATAAATGATGATGACCAACCTTGCCCACTAGCACTGTCCGTCCCTTTCTGCCTTTTTCTGTCTCGTTCTTTCTTTGTTTCTTTTCATTTTCTCTCTTTTAGTTTAAGGCAAAGCGTGCCGGAAATGCATTGAAAGTCGAATCCCTTTGGGCTGTGAAACCGTATGAACTCAATGCGGAAATGCAAATGCAATAAATTATGGCAATGTCGAATGAAGCGGCTCACATAACGGTTTGCTGTCGGAATGTCGGGGCAACGGGAGGGAGGGAGGGAGAACATAAATCCTTACGTAAATTTATGGTGCGTTGAACTTTAAATGAAATACAATAAAATGCTCTCTGTAGCAGCTGCAATGAAATGAAGATGCGCTGACCAAGTAGGATACACACGAACACACACACACAAACACACCCAAACACACACATACACATACGCATACAGATGAAAAGTATTGCGCAAAAACAAAAGGACAAATATAATAATAAAATTTATTAACGTTGAACAATTTTTGCATTTCCTGCCAAGCAACTGATGCTGATGTAAAGAAAGGACCTACACACAATTGTGTAAAAATTAATGCCAGGACATTAAATGTATATATATATATACTTTTCATGTCTGTATATGAATCCTTTTTATGTTATATGTATGTACTGTGCATATGTCTCTGCGTAAGAAATGAGGCATAAAAAGGATGCTGAAAGGCAAAGGCAAACCAAATGTATGGCTTAATATAAAACAAATGACACAAATACTAAATACTGTGGACAGGACATGAAAAATCACAGTAAACTAGAGCCGTTTATCAACAAGGATATTGATCTAAGTATGCAGATTAATTGGGCTAAGAACAACTAACATATTTGTCGAAATTGAAGAACATATATTGAATATATATATATATCTATACTTACTTGATATTTTCGGCTGTTGTGCCCACCCGCTGGAAGACTAACATAAATTTTCTCATAGCAATATAAGGATATATATATATAAATGTATATATATCTATATAAGGATATATATATATAAATGTATATATATCTTGGTCATATGATATATATAAATATGGCCAGATCAATTAATAACATGCATATATATAAATGCTGAGAGCTATATTTCTTATATTAAAAACTTTTCACTGATGTAAAGTGCAATTAAATGTATCCATTTATAAGCCTTAAATGTTGGCTATATGGAAGTAATTACCAATATTGGTAGATTGGCTCCAACAGGTCTATAGGCATGTTCTTTAATGAACTGGCTTTAAAATTGTTGCAGACACAAGATGCAAGAAATTTTTCCACGCAATCATAAGCCGCAAAGTAGTAAGAAACAACAAGGACACCTTCAGATTGAAATATTATACAACAGATTGAAAATATTTATGCAGCCATGCTTAATGGTTCGCATTCGATATACATTCGATATACATTCGATATACATTCAATATACATTCCATAAATACATTCAAGATATTCCCCAAGCTTATATGCATATACAAGTCAGAACAAGTATACTTATTTATATATAAATATATATATATCAGATCGTTGCAAACATTACAAAACTTTTATTTGGTGCTTCGAGTTAATTAGTGCAAAAAAATCTAAGCTAAAGGTATGCAACGGGCATTAATTTTGGTGCAGGGGCTGCAGGCGAGGCAAGCTATACTACGAGCAGCTGTTGTTGGTGCAACTGGGAAAAAGGACATTTGGTGCATTTCGGTGTTGGCATTGTGCAAATTATAATTGAAAAGAAAATCAAAAAAAAAAAAGGAATATAAAAAAAATTTATAAAAAACTTATAATTAGTCCACTTCAAACTAAAGTCAAATTAACATTTTTGAGTTGTTCTTTTTATATAAATAATTTTTTTATTATAATTTTTTAACTAAAAATTGTGCTTAAAATAAATTCGGAAATTTTTATACACTGTGCTGCAGGTGAAATGCTTGATTAAATTTTTGTATTTTTTTAGTGGTTTTTTTTTTGTTGTTTTTCTTTTTTAATTTTTTTAATTCAAACCCCTTGCTATTAAAAATTTAAATTATGTTTAAAAAGTTCTCAAACTGTGGTCGCTAGTTTAACATATATATATAGATATATAAAATAGAGAAAGAGAGAAAAAGAACTTAAAGAAAAAAAGTAAAAATTAAAATTAAAAACAGGAGCAAACTTTCTTCTATGCAAATTACTTAGGGTGCACATTAGAACCGGCAAAGGGTGTTAAATTTCACGGGTAGTTATGTTGTCTACGATGCAAAGTATAAAAAAATAGTAAGTAAAAAGAGACACAAGAACTGTGCTGGGGGGAGTAAGTGTGTATATATATGTGTATGTTTGTGTGTGTGTGTGTGTGTGTATGGAGTGTTGGAATTGTAAGGTGCTATGCAGGGATTTTGTGTATGCGGTGCGATAGTTGTAACTAATGTTTCTTTTAGGCCTTGTTGCTCTGTCTATGCGTGTGTGTGTGTGTGTGTGTGTGTGTGTGTGTGTGTGTTGCGTTCTCTGTGGAGCGTGTTAATTCATTATGAAACTTAAATGAAACGTGAAATTATTAATTGCTGGCTTAATTAATTTATAATGAGTTTGGTCTGGCAGCTGTGTCATGTGCCATAAGGCAGATCGCCGAATGAAGTATGATGCAATGTGTGTGTGGCAATGTGGCAAATGAAATACGTGATGAATGATCCTCTATAAACAATTTGCAGAAAAAATTGCTAATGTATGTATGTTGGAATTATGCAAAAAGTATAGTAGTAGTTGCAGAAATAGATGTATGTTTATATATTGATATTATGCTGTGTTTCATTGCCTTCTTTAGTGAGTGGTATGTATAAGTTGTGGCTGTGATTCTATGTGTGTGTTTGGGTGTGTGTGTGTATGTGTATTGATTTATCGCATTGTTTTGTTTTGGAAGGATTCTCTTGTTGCGCTTCTTGGTTATCACAGAACATTCAGTTAAAAAATTACAATATGCATTGGATGATGCGTACACTATATATATATATAACTAAGTTTGTATATTATTTAGGCAATATATGTTTATATATATATATATATATATGTGTTTATATATATAATTATATATGGTATACAAGTATAAATATTAAAAATTAATGGTGTATATAAATATAGGTATATAATTTGTTTTTTTTTTTTTTGTTTTCTTTTTTGTTATAAAAGTTGAAATAAAATCCAAAGAAACGTTCGTATATACTCCGGTTGCAGCACAAAAACAAATCATATTATCATATCATATTAGATCATTAAATTAGTAGCTTGATACGTGTACAAGTACAAGTAGTATGTATTAAGTAATTATGCTTAATAATTGGTAATTTGTTAATTATAATTAATATATGTATATATATATATTTAAACTTTTATGCGCAAATCACGATCATCAGCAGAACGAACGAACGAACGAACGAGCGAGCGAGCGAACGAAGGAAGAAACTTTGTTTTGTTTTGTTTTTTTTTTCCGAAGTTTTTTTTTTTTTTTTGTGTATGTACGAACGAATACGAATATATGGAGTATATATGATGGGTATAGGTATATACATATATACATATATATATATATATGTAAGTGTATATATATATGTATATATATGTAGTTTATATAAATGACAATGTACATATCAAAGTAAAAATTCAATCAATTCAGTTCATTCACTTATTATTACATTATCATAATCATAATTAGCATCATAATCATTATCATTATCATCATCATTAAAGGTCATCAAAAAGTAAGTAAAATATTATAAATCATATACATAAATATATTCATTATTATATTCAGATATATATGTATATATATAGTTTGTGTATATATAAAGTTTTGTTAGTTATTTAAGGTCAATTCATCAATCAATCCATATCAATAAAAACAATTTACATGTATGTATATATATATATATATATATATATATATATATATATATATATATAAGTTAGACAGAGAGAGAGATAGAGAGATTGTGAGCGAGAGACACATACAAGAGAGGAGGAAGAAGACGGAGGGCGCTCACCAAGTCCACATAAAGCAAACTAATATAGAAATATATTTAACATAATAAACAAAATGTATATATATATATATTTATATATATAATAACTGAATCCTCTGCTTGGGTTCAAAGATTTAATAAATAAAATAAAAATCTTAAAGAAATCAAATAAATTTCTAATTTGGAGCCGCTTTTCTTGCTGTACTAAGTGGACTTTTTTGTTCTTCTTGTAATTCATAATTAATAATTTCTAATTTGTAATTTATACTCTCCGATTCAATTCAATAAATGTTAATTAATGCCTGAGTTAATTTTAAGTGCACATTTCTTTAGTCACATGTGTGAAATAAGGTCTTATTATAATGTTGCTTGCTGGGTTCATTGGTGGGTTGCTTGCTTTCAATTATTATAAAGGATAAAAATTATATATAAATTAATTGGACAAAGTAAATTGTCAATGCAAGTTAATATATATATATATGTTTTTTTTTTAATATATATGCCAAGGTGTTGCAAGTGTTTTTCATGTGTTTATGTGTATGGATATGTGTGTGTGTGTGTGTATGTGTTTAAATATATATAATGAGTATGGGCTAAGGATATAGTTGAAAGGAATATTTGCTGCCCAACTGTTGTATTGATTACTTGACTGAATCAATGCTATTGTTTTACTATTTACGTCAACTGTTAGTTGTTATTATAAAAAAAAAAATATAATAATAATAATACAAGGATTGAGATATTGTTCAATCAGGAACATACAGTGAGAGCACAGAGTTCTGTTTTTTAATTAAAAAAGAAAAAAGGAAAATTTCATAACACATTCGTGAATAAATAAAGAATAAACAGAAGAAAAGAAAATATTTATTCTGTCTGTTTTCACTGCAATTTTATTTTAACTTTCATTCATACATTTAAGCAAAAAGAGAAACAGAGAGCAAAATATAAAGAGAGAGAGAGAATTTTTTATGATTTAATTGCAGAAGGTAAGCGGAAATATGGGAAAAACAATAAGTATAATTAATAATTATTAAAATTATTTATAATAAAAATATTAATATTATATGAAATTGTAAATCAAAAGTATTAATGACACACGCACACACACACGCATACACAAATTAAATTGTATTTCTCTAGGTTGTTTTTCTTTTCTTTTCTTTTCCTTTTTATTTGTTATACATTTATTCATTGGTTTAATATTCATATATATATATATTTTTTTTTTATTTTTTAATCTTACGTTTCTTTCATAATTTTCATTATAAATTAGTTGCTCTGCATTATCATCATCATTATAATTATTATATATATAAATAAAATATGTTTTCTTGTGTAACTTATTTATTAATTTCTTTAACTAATTTTTTTATATTCTTACTCTTTTGATTTTTATTTTTTATCTCATTTCTACATAAAATACAAATTGTTAAAAATCTAATTTAATTACTCAAAAAAAAAAAGAAGCAAATTGTATTCTCTGCTCTATGGAAACTGCGACTTTAAGCTAAGAATGGATTGACTAACTTTAGACTTGTACTAGGAATGCATTAATTGTGCTCTAACTAGTTAGTTGTTTTAGTTGTTGCCATTGTTGATTGAAATTATATGCAAATTTAAACAATAAAATCAGTTAAAAATAATAATTAATAATATTTATTTATAATATAAAAAATAATGCACTGCTTCAGGGAAATCAGTTGGAAGTAACAATAAAAAAAAAAAAATATAATTATTTTTAATATAAGCATATGAAATAATTTTTTATTTGTTTTTTGTTTTTTTTTACAGTTGATATAATAATTAAAAATTAAATACAAGGTGCACACATTTACATTGCATTTCATTTCATTACAAATTGAGTTTTGAATCATTCTAACATTATTTGAATCGTTCACCATCATCTAATCAATTCTTCAATAGAAGAAATCGCTTGCCGGGCTTCGTTATTTCAATTTGAACTGGCGTCTGTAAGCGAGCTGTTTCGTACATTTTAACTTTAAACTAAAAGGCATAAGTTTAGTACTCAATCAATCGAAATTAAAATAATTTTAACTATGCATAATTAAAATTTATATAAATATATGTATGTATGTATACAGGTAAAAAGGTTTAACTAGTATTAAAAAAGGACACATGTAAATCAAAACAAATAACCAAGCTGAGCGCCACAACAAAACAGGTTAATATAAATAAGCAAAAAAAAAACATTTTTAAAATATTTTTTAAAAATGTTTTTCAACTTTTTTTCAAATTTAAAAATGCAAGAAATTTAATTAAAAAAAACATTTCGAATATTTCAGTTCACATTAAGTTGAAGACAAGCAAAAGACATAAATCTTATATAACATTCACCACAAAAAAGAAACGTGCCAAATTCTGATTTTGTTTTCTGACTTCAGTTCTTAAGCTTAAAAATGTTATAAAATATTTTTTAATTTTTTATAAAATTTCTTTTTTTAATTTTATTTAATTGCTTGGAGTTCCAAATAAGATTTATATTTTATGTTATTTTATTAGATTGATTAATTCAGCCAAATAGTAAAAACAATAAATTTTGTGCATTTAAAATTTTCATTTAATTATTTGTTGACTTTAATGTTTAATTAATTTTTGACAATTTTTAAGCTTTTAACTTATTGATTTTTAGTTTTTTTTTGTATAAATAAACAAAAAACGAATCGTAAAAAAATGTTTGTCACTTTGTATATATATTTAATTTGTTATTGGAATTAAAAAGAAAAACGAAAAAAAATGCAAATGCATTTCAATTTTTATAGCTGACAGCAAAATAAAATTTTAATAATAATTGCTCTTTATTATGTTGTTGTTCTCATTGTTGTTATTGTTATTGTTGTTTGCATTATATTTGATTTGTTTGCACTCTTTAATGGTAATCAGACAAAGATAGAGAGAAGGGTAGATATAAAGAGCGAAACGGAACAAGAGTATAATCGAATGGATTGTTATTTTAAGGAATACTTTTACTTCAAATGTGATTGAAGCTTTAATTGGCTGTAATTAAGGGATACTATAATTAATGAAAGTCACATTTAATGCACTCTTTGCCAGCTGACAGTTAATATAATGAGAATATTTAATGCATTTTCCAATGCATTGACACAAATATATATATATATATATCTTTATATATATGATAACTTTTAAATCGAAACGAACTTTTGTATCAAAGAAGAGCTGTTAAAAAGTGCACTTCCAACTTGCATAAATTCTGTGTATGTGTGTGTGTGTGTGTGTCAGAGTGCTATTTGATGCTGGTGTGGGCATGCGTGGTATACATATGTGAGTATGTGTGTGTGTTTTTAAGTGTGTGCATATGAGTGTGCTTGCCATTATAAGTATTAAATACCTGAAGCAAAAACTTGACTAAAGTTATTGCAATTGTGTTGCAGCTGCTGCAGTTGCTTATAATTTGCATTAGTTTTACAGCAAGCTAATCATTAATGTGCAACATGCGTTGAGAGACTAAGAGTTGCCAGATTTTGCTATTTATTTAAAACCTTGTGAGCAATTAGTTGCTTGAGAACAGCTGTTGGTAAAGCTTGCTACATGCCAAATTGTGGCAAGCTTTAGAGTTAATGACATGCAACGCTTTTGTTTGTTTGCTTAAAACTGTTTAATGATGCAATAAAATACTTTTGTTGATTTCACTCTCTGCTTAACAAATTGCATGAACTGTTGACGTACAGCAAAGGATACTAAAAAGGACTCTGCCTCCTCGTACACCTTCTTGAAAGACAGACAAAAGTTATTTGCATGTTGGTCGAAACTTGAAGTTTTTTGATTTATGCATTCTGTTCAGTTTCGTGGTGCGTGTCTGCTTTACTTGGCATTTATTTATGAGTCTTATACAGCGCAAACAGTGCTGTCAAATACAAGGCGGAAAAGTACAAAAAAAGGACAAAAAAATAAACAAAACTTTATGGCATCCTGAGAGGATTAATTGCAACTCAACGCTGAGGTTAATTGAATGCACAAGAAAAACTAAATCAAGTCTTTTCCCTTTCTTCTTTAACTTTTGAAAAAATTATATAAAAATCATGTAAAGTACACACACGTAAATACACACAGTCATACACACACGCACACACATAAAAGAAAAAAAATTAAATAAAAGAGAATGATAAATTATAGTACATACACGTGTAAACTTAGTAAACAAGTAGTAAAATAAGATACAGGACGACGCTTCCTTTTATGAGATGTTATTTTATACTAAGGCAAGGCAAGTTGCGGCGGTGGGGCGGGTGGTTGAGCAATAAAAGAAGGAATAAGTAGAGAGAGAGAGAGTTTATATATATGTGGAATGCAACAACAAATTTAACAGCAACAAAAATAAAAGTTTAAAATTAATGTGGTTGCATTTACATACTGTAAATTTTTTTTTGAGCCTTAGTTTTCGTTGTTGAATTTTCTTATTTGTTTCTCTTAATAAAAAACATGCCACAATGCACACGTGACAAGATATTCATAAAAGGGAAAAATATACAATAAAAACAATGGATAAACAATAACACATAAAAAATAAATAAATATATAAAGAGAGTTGAAGGTTGTTAATGAAATGACAAACAGCATGTAACAAAAACTCGTATAGTGTAAATACGCTGTTAAAAACGCGCGCGACACGCGCCAAAATCGCGTGCAAAAGCAGGCACAACAATTTGTATGGAATTAAGGTATGAATTTTATATAATATATATATGTATTTTGATTGGGCTTTATAATACTTTTGGTGGGTTGCACAGTGGTTGTCAGCATGTGGCTTACTTTTCTGCTTCGTATGCATATTAGACACAAATCTGTTATAATATTAATATCAAACATGTAATAACAAATAAATGTAAAAAACACAAAACGGTACAAAGAAGAAATTTGTAAATTGTTGTTGAAACAAACCAAATATGTAAAAAATTGAAACAATCGTAAATTGTGTTGAACAATAAGAGCATCGAATTGAGTTACCAAAAGAGTATGCACAAAATGCTTGGAGAGCAGACAAATATTGTTAATGATAACTGAGATTCAATATATATATATATGTAATATATAATATAATATATAATTTCAATTGAGTTTTGCATGTTGTATGTTGGATGTTGGTTACTTGCTTTGATTTGATGTCTTACATGGTTGTTTGGGTACACATTCAATATGTTTTCAAGTGTGTGTGTTAAGGGTGTTGAGTATTCTAACAATGTATACAATGTATATATATCGTGTATATAATATATATATATATAAATATATATATCGTGTATGTATGTAAATGGTAATTACTTAATTTTTGTAATAAAAAACAAAAGAAAAAATAAACATAAAATTAAAAAAGAAAATTAAAAACTTATATATAAGTATATAATATATATATATGAGAGAGATTAAGAGGAGAGATTAAGAGAGAGAGAGAGAGAGCGTTAACATTAACATAAACTAAATTAACATTAGCACATTAAATAATTAATTTGAAGACGAATGCATCAAGATGTCCTAGATAAAAATAATTACTAAAATATATCATACGATTATTACTTATACAAAATTTGTACAGCTTAAGCTGTGATTTTTGGTTGCCTGTTGATGAGTACTTAAAATAAATTTTGAAACACGAACAGAGGCTTAGGCATAGAAAATTTTTAAGGGGGCGGGGCGGTAGGGTTAAAGTTTAAATATGGTATATTATCATTTTAAAATATAATAGTTTCAATTGTTAATAATTTCGCAAATTTGTTCAATGTTCAATGTTATTGTCTGTTAGCAGATAAAGCCCACGGTAAATAATGTATGTATTTGTATGTTATATATATGTGTGTGGTTGTGTGTATCTGTGTGTGTGTGTATGTCAATTCGTCGTTATTTGTATTGGTATCTGTATAATGTATATCTGTATATAACTGCAGTCTTGTTGTTGTTCTGGCTGTCGTTGTCGCTTGCCCAAATCAAATATCTAAATAATCCTTAATTTAATTGAAATGTGCATTTTGACAATTTAATCAATAGCAGCATTAAGAGAGAGTGAGAGAAATGTCATTATAACAATAATAAATCACAAAATGTTGTTTTTTTTTTGAATTAATGTTTGCATGCAACAAGCGACTGTTGTTCGTACAGACTGACTGAGACTATTGTCAGAGTTGGCGACCACATCAAAGGAGTAACAATATAACTTTCATTAATTGATGTCCTGCTGGCGAGGTTGGTTGCCTCTTTTTTTGGCCTGTTGATATGATGTCCTTTAGTTTGATGATAAGCCAGATGGTCAACCATAAAGCATGCCATGAATTATTATTTTTACTGTGGCATAAGGGGCAGCAACAGCAGCAAGCATGTTGACAGTAGCAAAAGCGACTGGTTGGTTGGTTGATTGCACCAACAACAAAATTACGTAACGCATATGCATTATGCAGCAATTGCTGTTGTCAACTGGGCAATGCAATGTAGCGCTGTGGCATCTTTTTGTTGTATGCTGCACGAAAGGCAGCTGCCAGATAGTAAATTAAGCGGAAAAGTGTGTTGGTTGCGGCAACAATAACAAAATTTACAACAACAGAAAGATGCGTGTAAAAGAGTAGAGAAAACTTAATGAGAAAAGCGAGAAGAGAGAAGAGCAAAGAGAATACAGGCACAGGCAGACTGTAGAACGTAGAATGTAGACAGTTGCAATGCCAGTGGCAGGTTGGTACGGTTATTTGCTGCAGTTGAAAATAACTCAGCCGCAAATGAGATAAATTGGCGCGCACACAGATAATTGGAAATTGGACGGCAGGAAGCTAGCAGAATGATAATAAAGGACATGCTATATATTATATATCGCTATCCTTTTCGAAAAGGAATTACATATATATTTTTCAAATAGTTTTTGAAGTCTGTGAAACTTAAGTCTCGAAATTATTACGTATACGCCATGTCTAATGCATTGAGTGTCGCTCTCTTTAATGTGTATCGCCTTGTCGCTTGTCATTCACTTTCTGTTATACTTGTTGTTGTAGTTGTAGTTGTAGTTGTAGTTGTATTTACAGTTACACTTAAAATTAAACGTTTTTATTGTAGTCATATAAAACGCTGGCGCCTGCAAGTTTACCGCAATATAAAAACAGCAAAAAAAAAAAGAGAAAAAAATATATATATAACATCCTTTTACGTAATTCGCCTTTGCCGCATAAATAAATAAATTTATAATGTTGTTCGCGGATTGTTTTTCCTCCTTTTTTTCTGTCCTTTTTTTTTTTTTTGTATGCTTTCAGCGTAATTACAGATTTTCATATTTTATGCGCTTTGTCATTACATTTTCCGCACATTGTTGTAAATTTTAGTTGGTCTTGTGTAATGCAGGACACAGCTTAATATCCTTTATGTCAATCGAAAGCTCAAATTGTTTTTTTTTCTTTTTTTTTTTTGCTTATTATTTGTTATATATTATTAATATAATTATATACTATTATTTCCATCCCACTCTCTTTTAACAGTTTTTAATTAATATTATTGTTATTATTATTTTTCATTTGAAAATTGTTAATTTTAGATTTTCATTTCCTTGCGGCGTCTCTTAATTAAATTTTCTCTTTTCTTTCGTTTTTTTTTTCGGTTTTATTTTAATTTTAATTTGATGTATTAAATGCATATTAATCAGAGTAACTTTTAAGACTGGGATTATTTATATGCTAGACTAAATGAAACTTAACAACGAATATACAATACACTTTCTTTGCAATATTTTATGCTTTTTTCTATGAATAACAATCAATTGAATTTAAGTTCTTTTTTTCAAAATTCGATTCGACTATTTGGTATATATATATATATATATATATCTATATATATAAATAGGATAAATCATTTGATTAGCTTACAAGTAGAAGTAGGAGTATTTTAATATAATTTAGCATGTAACTATAAATTTGATTTATGTCTTTCTTTTTAATTTAATTAATTACGAGTACAATCTTCTTATTAACTTGGCTAATTAACATACATTTAACATACGCTGCGTTGTTTTTTTTTTTTCTTTTTTTTATAATTTCTTTTTTATCAATGCTAATTGCATTCTATTATTGTCAGTAGTTTACGTTAATTTATCCATTCATATATATATATATATATATATTTATATTATACACACGCACACACATATAAATAGGAGTATATACTATACACTTTTCCTTAGATATAGCTTATATATATATACAGCAGCAGCAGTTGGTTTGAAGTAGAAGTTTTGAAGTAGAAGAAAGCTTAATGCCAAAACTGAAATATAATATTTTATTGCTAGTATAATCGATTATTTGTTGAATTTTATTCCATCCATCTATTATTATCGTTATCGTTATCCTTATGCTTATGCTTATACTTATCCTTTCATGTTTCCACTTGAGATTCCTTTGCAACATAATCAGACTGGCAATTGACAGCACTTTTATTGGCAATTGACGTTTGTTTCTATTGCTGTTACCTATCATTCATTTACTTATCTCAAAGTTCAAATGCAAAAGTTCAAAAAAAAGAATAAACTGTTTAAAATTAAACTCTGCACACAATTTTGTTGCTTAGTGTTCAAAGTATTTGCTAAAATAAGTAAAATTTAGTCAATATTTACACACTTAAATGGGCCAAGAGCTATGCATTAAACGTAGCAAATTGGCTTAAAGAATTTGTAATTCTGAACATTATACAGCAACGTTAAATTGAAATATTAATTGATTGATTGATTGAGGGATTGATTGAAATGTTTGCCATTTATGTTGGAATATTATTGTATGTAAACTCTGTTTTATATTGGCTATCGATAGGATTGGCTGTAAGAGGCTAACACTCATACTCTAGTATATAGGTTTCATTTTCAGTTGCTGCTGCTGCTGTTGCAGCTGTTGTTGGGGCTGTTTCTGGTGCTATTGGTGTAGCCGATGTTGGTGTGGATATGCCATGTTGTTGCTGTTGCTGATGCAACGCAGTAGATCTACCCAAATTAACTTGTGACAACATTGCGGTTGCTGATAATTTGCCATTGTATGTAAGAACATTGCTGCTATTGCTGATGTTGCCGATGTTGCTCATGTTGCTGATGTTGCTGCTGGCCAATCCGTCACCATAATAATTGAGCGACGAGATTAGCGGTGCATTGCCTGATGTAGGTCGACGTTGCTGCTGTTGCTGTTGATGTTGCTGTTTGACTTTGTAGTCAACTGTGGAGGATGTTGCTGTTGCGTTGCGTAACGCTATGAAGGTGTCAAAATTGTCTGCAGTCGATGAGGCATTCGAAGTGCTTGAATTTCGACGAGGTGCCAAATGCAGCTGCTGTTGTTGATGCTGTTGCTGTTTAGAGATATGCGGCTGATGCTGCTGGGCGGTGGGTAGATTAAGTCTTTGTTGCTGCGACATGGACGAGTTCGATGATGATGAGTTGGACAACGAGGAAGAATTTACTGAATGAGCGGGCGGATGTTGTTGCTGATTTGCATAGTATTTGCGCAAATTGTCCAACATGTAACGATTATTTGCATTTGTATTGGGGTTTGCATTTCCAGTTGATAAGACCGTTGCGGGTATTATTGCAGCTGTTGCAGATATTGTTGTTGCTGTTGCTTCAGCTTTCATTTGATGCAATTGCTGTTGCTGTTGCTGCTGCTTGCTGCTGGTAGCATAGAGCGCATCAGTGGTTGGCATAGCCAAACTAAGGCCGCTGTCAAATGTTGCCGACATTGTGGTTGCTGTTGCCGCTGGTGTTGCTGCTGTTGCTACTGTTGCTGCTGTTGTTGCTGATCTAAGTGCACGACTTCGTTTGTATCTGGCTGAAATATTGTTGTCTGCCTCATCCATTGATGCATCGCCAGCAGCAATAAAATATCGCGTTGTTCCCGTGCCCCCCTTGACACCGCCTGCGTGATAGCCACTTGCATAGTGCAGTTCCATGTGCTCTGCTTGCCGCTGTTTGCCGGCATACATGGCCTCGGCTTCACCACCAAAACCATAGTATTCGCCACGGGTATACAACTTTTCCATATCTTCATTATGATGCAATGGAGTGACATGTGGCGGGTCGACAAGGCGCTCGAAATCTTTGCGACTGCGTTGAAAGTGAGCCAAGTAGCTTTCACCGCCCACCAGAGCTTGCTGCTCCGACTTATGCCTATCGTTATCCTCCTGTCCGTGTGCACCCACTGACTGTCTCTGTAAGTGTTGATTGAGAGATTGATAGAATGTGCTCTCGGCAAGATTCTCATTATACGTTGTTGCTGCTTGGTCCTTTCTCAGCTCCAGTTGCTGCTGCTGCTGCTGTTGCTGCTGGCGTTGATACCAATCAGCGTCCTCGCATTCGTTGATGTTGACACGAATCCGTATGTCACGCGGTATATAACCTGCCTCGTTAGTGGTCGCTGCCACAACGTCATGATCATCATCATCATCATCATCATCATCATCATCATCATTATCATCCTCATCATTATCATCGTCGTCATCATCATACAAGAAACCCGCTGATTTGACGCTTTCCGCCAGCAGTAAGTCCTCGCTCTCCTCCAGCGCCAATGCATAGCTGGTCAAATTATCAAAGTAGTATTCACACATTTTGTCGGGATGTTCGTAGCGTAATTTGAGTATAGACTCTTGCTTCTCCTCCTCTGTTTGTGCCACAAGCTTTGGAGTTGACTCTGGTTGTTGTTGTTCTTGTTGCTGCTGTTGGTTGGCTATAGTCAATGTGGGGCCACTAAACACCGAAGCATAATCCGAACTGCTCAACGAATCCGACTTCATGGCATTCCTGTGCCGTCCTGCTGCACGTGCGGATATTGGCAATGTGCCCAGATTCTCATAGTTAGCTGCTTGACCGCGGTTGTTGGCCTGAGATTGGCTGCGTTTGTGGCGTCGCCTTGGTGTTTCATACCCACTCTCCATCATTGACTCCATTTCGGTTTCCCTTTGTGTGGCCAATGCCCGGCGTTGTACTCCACTAATACGGCCAACAGAGTGCGCCGACTGTTTGCTGTTACTCAGACATTGCTCGAAGTTCTGTTCCAAATAGTGTTCCAGGTAATGTAGATTCTTACTAAGATCAATCTCTGACTTGTAACTCTTATAGATTGTAGCCTGTTTGCCAGCAGCATGTGCAGCGGCACAGCGGGATTCATAGTTGGAGATGTGTGCTCTATCACTAATGAAACGGAAGCTCTCATCCTTGGCCAGTGTATGGAAGCCGCTGATGTCACTGCCACCACTACTGGCATCGCTGCTGGACTTGAAGTTGCGGCACTTGTCACGTATCTTCTGTATGCCCTGCTTGGTCTTTGCCTGTAAACGCTCAAAGTAATTGGATTTGGGTGTTGTGGAGACCAGACGTGGTCGATAGGCCGTGTGTTGTATATCATAGCCCCCACTGCCGGCAGCACGCATGCTTTGTATGCTCTGTGTACGATTGGGATAACGATAGCTAAGCTTTAGCTTGGGCTGAACTGGCGGATCATCTGATTTGTGCAGTTTGCGCAGCGACAGTTGCTTGAATATATCCTTGGCCCGCTTCGACTTGCCCGTTGTGTTGGAATTTTCAGTGAAGTCCTGGCGCTCGAAGCGACTTACTGGCACACCATGTAAATAATGATGATTAGTGGGCGTGGCCTGTCGGCTAGCGCGTATGGAAGGAGTCTCGAAGAGTCGACGAAAGCCTTTGCAGCTGCGCTGCGGTCGATTGCTGCGTATAGCAGTTGCTGCATTGGTGGCGCTACGCAGGCGAGGATTAACCCCTAGCGTAAGTATCTCATCATCGTGAAATATGGAGAACGGATTCGTTATAACTGTGGAGCTATCGCCGTGTGTATGCGGCGTTAAACTGCTTACGGATCTAGTCTTAATGCTATTCGATATATTTCTAGTATTACTTATTGCTAAATGCTGCTTACTGTCTAATACAACTACAACTTTGGCTTCATTGTGTTGGTGTTGGTATTGGTGTTGTTGCTGTTGCTGTGAGTGTGCATGTTGCTGTGACTGTGGCATAAGATCTGCCTCGGACTTAAAGCGTCGCAGTTGGCGACGTGCACGTCGACGTAAGCGTCTCAATTCTCTGAGAGAATTGCTCTGCTTGCGGAAACGATAAAAAGGATTATTAATGCTGAGCCTTTGCAGCAGCAATTCTGTCTCCTCCACACTCAATTGGGTAGTAGGCGTGGGCGTGGCCATAGGCGTGGCACCCAGTGTTTGCCTATTGTCAGTTAAAACCAAATCTACTGAATGACCGCCCGATTCTTCGCTGCTCACATTGAAATTGAGCAGCTTGCCCGTGGTTTGGGACTTAAGGTCACAGTTCATATTATTCTCGAGCTGCTTATGGCTACTACTATTTCGGCTGCTGCTATTTCTGCTACTATTTTTGCTACTATTTAGCGTACTGTCTAGACTTAGGCTATTGGAACTTGTGTTGCGACCCAACGTTTTGGCTAACATGTTGTTGTCGCTGTTGTCGCTGCTATTGCTGGTGCAATTGCTGCTGGCAGTTTCAGCAACTCTTTCACCAGAAGTCTCAATTGTATTATTATTACTATTATTGGTCAGTGTTGTTGTTGTTGTTGCTGTTGTTGTTGTAGCAGTCGTTGTTATTGTTGTTGTTGTGGTATTGTTATTAGTATTATGGTTACTGTTACTATTGTTGTTGTTGTTGTTATTGTAGGAATTAATATTTGTGTTGGCAGTACTATTATGTTCATGTTCATGTTCATGTTGTTGTTGTTGTGGTTGTTGTGGTTGTTGTTCTTGTTGTTGCTGATGTTGATATTGAAGCTCGTTGCTTTCGTTATCAACTGCCTGCTAGACCCTAGTGGGCGGTTGTAATATCATTGCAGCCATGCGTACCTTCATTGCCTCCGGCGATCCATGTCCTGGATAGTGTTGATGCGAATGTTGTGATGTTGCTGCGTGCAGTGCGGCTTGCGCTGCTGCTGTTGCCTGCTGATGTTGTTGCTGTTGCTGCTGATGCTGCTGTTGCTGCTGATGTTGCTGCTGTTGCTGGTGATGATGAAAGCCGGCGGGCGTTGTGTAAATTGAATCACCTTGAGGGCCACTTGTGCTATCCGACCGTGATTTCAAATCAGCCTTTTCGCTGTGGGCGAAACACATAACAAAAATACAACAAAAAATTACAAAATTGTTATACAGAAAAGAAATATATACGATAAAATCTGGTGACAATTGTCCTTGGAAAGCTGTACGTGGCTGTGTGTGTGTGTGTGTTTTTTGTGGTTTTATAAGAGACGAACAGAATGCTGAGCTTTGGCTCTCATTGATTGGCAAATTTGATGCCAAAAGCATATCTAAATATCCATTTATTTCGTTGTACCCTAGGGCACTTGTTTACTTTGGGCTTAGGATATTAAATCCTATATTCTATCAGGACACGCCACGGGGTACAAAACTTTCATTCGTTTTGTATTGCCCCACGAATTGATTGATCCAAAAATTTTATGAATTTCAATGCGTTTAACTAGTTTTTGGGGGCTAGTTTGCATAGGAGGTTGCATAAATAATAAATGCCGCTGGAAATGTGGCCATTTCAGCTGCTTGCCAAATATACTTATAGCGGAAATTCAAAATCCATTTCCTCTATACTCACACACACACACACACACATACATTCATATATATATACAGCCATGGAGTATGGTGTAGCTATTCCATAATGGCGTGCCCCCAAAAACTATGCTATGCAATTTTTGGTCATACATTGCGCGGCTTTGCGTGACTCTGTGTGTGTGTGTGAGCATGTATATGTGCGTGTGTTGTGTGTATGTGTGTGTGTGTATTTCATAAACGAAATATGGTAATTTTTAAATGGGGAAACAAGAAAACGAAGGCCGGCGCAAGCGACGAGCCAAATAACCGCCACGGCCTCATAACTCATGTCAGCCAAAGGAGGCGGCAATGAGCGATTGTTAAGGGGCGTGTTGTGTGTGAAATAATGTGTATGTATGTGTGTCTGTGCGTGTATATGTATGTATGTATTTCCTGATGTTGCTATGTGCAAAATACTGAAATATTTTTCAAACAAAAGCCAACTTTGCAATATTGAATATATGAAAAACGTAAAATATTTCATATACTATACACATGCACTACCACACACACACACACACATAGAACGCATTATTCATAGCATGTCTCTATGTATGTGTGTGTGTGGACGCATGGGCTTCTGTGTGGCCAGTCGGGACGCATAAATTGGCAAGCCAGCGCCACCTGTTGGCTGTTGGCTGTTGGCTGCCGGCGCTCAGCTTACGTTTATAAAAATGTATCATAAGCAAGCATTTGTTCTACTTGTGTGTATGTATGTATATCCGTATATCCGTGTGTATTTCGTTTCAACTTACCTGTCCTTATCCGATGATTTATAGCCAGTGGAACCTGTAAAGCGAACAAAAATAATATATATAAGAACTCTTTCATCTCGTTTCATATTTATATATATATATATATATAAAATTTTCTTTCTTTAACTTTCCCCTCCCCACCATCTCACGCCATCTCTTTCCTTTATAGTGTAGATTGTTAAATATTAAAACATAGGGAAAAATTAGTAGTTCCCTCCCCCCACCACTTGTATATGAACTGCTAAAAAGTGTACAGAGAGACAGACATAGATGGATGAATAGATGGATTGACGCATATACAGATACATTTGTAAAATTCTATCTTATTATTATTTACTTTCTCTTTTTACTTTCTCCTTATCAGCAGTATATATATTTGACAAATGAGGCGTGAACTTTTTGATGGCAAAAGGTGTAAAGTTGTCTAAAAGCCGGATAAGGTTCAAGGTGTGTGTGCAGCGGCAGCAGGGGTAGATAATTTTGATGGATTTGGGAAAGAGTCGTTGCTGTCGGATCGGGTGCGTTGTTGCCACTTGAGGATCTGTCAAATACCGTTTGATGGCCAAGCCAAGGCAAGCCAAGCCAAGCCAAGCTGAGGCAATTGGCCAATTGGCGGCTGCTGCGACCGTGCGAGACCAGCTCGTATTACCAAAAATGTTAGCGAAAATTGACATTTTGATTGACATTTGAGAAATTGCACGCGTTAGCAAATGTCTAGCAAGGACACTAAGGATTGATTTTTACTATTCGCAGTGGAAGTTGTTGAGAATCATCAAATGGTATGCAGTCTGAAGGTTGTTTTGAAACAAATCTCTTTCTATGTAATTTCTTTTTAAGCCAGCCCGAATGTCCTTGAACAAGTTGAGGAAAAGTTTTTTTCCTTCACTTTGCTTTTTACTTGTGTAAATTGTTTTTTTTTTTCCAAATGTGCATTTTAATTGCGCGTTAAGAAAACTTTTGCTGCTGGATTTTGATTTCTAATTAGGCGATTTCTAATTAGGCGAAGGCAATGGCCTCGCCTCTTTGGCAGCTGAATGCCTAAATTAAGGAACTTTAAGCAGACGCATTAAAATCCCAGAAATGATTTAGAAAGCAGAGAAAAAAAAAATACAACAAAACTGAAAAAAAAATTCAAGTAAAGAAGCAGCTTGAAATGGGCGCTGTCCTGACAGGACCTTAACCCTTTTGTTGTTCTGTTGAGCTGGGCAACTGACCGCAGGCATTGGCAGCGCAAAACGCGCTAATGAATATTTTATGAGATTTATTTGAGTTTCCAGTTTCCAGCGGAAACAAAGAAATAAAAGGCTCTGCTGCGGCTGCTTTTGCCACACTCTTCCCTCTTTCCCCATCACCCTATATTTCTATGTTTTGGCTTTGCTTTCGGTGTGTGTTTTGTTTTTGTTTTTTTTTTTTCGGCTGCAAGTTTTTTGTGTTTTTGCAATTAGTGTGACAGCAACGTACGGCATGTGGCATGGGGCATGGGGCATGGAGCATGGAGCATAAGGCATGAGGCATGCCAAAAGTTCGTCGCCATCTGGCAAAATAATGAAGAAATGCTTTAATTGTTGCGACGCTTTCGCTTTGAGGCGTCTGTAATTAATATGCGGCGTTGTTTGAGTTCGTAATTGTTTGTTACAGTTTCTTTTGTCCTTGCGGTTGTTTGTTTTTATTTTCTGTATTTTTTTTTATTTTTGTATTTTGAAAAGGATACACAATATTTTTTAATGAGAAATATTTTATTATAAACTCAAGTGTAGCCATAAATTTATTCATTTTATAAGTTTAAGCTATCGATTATATATGTTTATAATGTGTATTTAATGTTGATTTAATGTAACAATTTAATTAGAAAGTAAGTAATTAGTAGTTTCGCTTTTAACAGCTGCTAAAACCTGAAAAACTTTACACCTGATCTACACCGACTTTTTATTAGAACTTCATTAGTTCCGATAACAACTAAACTACTATCGACAAGAACTGAAAGCTGATTGATATTGCACTCTATGCAGAGCTGCCATCTTTGAAATAGCTATTGCTTTACATATAGTTTAAATAGTATTTTACTTACCCTTGAAGCAGCATTTCTTGCTCCTTATGGCATATATGCAGAGACATATCAGGATCAATATGGCTGCCATGCAGCCACCGGCAACACCCAGTAAATAGCTCATCTCCAAAGGTTCTACGCGTTGCATCAATATTTGAATGGTAAATATTGAAAATGATGTTGTTGATATTGATAAAAAGATTTTAAATTTTATATATGTTCGATTTTAATTGAAATAATTGATATACGCAATATATGCACTATGTATACATATATATAAATATATGTATGTTTATATATATAAATATTTAATATTAATATTGAATATTTTTAATGAGTTATTTGTATGCATTGCGCAAATACGAGTATGGAATTTAATTAATGATTTCAACGCAATGGCAATGGATAATAGCATATACTTTTAAATATTATCCATTCCCATGCGTATGTGTGTGTGTGTGAGTGTATGTTAACTTAGGTATAAATAATATTAAAAATAAAGAATAAAAACACTATGCACCTGCAAACGTACCCTCCACAATCAAATGTATGGCATGTCGATCGGTGCCCCTCTCGTTCTCCACAACAAGATAATAGGGGCGTGAATCGTGCTCATCTGTATGGTGTATATGCAATGTGGATACATAGCAATCCTCACGGGCATCCTGCAGCATATCATCAGCACGGAATCGATCTATATACGTATATATATATATATATATTAAGAGAGAAATGTTAATCTATGGTAGTTATAAATAACTATTTTGTGTTCGGATATGCATTATAATTGCATTTTGTGCAACAAATTATGGCACTAAAATTGCATGCAATTTGTCGAGGCATAAATCAAAAAGAGAAATCAATAAATACCATCATTATATAGGGTATACAGTGGGTGTCTATAGGCTCAGATTAAGGCTTATTTTTGAAGGTATACAAAAAAACAATGTTTGTACAATTAAAGCATGTTAATTTGCAGAAGGAAAAAGAAAAAAATGGTTTATGTGTGCAACAAGAAGGAAATGTTGGCCAACGTTTGAGGCAACATGGCAAGGATGGATTGTCATGGAATGCGCTTCGTTTGATACCCGTCAGTGGCAAGTACATAGGATTACACGCACAAAAAGACAGGCGGACAGTTGGGAGTGATGGGATGGGATGGGATGGAGTGTCTATGGAGACAGCTGGATGGGCACGCAGACAAGCTGAAAATGAAGAGTAATGCGCGAGATTTGTTGGTAAAAGCAGCTGATGCCTGTTATAGCTGCAGCTGAGCAGCTGAGCAGCTGTGGAGTTGTGGAGCTCTAGCTATATGGCTGTGACTGGTCTAGAAAGAAGACGCAATGCAATGCAGTTTAAAGTGAAAAACGAGCTACACATGGAATGGTATGAAGATCTAGTTTAGCGTGTCGCTGTCTGTTGAATCCCGGATTACCGGCGAGTGACAGGCGTGGGAAGTATGCTACGATAGCAACATGTATAGGTATATAGTGTAGAAGTACATGGAGGCATGCCTCTATAGACATGGCTTGAATGAGTTGGTAGTGTAGTGCCAATGCTAATGCTATACTAGAGCAAGCCAAATGATGTTGGCATTTGTCTGATTTTGGTGGCGAGGCAGACGTCGTTTTGGCCATGTAATTTGTCTTGATTTGTGCGTCATGTGGCATGCGGTATGCGGTATACGAAATGCGAAATGCGGTTACTGACACGTTTCTCTGACCCATTGCTGCTTTGGCTCTTAGCCTGGTCATTCAAGCACACGTAGCACGCTACACGTTACACGTTGCACGTTTCACGCTTCTTCAATGTCAAAAAAAAAGGTTTGTTAATGAGCCACTCAAGCGTACAGTAGAGCCAATTTGGCTATTGTGCGTGACGAGCAATGTGCGCTTGATGCGCGGCCTAAACGTTATGGCCATAACCTCTGGTGCTTTTGCAATAACCAACGCAACGTTAATTAAGTTGAAGCTTATTGAAAAAGGGGCAAGAAAGTAAAAAAAAACAACTACAACTAAGCGAACTAATTGCATTTTCATTAGCTGACCAATGAAGCGCATGCAACGGCACATTAAGTATACGCACCTATGCCTGAACCAGCCTCCAGACGCAATGAACCCCATTCCCAGGCCACACGCAAAGGTCGTGGATCGGCACAAACAACCATCGTTAGGCTCGCTGGTTCACCTCGTTTCACAGACACTGTGTGCATCGAAGGATGGAGACGTAGCACTTGAGGAGCACCTGCAAAGAAGAAGAAGAAGAAGAAGGAAAAAAATGAGAATTATTTAAGTGTAACAAAAGGATTTCAATTAACTTCGCCATAGCATGAGACTAATTGCCTAAGGCACACTCACACACACACACACTTCGCATTTCTCTAAGAATTTCTCTTTTATGTTAAAAATGAAATTTCAGTTTTCATATTAAATTTGCAACTTGAGTTCATAGGCCAAAGTTGAATCTTTAATTGTAACTGCTTGCAACTTGCAACACATTAATAATCTACTGAGTTATTGCAGTTATATATAATATTAATAATCAGCTTAATAACTGTTATGCGATGAATAGAATTAACATTTTCTTTTGTTTGTTATTATTGCTCATGTTCTGCGTTATATAAAGGTTAATATGCAGCTGCAACATGCAAATGCAGCCAATTATAAAAGATTACTGCCACACTCTTCGACCTATATATTATATACATAACTATTATATATCAGTTATAGTTGAAATTATAAACCTTTTAAGCTAACAAAATCAATAACAGTTAAGACAATACACACAATTTCTGTAATTCATTTGTTTGAGCCCAGTTTAAGCTGTTTATCAGCTGAGCTTTAGTTGCATACAAATTTAGCTGCAACTTGCTGTAGTTGTTTTTACTGCAGGGTATATTATAGTCGTCTTTTTTTTAGTTTTTTTTATTTTGTCTGCAGGCGGCAGCTGTGGCATATAATGAGTTGTACTTTTATTTATTTATTCAGTTTTTTGGTTTTTTTAAACTATTTTTTTGCGCAGTTGTTGCCATTGTTGTTCTGTGTTCTGTTCTTCTTGTTGCTGTTAATGTTGTTGTTGTTGTTGTTGTTAGTTAACTAGTTCGTTAGTTACTTCACACATATAATCACACACACAGATATACATATTTGTTGGCTTTTTTTATCATTTCGTATAGCAGACAAAACTTTTTTTATCCGTGGTTGGCTCTACTAAATTGCTCGTGTCCTTGGTTGGTCATAAATTATGTACGTGCTGCGGTATTCAGCACTAAATTTAAATATATATATATATATATATATAGCACTATATATATGTATGTATATATATATATTTACATGCACATTTATGTATGTATTAGTATATAAAATACATAAGTAAAAAATTTGGTTTTTTTTTCGCTCTTATATTTCCTGCTCGTCGCCAGCCTCATGGCACTGACCATGGCAGTTGTTCTATGCTCTCGTCTACGCTCTTTTCTATACTATTCCAAGGATACGCTAACTAAGCCGGAGATAAAGCAGCTAAGCAATAGCTAAGAGTTAAGCTAAGTTATTATGCATAAGCAGTAAGTTTCCTATATAAAAGGTTAATCAGCCTTGACTCTACTTTTCATTCATATGAATTCATTAGTTAATTATAATATTTTTTTAATTTTACAATTTTATTTTATAGAGCATTTCATATTCGTTGTAAATTGTTTGATTTTTTCCACCGTTTTACATATTTTTTTATATTTGCTGTAAATTTTTTTTCTGCTGTTGCTGCTGCTGCTGCTGTGGTCATAAGTTCATTTTGATTTTGTGTTACATTTTAGTTTAGTCTGTTGCCAGTGGCACTGTTAGTTGCCGCTTGCTAAATTTGCTGTTGCAACTAGCAGCGCTTGCAGTCAAGTGGCAAGGGGCATGTGGCAATGCGTTGGCAAAATCGCAGGCGCTTAAAATGTTTTCGACGCGTTTTCCTGCTGCACTTTTTAATGGAGTTTTGTGTTATTTTAAGTGAGCATTAGTTGCACTGGGAGTAAGACTAAACTATAGATAGAGACTGTGAGAGAAAGAGAGAGATTGAGAGAGAGTAGTAGAACAAAAGAGTGTAAGAAATAGTAGTTAACTCTGACCAAAAGAATTGTCAGCTGACTTGGGACACGTGTGAAGCCATTTCTTTATTGTTGTCGTAAATTTGCAAGTGGCCATTATATTTGTGTTGCACATTGTTGTTGCAAATGTTGTTGCAAATGTTGCTGATGTGGTCATCAAGCTGCCTAACAGTTGTTCATATTGTTTGTAGCCTCGGTTGCCATGTCGTTACTCACTTTTCACTGAATCTCATAGTTTTTTATGGTTCAGCTTTTAGTTGTTTGTCTTTTGCTTTTTATTTTTATTATTATTTTTTTTGGCATTGGCGACAGTTGTGGCTGTAGTCATATTTTGTGGTGTTGCGGCTTTTGTGGTTATGTTGCCACACAGCAACATGTACATAAAAACATATATATAGAGGAGACTTACCCACAACTTGCAGCGAGACTGGATCCGATATAGCTACCCGTTCCTGTCCATTGATATAGCTGGTGGCACGACACTCATATTCACCCTGATACTCATAGGTTACATTATCGATGACCAAACGCGGTTCGTTGCCACGTTCCACATACTTGGAACCGTGTGATATTCTGTAAATGAAAATTTTAATATATAAATATATACTGACAATCCGCATATATATATATACATCTCCCATTTCCCCTTTGAAATTGCAACAAACTTATCAATAATATGCATGAAATGTGCAGCTCAGTTGCACACTTGCTGTCACATACTGCCATACTGTCAGCCACGAGGAAAGCAACTCAAGCCGATTACAAAAACAAAAAGGAAAACGAAATGGAACAGTCACATTGCAACTAACTGTGGCAGCATTGAAGTCAATGGCAAATGCCAAAGCTGCTTGCAAAAATCTGAAAGTTTTTCCCTTCCAATATTGAAAATTGCGTATGTGTACGAGCTATTTTTTATTGGCAAAGAAGTAAATATTTGCCTTTTTCGCTTTTCGTTTTTATTTTTTATATTTTTTACTCTCTTTTTTTATGCTTTTTAATATGTGAAATGCCTTTCATGTTGCGCAATGCTCTCTCACTTCACTCCGCATACCATACAAAAAATTCCTTTGATAGACATGAAAAGTTGTGCCTGACATCGAAAATATTCGATACTTTTTCTACTGCCTTGAATGTCGCCAACTTGAAAAGGACATTATACATTCTTATATAGGATTCATGCAACAGAAGACGCAATTAAAAGCAATCAATTAAAAAGCCATTTAAATGCAAATCCTTCACCATTAAAGCCATCGCAAATGAAGTCGCAAAACCGCTCACAAACTGAGCACATTCAACGGAGCTTTGTTCAACTTCAACTGATGCCAAAAAAAAATTTACGCTACCAAAATCACGTAAATCACAGTGACTTGTCGTTTTCTTTAGCCATTCTTTTTTTCTGTTTTTGCTGCTATGTACTATGGTATGCATAGTTTAATTTACTGATAAAATTTAACTATAAGTTGAATATAATAGTTAACTACAGCTTTGTGTGTGGCGCCAACAAGTGGGACTCAATATCAAAGCTAAAAAGTTTTTACTGCAAAACTTTGCTTGCAGCAAGTTGATATTCATATTTTTTTTTTAAAATTTAAACTATTTCTTATTTAAAAATAATTAATATTGTTGAGAAAAACTTTCTTTTATTTAATTAATGTTTACTGCAATTAATTAATATTTTTATTATATTTTATTATCTATTATTAATAATTATTATTTATTATTTTAACTCTTATTTATAATTAGTTATTATTTATAATTATTATTTATAGCTACGAATTATTATTAACTTTTATTTATTATTATTTCTAATTATTTATTATTATTTATTATTATTTAGAGTATAATTTATTATTATTATTTAGTATTATTATTTATTATTATATATTATTATTTATTAATGCAGTCTATACCAGTTATATGCAGTTTTATATATATTTAAATACGTTGTATTTAAATGTTTATTATAAAATAAACCACAGGTTTAGAAGTTTACTTAAATTTATATTTTATGCTGTTCGTCAGCTATAAAAAAAAATATATTAAATAGAATGTTAAAGATATAATGAGATCAAAACTTTTAATATTGTTGTCCTTCAGCTTATAATTAGTTTAACACCGATAAAATTTATATGAACTGATTACAAATAAACAATTTTTTATATTTTCTTATAAGCAATTTTTTGCATTTATGAGGCTAAATTTAGTTCTAAATTGTTTCATGATGTTAAAAAATAACATAATTTTGCATTAAAGCAATATTTGCATATAAGCTGTGCATCTGAAAACCGAAATATACTAAATTTATTATTATTTATTAATATTTTATTATTTTATTACGGGAACTGCCTATTTGGCCCATAGTGCTGAGAATACGCGGATAGTTTCATTCATTTGTAAACGCTGGACAGTTGTGCGGTTGCATTTGCATGTGTGGACACCGTTAGATGGTGGTGTAAGCCATTTTGGCATGCAAACCTCCTGAGCATAGGTAGCTTGTCAACGGCGTACACCATTGATTTATTACAAGTTCAGCTAAACACACACACACATGCACACAAACACAAATATATACACAGAGAGAGCATAGCTGTGGGTTTAACAAGGCACGCGCCATTAAGTATGTATATATATATATGTGTGATTGTATATGTGTGTATGCAGGATGAGAGTTTTACTGATTGGTTGGAATGGGTCACACTTGGAAATTAGTTTTGAACAATTGACATTTAATTTCTGATAAACACGCGCAAGCACGCTTCATTAAGTCAACACGCCAGTGTGCTGCATGTGGCATATGATATTAGAATTTGATGCGAAATCAAATCAATCTGCTGAAGGAGTCTGTTATATGTTATATTCTATATGCTATACACTATATATATATATGGCAAGTCATATAAATAACTGTGAAGGGGATGTGCTGCCTGTAAACAACAAATGAAATCACAAATCACGTACTGATTGTCTATCTCGTTTGCTCTCGCTTCCCCCCCCCGCCATGTGCTGACTTTTGTGTGGCATGCAGGAAAGAGGCGTTGTGGCACGTGCATGAGTGTATTTCGATTTTTGCGACTTGCTTCGGATTACCAGTATGCCTGTTGAATGGACAAATTTTGAATATATACAAACATACAAACGTATAGATGAGTATATCGCTGTTTTGCATACTAATACAAAAGAGCGATAGAGAGAGAGAGAGGAAGGCAGTAAGCCGAAACGCAGTCTACCCATTTGACTTTGTGACTTTTTTGTGCACAATTTCCGCTGTGCAGCTAATTAAAATGATGCAAACATCAAGAGTAATAGATGATGATGGTGGGCGTGGTCAGGATATATGTTTGAGCCACTAACAGAAGGCAATAGCAGCCAGCTGTTGCATACGTTGCCAGTGGTGCAACAGGAAGAAGCATTCACATACTCGAATGATGTTGACGTGCCACAGGGTTAGTGCAACTTACTTAATATATTGCACGCTTCTAAACTAAGCAAAAACTCATTAGAGAGAAACTTTTGCAGCTAGTTATTAAAATACTA
Source organism: Zygothrica quintamaculata (assembly GCA_037044455.1). Classification (NCBI taxonomy): domain Eukaryota; kingdom Metazoa; phylum Arthropoda; class Insecta; order Diptera; family Drosophilidae; genus Zygothrica; species Zygothrica quintamaculata. Next base: position 134,535 of record JBAMBS010001713.1, on the reverse strand, counting down.
AAGCAGTATATATTTATATATATATATATATATATTTACAGGACTTGCTGCAATATTAAGTATACGCAGCGTGCACAAATCGATACAACTCTTTAAGAACATCTACATATAAGTAGATGCAGTAGATGCTGCATGTGCAGTATATGCCGTATATGCAGCATAAATGCTGTGCAAAAAGCTTAATTAACGCTACAGGGAGAAGAGTTATATAAGACACTGTGCATATAAATAACAGAAAAGCCTTTGCAACCGCATTAAGACCAAAAAAAAGGATGATGATGATGCAGCAGCAGCAGCAGCAACATGAGCTGCTGCAATCCTGTGCCGACCAAAAGTACATAACGCAAAATTTTTATAGGTTTAATACTGTGTGCAGCATGGCTGGGCTTGCCACAGTTTGAGGTTGACTCACTGAGGCGAATTTTACTTACCTTTGGACCCATTTATAGGCGGGCATCGGATTTCCATCGGCAACACACTCAAAGGCGGCGGGACTGAAGAGCGGTGCTGTGGTAAGTCGGTCTGGACCGGCTGAAATAATTTTCGGTGGATCTATGGCAGAGTAAACAGAGAAACGAAGCGTCAATATAAAATTAAGGCAAAAGTTAGCCAAGCAAATGTTGAAATGAAAAACACAACAAAAATAACAAGAAAAGAGAAACAAAAACAAGAACAAGAACAAGCAAAAGATAAATACAAGCACTCACATTTCACGTCTAGCTGCACCGACAGTTGTTCCGAGGTGCCCACCGAGTTCTGTGCCTGGCAGGTGTATAGTCCGGCGTCTCGTCGTCCAACAGGACGCAACTGCAGTGTTTCCTATCAAATATATAGAGAGAGTGAGGGAGACAGAGAGAGAGAGAGAGAGAGAGAGAGAGAGAGAGAGAGTGTGGAGAAAGGAAGAGATGGAATTTAATACAATTACAAATTTCTGCTACACTTAAGATAAATACGCAGAGCTATGGCGCAATTTTGGAGCAGCATAAACAAAAAGCTGGAATGAAGTTTGGTATGCCTTCACTTGGTATACCAACTAGCCAACCTACAGCAAGCCAGGTGATGCTGATGGGTGTTGCTGTTGGTTGTGATGGTTGAGTAAGCTTACCTGCAAACTGGCTATTTCAGAGCGTCCGGCACGTCGCCAAACGATGCTTGCCGGCGGATTGGCATCGGCCACGCAGCGCAGCACAAGCGCATCCTTATCCTCTTCCAAGTCGATTTCCGGTGAGCCAATTAGACGAATGGTTGGCGCGTCTGCAATGGCAGAACAAGAAACAAGTTGACTCTAAGCAAAACAAGCACTAAGAAACAAGTCAACAACAACTGCTAATGTTGTTATTGTTGTTGTTGCTGTTGTTATCGTTGTCGTCTGGTGCCTAAACTCTTGAATTGCTTAACAAAACAGGAAATTGCAACAAATTGTAGCTAATTGAATTGTTACAGCTGTTTGCAATGTCTTTTTAGTTTTTGACTTTAAGCCAAATGAAATGAATGCAATCAACATCCTTGCCAAGCTGTAAAGACTAACTTCTCTCAGCATCCTTTCTACTACTTTTGTCCTTTAAATCTGTACTTACTAAAGTTGTTGGCTATCAGTGCAAAGAGTCAAGTCAAGTCTCTATTATATAGCTATATAAATATGTAGTAAATATAGATTGACATCAATGTATATATTCTCTATATTCCTTTCAAGTTAGGGAAGTTGCTAGTCGAGCATATTATGCTTTACTTTTTTGTAGTTCAACTTACATTTGACATCCATTCGCGCCTCGACGGGCACAGATTTTGTTTCGTAACTCTCATGGAATGCCACACAACGTAGCATGTCACCGTGGCGCTCGCGCATAGCAGACACTTGCACCACAGAGGTGGCTGACCAGGTGCGTTTGTTATCCGGTTCGGTTGTATTCAATTGAGGATGCATGGGTTGGATTTCCTGGTCGCCTGTCGAGTGCAAAATGGTTGAAATTAATTAACACAGGACAATGTCAAAGCATAGGTATGAGTATAACAACTGCAATCAAAGGATATCATTTTGCAGTGCCCCTCAGACCACACCATCAGATTGAGCTTCTAACTATAAGTGAAGCATGTGAAGCACTTACCCAAATACCATTTGAGCGTTGCAGGCGGATTACCATAATGTGAGGCACATTTGACTATCGCCATGGCGCCAGCGTCGACGGTAATGTTATGTCCTGGCGGCAATGGCACGGCCTCATACTCGAGACGTGGTCGCTGTGGCGCCACTGCAAGTGGCAAGAGAAATGACAGAAATGACAAATACGGATTAGTTAGCTGTGGCATGTGTGGTACACAATAAATGTCAACCGTACAATCAACTAGAGGGCGAATTTAATTAAATCTCTCCTATCTCTAAATGAGAGAGCAATTCGTTTATTTAACATTTATTATGCATTCCTTGAACCTCAAATTAACTGTTTGTGTTTAAATAATAAAAAAAAAACACACTAATACATTTGATATGCATTGAATGTGTCCTTTAAGGATGTCAATGCACTTTGAGATAGTTGGCAACACTAGTATTTGATTTAATACTTACCACGTACAACCAATCGCACCGGTTGACTGGTCAACGCATCCTGTGCGGTAAAATCACTGGCAGTCACTTGGCATTCCCATTGACCATCATCAAAATCTAGGGTAGCAGAGCGTATCCAAAGGGAGCAGTCACCACCGATATTCATGGGCGGTGGATGTAGATCCAGATGTAAGACGCCATTGTTACCCATTGTTGGTGGACGTGCCGCCCATTCGTATTTATTGGGATGGATGCCCACAGGCTGTAAATTATATGAGTTTGAGAGAGGAACTTTATTAGTATAGCTGTTGAAACAATGAAAAGACAATCATTATGATGATGATAATGATGTTGATGATGATGACAACAGTGTGTTGAAATGTAGAAGGCGGACAGTTGAAGACGGACGTGGCAAACGACATGTTTAGCATGTTTAACTTTTTGATGTAGTCAGGCGTATAATTTCGTCTACGATTTGCCGCACGCACACACATACACACACACCCACACATATATACTCTATATGCAAAGGCAGTTAGTGCAAGTGAGATAGATATAGAGATACATAGCTGGACTATTGAATTGACGATAGAAGCTTGACCCAGCAGCTACCCGTCGTCAGTCTGATGCCATTTTCAACTACGTGTCGTTTAACTTCACTTACAGGACTCGTCCTTGCTGGTCCTTGGTTGTTGCTATTTCTATATCTATTTCTGTTACTTTAACTGTAACTGTTACTGTAACTGTTTCTGTTTCTAAATTGGCATTAGTTTGTTTACTAATTGGAAATTAAATTACAATTAGTGATCTTTGAGCATGGCATCATTCGCATTTAAGTATTTATGTCCTTGCTAGCTACACCTCCTAGTTCCCTAATTGCATTTGTCCCAGTTCACCAAACATTTAATTTAGTCATTTAAGCAGTGAATTGTCTATTTTATCAATGGCTTAAATTAATATTAACGCTATATTTGTGTCATAAATTGCATCAATTGAATGTATAACAAATTTTAACTGAATGAATATGAATATTATCTATATTATATTCTCCCTCATGTAAACAGTCACAATATAAATATATATATATATATATATAGAGTAATCATATGTAACAAACGCAGGTATTCATATACAGTATTCACTATTCAGTATTCAGTATTCGTAGCAGCTATGCAAATGTGAATACATTTAAATTCAACATTTGCTGCAGGACATGGGAGATATTTTAAATATTATTTCATTTCGGCTTAGACATTTTTGTGTGTGTTATCTTGGCCAACCATCGTCTGGTCAGTATTGTATGGAATCGGGGTTAAGTGACTGTCAGTTTATATATAACTATTATTTATGTATATATGTGTGTGTGTTTGTGTGCTTGTATGCAAAAATTTGTATGTTTGTTGTGTGCTGCTCAATACATTCCTGTCAAAATAACAATTTTGAAAGCCAGCAAATATTTTGTTGCTTGTTCTAAACTGTGTGTACATATGTGTGTGTGTGTGTGTGTGTGTGTGTGTGTATTTGTGGTATACACCCTGAAAGTATACCAAATCGTTTTAAGCCAACATTATATATATATATGTATATAGTGTAGTATAGTCTCTGCTACTAATTTAAGCTGCTTTGTTTTGTCGTTGCGTTGTCAACTGCAGACTGGTTCATAGCATTTGAGCATATTATACCTGAAGTCAGAATGTTATATAATTGGATTGTAAAAGAGAGAAGAGTTTATGGAAGTATACAAACACCTGGGAACAACTCTAACATGCTTACTATAAATCAAAGCGAGTTTTTCGATTTTACTGTAGAGTATTTCTAGCTTAAAGTGCTAGTAGAATTTACTTTAAAAATGAGCTGAAATCCTTTGGATAGTTACACATAAGTTAATCTTACTTACTTCCCATTTAATAAAGGACTCTTGGGGAATTTTTATTTGCAAAGGTAAGTTATAAGGATGTGCCTTTACATGTGTCTCATCATTTACATTCTCCATAAATATATCTGTGTGTGTGTTTGGGGTGCTTGGCAATAGTCCTAAGCTTCAATTGGCATAAAAGTTTCTATAGTTTTGGGGACACACAGCAAAATTGTCTACTTATGATAACTATACTTTCTATATATATATATATATATTTATATATGTATGTGTTTTTATATGTTTATATTGGTATGAAAAAGTTTACACAAAGAGAATGGGAAGTTTGTATACAACAAACAAATAGACAGAGAGAGAACAAAAATTGGTAAAAATATGCAAAAATAAGTGGAATTTTAAATGAAAGCCAAACAACAACACATCAGCATAAGCATCAGCATCAGCAGCAGTATCAGCATCAGCATCAGCATCAGTTGTATGCTAGGTTCCTTGCCTTTTGCACATAAAAAGGACACTCGATGCATGCAAATGTTCTTTCTTGGCAGAGTCTATATATACCGCTTCCTATTTACTACTATATAGTGTATAGTGTCTAGTGTCTGGTATCTGGTGTCCTTTTAGTTCTGGAGACACACACACACACACACAAACCATGTAAACATTTAAGTATATGCTGCAAATCGAGCCAATGCGATGCGATGCGATACGATGCGATGTGCAGCATATGAAAAAATACATTTGAAAATGCTTTGTGATTCCTGTCATGCAACTACCCCATTTGATTTTGCATAAGCAACCAGCCAGCCAGCTAGCCAGGACAATAAGGAACAACAAGCAGGACAACAGCTGCAGCATATGAGTGTGTCTATACAGACCAAAGACAGCAAAATAAAAGTTATGCTTCAAACGCATACAAATGCCATGAATAACAAGCAGCCGAATCATCTCTCTCTTCAAGCCAAAAGACGTTCGAAATTGCACATGTCGTAGACTTAGACCAACTCATAATGAGTTCAGGACATGGCCAATTGCGGAGTGTTCACTGTACTACTAATATGCAAATTATTATGTCTAGGTCTTAATCATACAAAACAGGACGAAAGTAGAACATTATGCATACGAAACTATTGAATATCCTTGCTTGAGCTGCAACTGTTTATAATATACAGCTGAATAGTAACAGATTTATTGTTGCAATTTATTTTAATTAGTTAGAAACTGTTAGTAGTTTAATCTAAATATAATTAATGCATAGATTTAGTTAAAGAAAATACTGTATAGTCTATATATATATATATATAAACAGATATTGTTTCAGTTTCAATCTAATCCTTGATCACAAAACCATGAATTTAAATGCCTTATTGCTAAACAAAATTAGTTTGGGTATGTGTGTGTGTGTGTGTGTGTGTGTGTGTGTGTGAAGCATAGTCAAAGAGTTGGCAAGGAACAAAGCAAGTTAATTGAGTTGGTTGGCCTTTGTGATTTGCAGGTGAGATTAGCATTATGCCACACGTAGCTCTTGCATATGAGATTCATGCTGCATGTTCAAGCTTTTATCTAGGTTTTACGGCATAGAATTGTGAAAGTCTCTTACTGAGTTGCTTCAAAATACTTTTTACAGTGCAGCTGGAATATTTGTGCTGCTTATATTGGTTTTGCCATAAAGTAATATGAGCTTTTCCAGCTGTGAATCTCTTTGTGTTTGCGTGTGTGTGTGTTTGTGTGTATATTGGCCACAGTATCACGCAATTTCGATTAAAAGTTTGACCAACTACAAGCTTTAATCAAAACAAATTCTTAAGGCTAACGCAAGGATATCAATGCCTAAAGCAAAACTCACAGTATTTTCATCAACACACAACACACATTATTGGTTCGTTGGGGTTTGGGTGTAGAGTATAAATTACTTTTCTCAGGCACTGTGTCAGAACATGTGCTGTTTGGTAGGCACTTAATTGAACCACAGGACGCGTTGCGCATTTCAAATGACTTTCACTCTTGTTTTCTGCAAAAACTTACTCAAGGATATTTATAAACTGCAAGTACACATACACACACACACTCAACACACTTTTGTTTAAGGATATGATATGTATATATAATATAATGTTTCGTTTTTATATACATATGTATATATATATATATGTATGATTACCTTGTTATCCTTTTGCCATGAGCAGGAGCCACGCTTATCGATTACTTTGCATGTAAGCAGAGCATCCTCACGTGGATTCACTTCAGTGTATTTGGGTTGCTCTGAGAAACGCTGTAAGCATTCGATTCCTGTAAGAAAAAGAACAAGAAGAAGAAATGAAACAAAATGAGCACTTGAGATTCTCGCATGGGCATAAAAAATGAGTCCAAATGGACCCAAGAGATGTTTATTGTAATTCCTTCAGCTCGACACTAAAATATATGCTCTGCCCCACCCCATTCCAACACTTATCTGCCTTACAATTTGAGGGCATTGTTAATGGGCAACGCGTTGACATTACTGCACAGTATCATAAACAAGCAAAGCCCATTTCTACCTCCTCACCCAGTTGCCAACAATATCAACTTCTTCATCACCTTCAACATTCAAGGCTTGCCACTTGCCGCGCATGTAAGTATGCTATATTTTTTTTAATATCGCACACTGCGTCCTGCATTTGTCACGAACGCAGGCAATTATCAATGGCAGTTGCCCGGGTACCTCTGTAGCTTGGTAACTTCGCAGCCGCTGTGTGCCAACCATTTGCTTATCTCTGCACCAGCCACGCCCAGCATGGAGGCTTCATTATCATTTTGTTGCGTTTTATAGCATACCCTATAATAGTTTATAAGAAATGCAAGCAGCTCGTACAGAAGGTATATTAGTTTTATGTAGTTTTTAGTACTACTATATAAATTACAAAGTACAGTTAACTCTTAACTCATTTCACTCTTTTTTAAGTTCATTTGAATCAGTTCCTTGCGCAATTTTCAGCTAGATTACTGCATAGCACAAGTAATTGTAACTAATGAGAGCTAAAACAAATCTTCTGAAGAAGAAACGTAGCAAAGGAATTGAGGCTATATTTAAGGCCATATCCTGCAGGGAGTGCAGATATTTTTTCTCTTTTGCAGGATATCTAAATGTGCGGGCAACTGCTTTTTTTTCTATATGAACAAGAGCTGAGAATTTATGTTAATTGCTGGCATGTTGAATATTTTCTTCGCTCCTGCACTCAATTACACCAATTACAGGTGGAAATTACACGCGCTGCTTGCTCACGATAAAGGCAGCTGCTGTAGGTAGGTAGGTGTATGTGTGTGTGTGTGTGTGTGTGTGCTTTCAGTGTTGCCTCGTGAGTTCAACTTATTCTTAATGGCTCGGAAACTGAGCTGGCAAACCAGGTGCCTGGTTACCCGCTTTGCTTGGCTCTGGCTCAAGCTCAAATAAGTGTAAGTGGCTCGCATCTTATCCTAACAACTGTCATAAGTTAATCAAAGCATTTATTTCAGTTTTTTTCTGCTTCTATTTTTGTTTTCTTTAATGAGTGTTTACATAATGCTATACCACAGCAGCACCACCACAAGACTTATATATAAATTTGGTGTAGTCTGATTTTTGTTGGGCATGTTACCTGGCTTACCAACTTCCGTTTATATATGGCCAATAAACAAGTATAAGCAAACATTCTCATGCATCATTGTGTGCGTGTGCGTGTGCATATATATGTATATCTGTGTGTGGGTTTTGGGTGTAAGCTGACATTGTGTTTCGTGCGCTGGAAAAACGTGACCGCCGCTAGCTGCTGAGTTCCCGTCATTTTGACATGAAACACATACACATATACACCGCACATACACACACAAACACACACACGCAATGATTTATTACGCGTGATTGACGTGATTGCCACTTTGATGCTTTATTTCATCTTCCCGTTATTGTTGAACCCTGTTTTTGTGACCGTCAACATAGCCGGCTATTCTGCCTGCTCTCCTTGCTCTTCCCTAACAAATCCCACACCCAAACCCAATCCCAATGCCAAAACCCAATCCCAATCCCAATTCAGATTGGTATCTTTGCTACCATCGATGGTACCGCTGCCGTTGTGACATCCATTGGCTCTGTTTGCGTTTTATCGCTTTTCATGTATAAATTGGCTTTGTGTTTCAATTACGATGCGGCCTTCATCGGTCTTCATTCAGTTGGTTGCCCCATTGGCCATTAGCGATTGATGCCGATGCAGATGCAGATTTTTGGATGCTTGCATTTACGTGGTTAAATTGGTTTATAGCGTTTCAAATTGTAATTTCAGGCAACTTTACGCTTGACACTTTATATACCAATATCCCCATATGATTTATGCTACTTACAACATGCTGCAAACTACAACATTTGATCGATATGTTTCTATTATGAAATCAGCTTAAGTACTTCATATATTCATATACATAATTGATTGATAATCCTGTATATTACTACTATATATAATACAGGTAATTGAGAGTTCTAGCTAAAAGGACACTTAAGCAAACCAAAAACTCTTAAGACCAGATGGCTCAGCGTTGAAGTAATCTTTGGTTTACTTCACAAATGGTTCCTGCAGTTAAATGTTAAAATCTCAAGTAATCTGTAAATTGCTGCTGCAACAATTTATGCTTGCCCCCAGCCAACTACCCCACCAACACTCATGTTGTTTGCTTACAATTGGTGCTTGAGAGCGTAGCAAGAACACGACGTTACTTAATTGAAACGCTCTGTAATGTAAAGATTTGGTTGGTAAAAGCCGCAAAAGAAATACAAGTAAATAAAGCAACAAAAGGAAGAAGGCAGAAGGCAGAACACACAAAAAAAAGAATAAATGAAAAAAGAAACAGCAAATGCCTATTTGCATGTGGCAAATAAAAATATTAAAAATAAATAAATAAAATTTCCAACGAAATGCAAACACACAAAAATATTCAGAGAGAGAGAGAAAGAGTGAGACAGAGAGGGAGAGAAAGCAGAGCATAAAAAAGAAGCGTAAAGAAAGCGCCAGCTGCGGCCGCACCCCAAAAAACAAACGGACAGAAGACCGACAGACAGACAGACTAATGGTTTGGCAATGGAAAACAGAATTGGAATTGGTTAGGGTAACAGTCATAGCCATAGCTCCTAGCTCCAGCTGCGATTGCAGTTTTAGCTGCCTGCTTTCGCTTCATGCTGTAACTAGAGTCCTGTAGCAGGCATCAAGTGCGTGCCGCTGAGTGCTGCTTACAGCTTTTTATTGTTGTTGCAACTGCCGCTATTTGTTGTACCTCTTACAATCCCGCTCAATCCCCTTTTACAGTACGCGTGCCATGCTCAAGTGGCAGTGGAGCGTTTTGTAGTGTACTCCTGTCGCGTGCGCTTAGTCTGCATCCTATTTGGAGGCTCCACGTTTCGAGTGCGCGACGTGCCTGCGCACATCCAACAAGGATAACAATTACTCTAGTAGTCCATGTCCGTCCGTTATTCTGTTGTATGTCTATGTCCTGTCTTCTCTATTTTGTGTCCTCTATACATTTTTCGTTGTATTTATTTTCAATTGTTTAGAGCTTAAATACTTTTCACTACCCATTAAATGCGATTTTTCGTTACTTGCAACATAGCATGCCCCAAATATAGGGGTTACGGCCTTGCCTCCGCTTCCTCTTCAATATGTCAGTTGCATATTTGGTTGCTGCTGCTGCTAGTGCCTGCTGGTGTTTACTTTAGATGATGCATTGCAGCGTAATAATTTCACGTAGATGTCCGCGGCATGCAACACACAGCAACAACAACGAGAACTAATGGCCATGCATCAAGTGTTCTGAGTGCTGCATAAGGGGTCAAAAAGAGAGCAAAAGAGAGAACTGAACATAGCAGTGGACAGTTCACGACTTCAATTAGAGATGGCAATTGGCGATAGTTTCCAATTCAACTAACGATAGTTATATATTTACAGTTAAGCAAAGTCTTGCTTATATTGTACAACTATCGATATTAATAGTATCCAGAATTGGATACGTCTTGCCCTTGGCTATAGGTCAGCCATAAAATTTGTTGTCGCTGAGTTTGTCAAGCAACTTTTGCCGTTTCTATACTCGTTACTCATACGCAGTGTGCTCCAGGGGTAACCAGCTGGTGCTCTTTGGAAACTAGACAATTTAAGGCAATTCCCATTGTGAGTATGCCACCTCACGCCCACTCCCCCTCTTACTTAGCTTAAAAAACACTCACAGCGCCTATGTGCTTGGCACCTATTCCCCGTTTGAGAATACCTTTCGACTTGCTTTGTCGGCAATCAATGAAAGCAATTTACGAATCTCTTGTGCAATTCTGTGAAATACAAACGAGCTTACATAGCTGCAAATCCTCAGGCACACACACACTCACACATATATATGAGATTAGGGACATACATATGTATGGGTAGAAAGATAAGGTATGAAAGAAATATTGTATGCAAATCAAATATGGACGATGATTTGGAAAATTCTCAAATTTATAACATACTAAAAGCGTACAGCAACATCGACAGATGCTGCTTTCCCTTCTTCCTGTTCTTCTTCTTCTTCTTGTTCTTCTTCTAGAACCCAAACTTTCTTACGTATAAAATCCCTCGGTAGAACCAATGCCACCTAACAAAGTCGATAGGTGCTAAGCAAACATGCAAGCTGTGGGGATTATAACAGGGAAAACTCGTTTACTCTACACAAAAAAGGCGAAACAGACACACCCAAACAACAAAAGAAACACTAACAACAACAATGACAATAACAACATCAGCAACAACAACAAGTGGGAGAAAAAACATGGAACATCAGTAAAGCAAACGCGCAAAACGTTTAGGAAACCAAATCGCTGCCAGACAGAGTAAGAGTGCGTGTGTGAGTGTGTGTGTGTGTGTGTGGGATTGCGTGTGTGTTAAGCCAAAATGGGATCCTTACGAATATCCCTGTAGCTGAAGGTAGCAACCTTCAGCCAGTTATCCGGCCACCTACTTAAGCATAATGATATATTTAGCTTGCCAAGTGATTGTTATTTGATATTCAACAGATTTCTTCGCCAAACCCATATCCACATCCTTACAGCTTTATATATATATATATATCTCATATATGCAGCATACAGATACCAGAACCTTATCGATGTGTGTGTGTGTGTGTGTGTTATTATTTCATAAACTCAGCTTCTTATGCTTGCTTGGATTGCCACATTGAAACGCACATTAAGTTGTTCGCCAGAGCCTCAAGTGTCTGTGTCAATAGTGCGTATGCGTAATGTGAGCCTTAAGCAGATTTATTAACACTATATACTTTGTTTGTATATATATATATATATATATATATATATATATAAGCATAACATTGTACATTGCAGTTGTTGTAGACCAAGTTAGTAAAAGTTGGCCACGTGCAACACCTATTTCAAAAGTGATTTGTAAATTGACACAACAAACAGAGGCCACAACATTTTCCCTTGCCACAGCTGAAACTGTAACTGTATGTGTATGTGTGTAACTGTGTAACTGAATCTCTGCTACAATTTTCAGCTGTCGTTGGCAGCAGCATTTTTATTTTCCATATTTTCATACCTCATTGACTGCTATACGAAATGGTTTGGAACGTACCCATCTACTGTTATTATTGCTGTTGTTGTTTGCCACTCGAAATTTATGCATTTATTTGTAGAGGCAAAGAGGGAAGAGGAAGTAAATGAAGAGGAGTGGAAAAACAGTGTTCGTTGATTTATTGTATTGTACTCTCATATTGTAATATTTCTGCTCGAGTGTCGCACTTGAAAAACTGTGTGTGAATTTCATATGCCTGTCAAGTGGGTACTTTGGATTAATGCTCTTGTTCTGTATATATATATAAGTGGGTAAGTATATATTTATTCATAAAAGAATATATAATTTTTATGTATATATATATATATATATATATTATATACTTAACACCCATACGATAAATGCTGCTGCTGCGGCTGTGCCACTTGAGTTGACCAACAGTTCATTTACTCTTGTTTACCACATCGATTAGCAGCATGTCTCAGTTTATGTTGAAACACACTTTAAATGCCGCAGCTCTTAGGAGCAATGGAAAGTGGACAACATGCAGCCGGAAATGCCCCACTGAGGGGCATAAACAAAAACCAAAAAAAATGAAATATGGCCGAATATTTAAGTGCTACAAATCCGACACCAAACGAAATTGGATGGTGAAAGGTTCGCGGTACACAAAAAAAAAACGTGGAAAAAAAGAGGCCGTGTCAAAGGCACGCAAAGCGCGGCAAATGGTTAAATATGTGCAAGGTAATCCTCTAAAAAAACACACACATACACACCACAACACACACACATGCCACGTCAACATTAATATGCAATGGGGCTTTACCAGTGTCACGGTCCACCCGGCGTATGCGTAACAATTAAAATTTCCAGCTACATGAAGCATAGCTAACATGCCAATCAAATGCAGGGGTGGCAGTAGCATGAGTCACGAGGTAACAGGTTGTGTGATAGATAAGCGTAATAACAATTAATTAAAGTATATATTTATATGTACACATACGTATATATATAAAGATATATAGATATATTATAACAGATCTGTTGAGTGAAACATAAAACCTTGATTGTCTGATAGATTTAATAATTACGCTTGCAACTTGCTATGCGAAACATGTGAGTGGCAAGCTGTGATTTGTGGGAGGACAGACCACAAACAGGCCAATTAAAATCTACCATAAAAGGGATACAATCTGCAATACAATCCTTTTACGTAGGCCAAAGGGGGATTGTATAGCACGTTAATTAAGTTGACACTTAGACCACTAGAGGGAAGTTCCCTTTAAGAGTATATACTGTAGCATATTGTAAGAGAACAGACTACAGCTTAACTGCATGTAACAGTAAAAGAGAAAAAAATGTAGACAAAAGTTTATCCTTGCTAGCAGGACAATGCCTGTCAAGAGCAGGACTGCATCCTTTATGATTCTTAAGTGTGTGTTGCTCACAAATTAAACTGATTAAATTGCACTTTGAGAGAATTCATGCAAGCAACAGATATGTGACAACTCTTCAGCGATAATTGCCAGAATATAACTTGTCTATAACTTAAGTATACTTAAATTACATTAAATTAATTATTCACTTCATTACCTTTCTGACAGGCAAATGCTTAAGGTTCTAGCTGCAATTTGATCAAATAATTTGATATACTCATATTTGAAATTGAATATAGAAATTGCGATGTGTATGTGTATTGATTAATAAGTATAGTAGTAGGCATAAATATAAGCTGTCTGATTAGTAAATGAAAAGCTTAGGTCATTATCCTTTATTTAATATCAAGCTTTGGCTAATCAAAATGTGGCAAACACGTTGACTGCCTGGCGTGTTATAATACAAAGTAAAAGCTTTATCCTGTAATATCTAATGCCACACACAATACCACAGCAATTCCAACACCTACACAACTATACACACATATACATACACACATACATATATAGAGACAGCGAGAGTTTCTGTAGGTTTTGAGCACTTGAGCACGTTAGCCACTGTCGCTCCACCTTATCGCGCTTGGGGCTTTTGTTCACTTTTGTCGCGCGTCTTTTGCAGGCACTTAATGTGACGCAACTCCCTTGCAACATCCCTTTTGCTGTATGATGTTGTACGTGTTGCCTAAAAACAATGCAGATGCAGCCAACGTACATGCATAGCCAACAACAATAACAACAATAGCAACAACTAGAAAAACAAGAGAAAAAGCAATAACAACGAATATAACATGCAGGATGAGAGGGCGGGCAGCACGGCAGAGCAGACTGACAAGCAAATTTCAGCACGGAAGCGGAAGTCATTGTTGTCGCACAATGGCGAACGCGTCGCAATTATAATAATTTTGATTGCATACTCTACCTACAGCCACCAACCACCAACCTACACCCACCAGCCACCACCCACCCCCATTACTGCAGCACACATATACTGCCAGCAGTCAGCAGCCAGAAGCCAGCAGCCAGCTTGTTATTGTTGGCAGTGGTTGCATGAATTATGCAGCTTCCTTGCCCCCAGGAGAACTGCTTGCTGCATAGCCAGACACACACACACAGCCATACATACGAAATGGTTGCTACAGCATTTATATAGAAGGGTTGGTAAGGATTCATTTTTGTTTTTATTTGTTTTTAGTAGATTTTTATTTTAATTACGAACACTCGACGCCTTTCATTTGCCTCATAACTGCCACCAGGCTGAGGCGAGGCACAGACAGAGGCACAAACTGAAGCAGGAACAACATCTTAGGATAGTGAAAAGCTGAAAAGCTGAACTAATTGCGAGTTTGGATATAAGCAATGCTGTGTGTGGTCATTTGTAAGCTTAAGGATATACAGGATGTGTATTACAGTGAGGCAAAACCAATCTGTGCTGTTAAAACACTTGAAAATAATTTTCCTAAAAGCCACTTTGATTTGGCTAAGTAAGCTCTAAAACTGTAGAAAGTTCAATGTAGAGAATCCACCAATGTCTGCGTTTGTTTGTGTGTGGGTGTGTGTAGGGATATCATAGTAGACTATCATTTGGTTTTAATTCGACTCGGGGGCGTAATTAAAGGAAAAATACTAAAACAAAATAAGAAAAAAGCCCTTTGATTGTCTGGCCTTAAGGCGTTGAGGCGAACAACCAACTAGAAAATGCAAATCACAGCAAAGCAAACCAAGAAAGTAAAAGAAAAGAAAACATAAGGAAAGGCAAGAAAAAGAAAAGAAAATAAGAGCAAGAAGAAGTTGCTTCAAGACAGACACAAAAATCATTTTAAAAGCTTAAATCTAGTAATGTAGTAATTGTTTCAGGATGAAGCACAAACAGCAGTAGTTGAGTTCCTTCGATATGCAGTTGCCTGGCATTTGCTTTAAAGGACATAAAATTCATTTAACCTGAACATTCTGGAAGCTCAAAGATTGTCCTGGACGAGGCTGTTGGCTGACTGTTGGCAGGCGCTGAAAGTCACTGGACTAACACATAAATTTGCCTTTGTTTCACTTGCATAACAGACAGACAGGCGGACAAGACATATAGGAAACTAACACTAGACACACACGTGTCTATATGTGTGTGTGTGTGTGTGTGTATAACTTTTAGTGCTGACTCGGCCCCAGAGATGAAGCCAAAAAAAAGGATGAAAAGAAGTGCCAAAACGCTTGCAAGTTTGAAGGAGCAGACGAAGTTATGCAAAGTCAGCAGCGGACATTGACATGAGAGAGCATGTGTGTGCGTCTCTATGTATGAATGTGTGTGTGTGTTTGTATACGTAAAAAGTGTGATTCAATTTGCAGTTTTGATACACACACACACACACAGAGATGAAGAAAGTCAAATTGCCATATTTCATATATGACTTTTATGAGTTTCTCTTTTATTTTCTATACGCTCGATGATGTTTTTTTTTCTTTATTGTGCGCCATTTTCACGAATTTATTTCACATGCAAGCAGAACTTTATGAACTTTCAGGACATTTCATTTATACATATCGCCCTTTGGCTATTTGGCATATCTCTTATCATTGTATCTTTTGTGCTCTTCTACCTTATAAGACATTCGTTTCAATATCGCCCACGCATTGCGTAAAATAGTTCCTGGCCATTTCGCACTGTATACTCTGCATAAAGAAGTCCTTGGGGCATTTCTGCATTGCATGAATGCGCACACAGATGGTCAGTTGTAGTGCAAAAGGATTGCATTTCTCTGTGATGAATTCAATATCTGGCAGATGAAGTGTTAGTCGTGCTGTGTGATGGCTACCTGAAAGTAACCATGCGTTGCAAGCATTTCCTTTTTTTTCTTTTGGCTTTTTGTAACTCTTTGCTACTCACGAAATGTCTCACATTTGGCATATGCATCGAGCATAAAGGCAACTGATAGATTCTTAGGTGTAGGTAATACCTGTAGCATGTTATGTTTTACAATCTCCATGTCGAGTCGAAAGGGTGGATCAATCTCTATGTAGCCGTTACCTATGTAATTGCACTCCTCAATGCACTGTGATATGCAAAAAAGGATATTCAATTAATTACTCAAGTTAGCAAAAGCTTTTAATGGATACTTTAACTTTATGTTTCAGATCATATATGACTATCATATACTATAACAGAATGGGATTGGCTTACCATGTTGATGCTATAGAGCTCAACGAAATTAAACTGTCGATTCTTTGGCAGCTGCAATGTAGCTCGACATTCTGCATTACCCTTGTCGAGGCTCGGGCGTGTCAGCTGACAACAGCTGGCGGCTAGACGCTGTCAAGGACTAGGTAAATTAATGGACTCCCAATAGATATGAGTATCCAAACACTTACTGTAGCATTGGCTCTCATCTCCTTGCAGCTCAATTCGCTATGCACAAGGGCACAGTTGAAGAGCAACAATTGTATGGAAATCTTTGGGGGCCAACAGCAATAATAAAAAAATGAATACAAAAAAAAATACACTAAAAATAGTTGAACTATGTCCTTAAATTAAGGTTACATCAGACTCACGAGAATTGAGTGCGTTTTATATACTATTTGCAGCATTGACAATACGCCAGAGACTGACAGCAATTGAACCCTTAGAGTCTATCAACGTGTAAATTGAATTAACTGTCGCTGGATCAAATGACAAACATTTCATGGACAATGCGCACACTTTTCATTAATGTTGCCAATTAAAATAAATTAAATCAACAAATTGTTTAATTAGTATAGCGTACGCGAAATTTTCATTTGATCACAGACTGACAGTCAACCAAACTGTCGAACTGTCTGTACCAAAAGTTTGAAGGGCAATGAAAACCTTTTAATTAGCATTAGGCTTTAGCATAAATTTCACTATTAACGTTTGACATTGTCTTATGTTATTTATGGCTGTTTCTATCAAATAAACACTTGAGAAAAGGTCAATAGTTAGATAGAAAGTGCAACTTCAAGGCCAATAGCAGCAGAATAACGATGACTCTATGCCGAACGTAGGCATGATTAATAATGTTGGCACGCAAACATTATGTATACGCAACGTGGGCCCCCATAGTGCTCAAGGTCAAAAACAGGCATTGAGCAGCAGCAGCAGTCCAGTGGGTGAGTCTGTAGTCGAAGCCAAGTTAATAAATTGTTTGACGTTGTTAACTAAATTTTGATTACAACCAACTGCCTTAAGGGTGTTCTGACTTTTGCCAGGCAACACTTTTTCTTGATTTATTGATATGCTAATTGAGTGTTTGCACGTTGGCCTTTTGAACTGTTAAATGTTGACTTTTTCTACTGAGTTTGCCACCTCTTTCGCTCTTGTGTGTGTGTGTGTGTGTAAGGTTCGTGTTGCTGTGACCGGTCGAAATTATGAGCCATGGCACGCAATTTGCATGGCAAGTGTTGTTGAAATTAATTGTAAATGGTTGTAATTTGCTGTTGCCGTCGCCATTGCCATCGCCGTTGCCATCGTCGTCGTCGTCGTCGTCGTCGTCGTCGTCGTTGCTGTTCGCCAATGTTCGCTTTTCGCGTTTACACTTTAATTGCAGCTTATAGCAGTCGCCGATTCTCAGCTTACAGAGCAACGTATAGCTTCTGTGCGCCAGTTTTAATTAATTTATGGCCATGTCTGTATTGCGGGGCGTACGTAAATACCCCGTCATTTGGGCATTGAGCGTGTTTAACGTGACGTATGAGTGATTTATGTAGATGAAGTGCACAATGCTACAATATTAAGCGATGGCCCTTTGTAGCAGTTTATTTCTATTCAATTGTCAATTGTCACAAAATATCCCTATAATATGTAAATATGTATATATATATATATATATATATATATATATATCTGATTATTTGGCTACATTCAAAAGGATATACAATTCATTAACGGTACAATTGAAGTGCAAATTAGTGTGGCAGCTATTAGCTACTACCATTTACCATTTATCTCTTTAAATGGTAAAGTGTCGGGAATCATCAATCGTTGTATAGAGAGTAGAGAGAGAGAGAGAGAGCTTCTATTTTGAAGCAAGTGCCAGCTTACATATGCAATTCCTCTAAATCTCTTAATGAGGTTTACTTTCAGTACGATGTACTCGAACTCTGCTTGAGACACACACAAGAGGCACAAAATACTTGCAAATCGGCTTAGGCCCAAGCATAATGCTCTGGAACCTAAAATTCACAAAATAACAACTGAAGACAAGCATATGTAAGCTGCATATGTATGTGTTAAGTATACATATATACTTATGTGTATGTGTATGTGTATGTGTATGTGTATGTGTACATCTTCTATTCCAAAACTCATCATGGGGTGCAAATGTAACGAACATTTGATTGCTCTGCGTGCAGCTTACTTTTTGCTATTTTGCACACAGCTGGAGACAAAACACACACCCCCCACACATACACTCCCCCACAAACATATACTCAAATCTGATGTGCTTGTTTTTTCCATTTATATACATATACGTTGTTTTTGCTGTTGCTTAGGGATTTGCCTGCATAATTACTTAAATACAAGTGGGAATTATTTGGCTCCAGTTGGATTTTTATGCCTCGTTGCCTGAATGTCCTTGATGGTTAGAAGCAGGAGCTAGAGTAGGAAACTCTAGTTGAAGTGCGGATGGCAACCCTCGGCACTTTTTTAATATAATTATTTGTTATTACGTATAGGTTGGTTTAACTTCTGCCCAAGAGCTTATGCATATCCCTTCATGTCCTCGGATGCCTAGGAGGCGTTAAGCAAATGCGACGTTGTGACTATGTTGAGGCAGCTTCCGTTAGTTTTGCACGCAATTTAATTATACTTCCCCATTTTATGGTAAGCATATGTAACAGTGTGTATGTGTATGTGTATGTGCGAATGTGTGTTGGCAACATGTTCTTTGGCTGCCAAAATTAGTAGGAAATTGTTAATGCGATAACAGATTTTCAGCTTCGCTTGGTTGCCTGGCAGCCAAACAGAGAAAAGGATGAAAAAAAATAAAGAAAAGAGAAAAGAAAATGAAAATGTATTCTAGCAAAAGGAAAATTTTATTGCGCTCAACTTATTTAAGTATGCTGTAAGTCTTCATGGAAATTTTTCACAGATTCAACGAAAATCTTATGTGAAAACTCATTTCGCTTTAAAGCTACAATCAGCTCAACTTCGACTACGACTAAAGTAATAGCTGTTGCACTTAAAGATATTCATTTTAACACATGCCACATTAATCGTGCCTTGGGCCAGCTGATACCCTTAGCACTTGGGTGTGTTCGAGGCAAGTAGAAAATTCATTGAAGATGTATTTGCGGTAAACGCCTGGGTGTATGCTAGACTATTGGGCCAGCACTAGTAGCCAACTAAATTAAAAATGCATCTCACGCTGCTTATATGGGGTGTAGTAGTAGTGAGGGAAAAGCGACAGCTTTTAGCCACACATAAATCAGTTTTAAATACGTATAAATAAATTGAGCTGCCCGCCGCAGGTGGGCGTTGCACTGCAGTGGCCACTGGCAGCAGCCGCAACAACAGGAACAGCAGCGACAGCAGCAGATGCTATGAACAGTTTAGCTAAAGCAACGTTTGGCAGCTGTTCTATTTAAGTTGCTGTCAAGGTCAGTTTTAGAGATGACAAACTGTAAGCGATAGTTGAAAGGCTTATAAGGTGAGCACAAAAGTTATGCCTATAGTTGTGTAGGGACTACTATATAAATCCTTAGGTAAGCTATCGTTATCAATAGCTTCATTATGTTTTTGCCATCCCTAAGTGGTGTCACATGCATAGCATAAACAGAATCTCGTTGCGTAATCCGTTGTCTTCGTTTTGACAATTTATGCCATATCCTGCCAAGGCAGCTAGCACCGCTGGGAACGCTCGCATATCCTTCGAAAGACGGAAGAATAACTCATCGGTGGGACGGTACATATGTCACCATGTTTGTCTTATGTTTGTTTTTCTTAGCAGCGTGTTGTGCGCGTGCAGGCTTGTTATTTATTCAAGCGCGGCAACCAGAACGCTTTATTATAGAAGAGAGGAGAGAGAGAGAGTGTCTTCTTTTGCTTTTGTTACTTTCTTGTTCTAACAAGGGTAATATATACTTCACTGCGTTTAATCAAAGGATTTTCACATTAAATTTAACTAATTTATTTTGCTTCTATTTGATTTTTCTTATACCATTATACCCCTCGTTGCCCACACACTTCGTCCATACTCTTTGACACTTGCGTTATTGAAATTTCATAGTCTAATTTTGTGCGCAAATTAAATTTTAATTACGCGCCTTTTGCCTCATCGTAAGAAGACCTAATTGGCTACATTCAATGGTTATGTCTATGCGTGTGTATATATGAGTCTTATATAAATGAAGCGAGGCTTTTGACAGCATTCAGACTACATATCGCGATATTAAACTCTATATAATCTATTCACACCCAACACAATTTACATCCAACCAATCACATTGGCATTTAAGCGCATAAAATTCTCTAAAATCCATTTTGTCCATCACATAAAATATGTTTATTAAAGCCTTACAAAAACTTTTTACTTTCCTTTATTTTTGATGCAGGGTAGGGGGTTAAATTCGTTGCCGGAAATTGTTGTCCCAGGCAGACTTCCCAGCTCACACACACACATACTACATACTACACACTACACTATAAACACACACACACTCTCGCTGAATTTTTGACTTTCTTTGCGGTTTTGTATCTCTGCCACCGACCAGCCACAACGATAAGCTTGACACAGAAACATATCATATATATACACGCACACACACATATACACACATACACATAGGAGGCAAAATGAAATGCGGAAAAACAACAAAACAACACAACAACTAAGAGTATATCTGCAGAAATAACAATAACAAAAACAAAACAAAATATATAAAAACTAACAGCAACAACAATAATATAAAAGTTTTAGCATTTGTTTTGGTTGCATTTCACAATGTTTTTGCTTTAGCTTCAAAAGTTGTAACGTGAGCGAGCGGAACAGGCAGTAGAACGAGAAAGAGAGAGAGAGAGAGAGAGAGAGAGAGGGAGAAAATAAGCAACGGTTCAAGAACTTTGATATTAAAATAATTCCAACCAAAAATTTTATGATATTTTAAGTAATTAATTTTGCATGGCCGCCCTAAAAGTATGCTACACATTTTCGCCGTGTCAATTTACAGTCACGAGCAATAAGCACAGAACTGAATATTGCACATATTTAAGTATTGGATGCTATCGATAAGGATTATATTGATTGTCTGTCAATGATACTCACATAACGTGCTGACAGTTGATTTTTTGAATTGGAGGAAACTTAATGGGAGAATGAAAATATAAAACCTAAATTTAATTGGAGAGTCTAAAGTTAGCATACAAAATTTGATACTTGAATAATAGAATTTATTTAAATTATTTTTTCTAAACAAGTATCTGCAATGCACTGTTAACGCTTGGTATTAAATTTAAACCTTCAGTTAGGTTTTATATAGACTTTGCGACTGTCAATTGCAACATTGAATGCATTTTGTTTTATTTTTTTGGGTAGAGGCAAAACGTAGCAAATATTTTATTTCCTTTATTTATATTTGCATGTAGAGAGGAATTTGCTTTTCAGCTGCATTCACATGTTTTCTCATTAGCCTAGGATTGCATTTAATCAACGTTTTATTGAATTAAACAAATTTGTTTCTAATTTGCAACTGTGCACATACAAATTTAGGCCAGGCTGCTGCCTGATGTCACATGATGTCCTGACTACTCCGTACTGTTAGATTTGTTTGGCTTTGGCTCACACTTGACAGTTGCAACGAGTTTCATGTGCAAATTAAATTCTTCAATTTAATGCAATTGCAATTGGCTACGTTAAAAGGTTAAAAGTTTGTTCATTAAAATTGCAAATATTTTTGACTAACAACTATTACATATAATACAAATACTCTTGTCTGTTCATTTTGGGCACATTTTCATATCACATGCTGAGCGAGAAACTGTCAATCATAATTGCAAAATATTTCCCGAAAAAAATACTACACCAAAATTGAACCCTCAATACCGGAAAATGCAGCCTCGTGACAGCTGCACTTCATCACGCATAATAAAGAAGAGTGTGAAAATGTATTGTAAAAGGATATGCGACTAGGATATGCACTAAAATATATGCTCATAAGAATATACAAACAGTTGGTAATTATTATTATTTTATATCAATAGTATATAAACTATATTTTAGATAGTTTATTTATTTAATAACATTTGCCTTTATATAGGGTATATATAGGGTATACAAAAGTAAGCAGCGATTAACGTAAATGTCATATTTTAACAGTTAACTAATAAATGCAGAGTTGACACATATAACAGTTGCTGAAAACGTAACAGGGTGGCAACTCTCTGCGAATTTCAGTTAACTGTCTGAATTGACATTGAGAAGTTGTTGCAAAAATTAAATAAAAAATATAATCAAAATATTTACGAGTTATTTTCGTTGAGTTTTATTAAAAGTTGTTAATTTCAATTACAAATTTTACAATAGCCTATCAAATTGTGTATTATTGGTGATAATTTTTCAGGTAAGTTGACACCAACAAAGTTGAAGCGCAACTTAATTCTGATTGTTACTGACCCTCAGCGTGTGTTGAAGGCGAAAGAGAAAAAAAAATACAGTAATATAAAAATTTTACGAGTCGTTTACACAAATAGCAACAATGTTGCCGCAGAGCTAGCACATCAAAGGTTCCACTACTGGCAATAGCAAAAAGCAACAACAACAACAACAACAACAGCATCAGCATCAGCATCAACTATAGCAACGTCGCACCACTTTCAATACTTAGCCCAACTGTTGTTCCTGTGTTATTTTCGTTTGCAGTTTTTATATTGTTGCAAAATGTTTTCATTTCAACGCTCTTATATTTATTTTTTTGTTCACACAAAAAAATGTTGTTTGTAGCCCTTTAACGGGCTCTTATACCTCCCCGCATTTCCCCCAAACTCATCCACCACCCACTCGTTTACACTGACTGGCCAACAGCCGTTGCTATTGTTAGTTGCGAAGGCTGTCGCCTTTTATTGAGATTCAATGGTAAAACGGGGTGTACGTGTATGTATATGTATGTGTGTGTGTGTGTGTGTTGTGTTTGCTAAAAAATAATGGACTTTTATGCACATTTTATTGGCAACGAGACGGCAACGCTTGCGAAAATGATTGTAAAAGAAAAATATCAAAAATGCTGGAAGTATTGTGCTGGAAAGAAATAACGAATAACGAAAATATTCATACAAAAACTCTATAGAAAACTATATAAACATATATCCCCATATATAAATAAATATATATATATATATATATGAAAATATAGTCTTTTGAGGATGTTGTTTTAGTATATATTAAAGCGTTATATTGCTTACTCTTGATCTGATCAGAGAGATAGCAAACATTGCCAGCTATATAACAATTAAAAATTTACAAATTATTCATATGCAGCGCAGTTGTTGTTGATAAATGAAGCTGTAAATGCTAAAAATAGGTCACTGTATGAGTATTTATTTGTGTATGTGTATGTGTGTGTTAGAATTCTCGATTCCATTGAAAGCTGAAACAAGCTGTAGGAAAGCATAGAAAACGTGTAGAAGGGAAAGCAAAGAAGTGTACGACTTTGGCCATGCAAATATTTACGGGAAACAGCAAATGAAAATGGCAAACAAGAGAAACAAACTAGAAATTGTATTCGTAGTAGCACTTCTCTAGTTTCAAGGGTGTTGCTGTAGGTAGTCAGGAAGTAAGAGTGTGGTGCATAAGAAGAAGAAGGAGGAGGAGAGTTTTGGCGAGTGCTCTTCACCTCTGCTGTTTACAACAAGCGCAAATGTGTTCACCTTGCAAGCGAATAAATGAATAAGTTGCCAGGCGAATAAGGAAACGAAACGAAAGTTCAACAGAAATTGGCTTAAGTAAGAATTTACTCTACGTAGCTGTAGCTGTAGCTACACCGCTGTTCACAAGTATAGGTACAGATTTGCTTTCTTTCTTTCTCTTCGCAAACACAGACAAAAAAAGTTCAGCAAAAAACCTGTGTCTTAAACTTTGTCTTAAATAAAACATAAGTAAATTCAGTTTAGTTTACAGTTAGCTAGAACATAACACAAGTTACCTTTTAGTAAACTCAGCTGTGATTAAGAATTATATGTGCTACTATATGCTTGATGTTAAAAAATATCTGATTACATGAAGTTGATGTAAGTAAAATTCATAAATTCAACTGCCGAATGATAAAATCATATTTTATAACAGATAAAATTCTATACAAGGATAAACATAAGAACTGTATAGCAGCAGCAACTGGAAAAACTACAAAATGGAATACACAAAAAAAAAAGAAAACAACAACATAAAATGTAACCCTTAAGCACATACACTCAAACAAGGACACATAAGGAGACACATGCTATACACTTTGGGCATTTCTAAAGTTACCTTTTTGCTGCCATCGACAATGTTGTTTTGTGCGGCTTTTACCTAGTTTACCACCTATTTCCAAGCACCCACTTATGTCGCCCTCAACCCCCTGTTTCTGCCTCTGCGTCTGCCTCTACCTCTTCCTCTTCTGTACAAACTGTCCAACTTCTCTGACTCGAACATTGTTTAAAAACTCGCCTTGAGCTAAGAGTTATAAAGCCGACGGCTTTCACAGTTTAATATATATATATATATATATATATATATATATATATTGTTGTTGTTGTTGTTGTCTGTTTGCGTCTACCTTGACGCTCGTTTGGTACAAATTTTTATATGCATTTTTGTGTCACATTTAGTTGTTGTCGTTATTTTTATTATCCTGACATTTTTAGTGGACTATCTTAGCGACTGCCTTACATACACACTCACACACACACACACTGCGTATGTGCTACATTTTGTCACATAGTTTTTATGTTTTATTTAGCAACACTGCTGACACACGCAACCCACCACTCACACACAGTTGGAGCTTCCTTTTAGCTATGCATTTTATGTGGCAGCTGACTTTATTATTTATCCTTTATCCTTTTCTACTTTGTGGCTTTGTGGCGCTCTTTCCATTCATATATTTTATGAGTTTTTATTTGCCGCTCAAATGGTATCCTTTACTGCTGCTTGTTAGCTGGCGATAGGATATCTGCAGGAATCGTTTCCCTATTATCTTATGTCCGTTGCCATTTAATTACTTATCGCTCGGACAGCGCCATTGTCAATTTTTAAATGTCCGCTTTTGACACTTAACTGCCTTTTATTAGCCCACTTTGCCACACCCCAAATGCCACTTCATAACACATTTATCATTGTTTCCTTAAGGCATTGCTGTGTGTGTGTGTGTGTGTGTATATATATGTCTGTTGTGTTTTGTTGTGCTTTGTTGCCTCAGTCAGCTGCCAAATTGTGTCATAAAAATATTAATGTCCTTCGCGTAAAATATATAAATTTATTTTTTAATGACAAACCGTTGTGATTGCTGCTAGAAGCTAATTAAATATTATTATTCAATTGCCGCATCTATATATTTATTTAAATATATGTATATATATATATATATATAGTCTTAAGATTTTGTGTTAAACAAGTGACAGATTTGAAGCTGTTAACTTGGCCAGAAAAGTCGGTCAGAAGGTGCTTCAACATAAGACAAGAGACTTTTCTACAAGTTAAAGTGACAGTTAAGACAAACCTGCAAACGACATAAGTTGCCCAGGAGAGGGCTGGAGGAGTAAGGACATGATATTGTGTGCTGTATTTAAAAGGATTATGCACTCGTGTTCTACTTAGGCGACAGGAAATGCATTGTAAGCAGTCGCGTTGCAAGCGTTGCAAGCGTGTGATAAATTGCCCCTCAAGTCACAAAACAATTGAACAGACAGACACAAAGTCAAAGTGGAAATGGAAGTGGAAGTGCAAGTGGTAATGGAAAAAGGTAACAGAAAGGAAAGAGATAGATAGCACTCTGCTACACAGACAAGCATTAGCTAGAACACACATACACTCACACACACACACAGGCATACAGACACACATGTGGCAATAAGGGAAAAAACAATTGCAGAATGAAAAACTTTTATTGAAAAACATTTCAAATGTATTGCAGTTGTTGTTGTTGTTGTTGCAGCTGCAATCGCGACATCTTGCTGCAAGTTCTCATTGTTGTTGTTGCAAGCGACTTTCTGTATGTGGCACAATTTGAAATTGCTGTAAGCAGCTCTTTAAGTTGTAACATAAAAGCAGGCGACATTATTCATCAGCTTGCAACTCTCCCACTTTCTTTATATCTCTCTCCCACTCTTTGATACTGATTGGACAGGCATTGTATGTATGTCCTTGCCACAAACTATGCAATATATTAGAAATTCGTTTGCACATTTCCAATTCAAATTGTGTTTTGTTTTTCTGGCATGTTGCAAGAGTTCTACTGTCAGTGTCTTTTGCTCTGATATCCTTTATGTGCATTTGATTTGATTTTATATTTCGTATTTTTACTGCTGACCTTTAACTTTTGTTGGAATGTAATGCATTAAGTTTGCAGCTGCATTTTAATAAAATTAATTTTTGCATTTAAAGCACTTTGTGTGCTGCCAACTCGAGTTATTTATGCTCTTTATTACAAATATATATATTTTATTGTTAAATTATTATTATTATATCATAACATAACATAAATCTTTGTTATTTATGTGCCCAATCAAGGACTAATCAAGCTGCAGGATATTCAACTTTTACTGCTATTTCGTATTTGATATGTGTGACAAATTTTTTGCTAACTTGGCCAGATTTGTAGCCAACTATCTGTTGTGGCTTTTACTGTGGCTACACTGCCACTGGTTGCAGTTTCTATTTTGTTTTGACTTTGGCATGGAATTGGTATTGGTATTGGCCAACGGCAAGGGAGGTCAAGAATGGTTTCAGTGGTCAAGGCAATGGGGAATTTGGTCAATAACAACAACAACAACAACTGTTTGGCCCCCAAAGATATGGCCAAGCAATGGAAGAAGCAAATGCTAAACTATACAAAACGAAGTTCGTTTCAGTTAACAGTTTGCTATTGGTCTTTGGTCTTTGGTCCTTTGGTACTTTGGTACATTGTTCCTTGCTCTTTGGTTAGCCAAGTGTCACATTTTTTGTTGCATTTATTGTTTTGATTGCACTACTTCATTGTGTCCCTTTGTGCAATTCATTTCCTAATGCTCAGCTGAATTGAACTGAACTCAGTTAAGCTTCACTGAGTGCAATAGTGCACTGAGGGAAATTGTGCTTAACTTTTGCCTTGCCAGGATCAACAATAACAATCCGTTGGCCGTAATGAGCTGTAGACAAAACTAACAAAAATGACATAAGAATTTACTTAGCAACTTAAACGAAATATATCCTGTTGCTGGCTTTCATTTCTATGTGTGTACACGTATAAGGAATCAAAATTTGCATTCAGTAAGCCAACAGCAACAGAAATGGTAAAATGAGTTACATTGGGTGTAAAAAGGATGCGGGGCATATGGTAAATATACTCGCATATGTTGCTTGCCACAAAGCAGCAGCAGCAGTAACACCAGCAGCAGCAGAAAGGTAGCAGAAAGACTTACATTGAAATCCTTTTTAAATAGCTTCAACGGAAATGAGTTTATACACGTAACGTACACACACACACATTATACACACAACATATAACATACAACACACATATAGGTAACATACAGATTCACAGAGATAAAGAGAGAAACATCAGGCAACAGACAAGCGCTACTGGGTCCTGGCTATACAGTAAGTCCATTTTGCCCAGCGATAAATAACAAACAAACTGGACTCCACTAAGTGTAGTGAGTGGAGGAGCAAGAGTAAAGAGAGTATGAACCTGGTTTAAGGACAATGCTATAGCACAGTCGCGCGTTCATTTAGTCCTTCATGCGGTACAGTTGGTCAGTTGGTCAGTCATAGTCATAGCTATAGTCATAGTCATAGCCAAAGTCATGGAGTCAATGAATGAAGTGAAATTACTTAATGGTACCAAATTGTACTTTGCTTAATTACTTAGCCACTGACAACCCACACACGTACATACCCTTACACGCACATACACACACACACACACACACACATACACTCGCAGATATCACAACCACATGTCATTTATACAATCCGCTCTGGGGGGGGAGGGGGGGGGGTGTGGGTTGGAGTGAGGGAAACCCGAGTCGTGGGTGCCGTAAAAACAGCGTTACGTATACGTCGCTCTTAGCGCTCGTAAATTTGGATGTGTGCTTGTCTCTCGTTCAGTTCCCTTTCTTTCGCCTCTCCTCCTGTTACTCTCACTCTCTCTGTCTGTCAGTGTGTGTGTGCTACCATCTTTATGGCTTGTTTCTTTTGAGCTTTGCGTTTTGTGTGTGCCTTTACTTCCGTTCCATATTCTTGTTATTTCTGTAGCTGTTGTTGTTGTTATTGTTGTTGTTGCTGCTGCTGCTGCTGCTGTTGTTGTTTGGTTGCTCGCTCGGTTGGTTTGGTTTTTGGCTTTGGGTTTTTGGCTTTGGCTTTGACTGTGGCAGTGGCTGTGGCTCGTTCGTTACTCGACTCCTTTTGCGTTAAAATAATTTCCACCTCCGTTTTAATTTACGTCGCGTATACGCAATATATATATGACATTTTAAATTGTTTATGACTTTCACAAGACGCCAAAGGGCAGCACGTAGATGAAGATAACAATGAAGCAGAAGAGTCCTTGTGGTAAGTCCTTAACCCTGCTGCTTCTGCTGCTGCTACAGCTTCAACTCTCATTTACCAAGATCCTTTGGACTATCGTCTTAATGACACGCACAGTTCCCACTTGGCTAATAAAAGTCGAACGCATTTTGTATCTATGCGGCGTGAGGCTTGAACTTAATTGTTAAGAGAATTGTTATATTGTCAAAATGTTGAATTACTGATTGATTGAAGCTCCCTCTCTCCCCCTTCCCAATTACATTCAGCTGCCATATACACACAAACAATTGTTATTGCCCTAAGCCTATTTGTAAATATTTGTTTGCTTAACCCTCAATGCGTTGTATAATGTCAAGGGTCAGAGGGTGGTCCTATTTATACGACAATATTCGTGTGTGTATATAGAATGTGTTTTTGGGTGTGCTTCCAGTTGAACGCATCGTACGCTAGCAGGATTTTAGATGTTTTCCGAGGCATTGTTTGCACATGATTTGTTATACAAAATGTAAACAACGAGCACAACTCTTGCCACAGTATGTTGCATGTACATATATATTTATTTATTGATCCAGAGAAGAAAATTTTGGAAAATATTTTAATAATTATGCACTGCATTAACTTTTGTTACATTGCTTTTCTGATTGTATAATATCAATGTTGCTGTTGCTGTCCAGCGGCATGAAATTATTTTGTTTGTGTTAAACACACACAATGCATCCCATATAGAAAAAGAATAAAGGACAGAGAGAGAGTGAGAGGGACAGGGGGAGATATGTATAGAGAGTGAGACGAAATATACATAGATAAACAAACAACATCTGTCGTCCTGGTGTTGCTCTATTTGTGTGTTGTTGTTGGCCAGTTTTGTTGTCGACTAAATAAATAAGGATCCATTGCAATTGTTGTTGTAATTGCTGTAGGTGTTGTTGCTGTTGCTGCTGCTGCCTATTGTGCTATTTTATTAGTTTTCAAATTTAGGTTAATTAAAAAGTTATTTGGGGCTTTGAGTCGGTATCGGCCCTTTGGCTGTGTACACAGCAAGCAGCAACTACAATCGAAACTACAACTCAAATAACCTGCGAATACAATCTAAATGCATATGTGTTTGTAGCAATTTACACACACACATACACATGCATATATATATATATATATGAATAATGATACTAGTTATACTACTAGTATATGTAAGCTCATTACATATGCCTAATGGCACACATACAAACACAGAGACACACACTTTTACAATATTCGCATTACAAGTTTTTGGGGTCGTTGTTTTGTGTGTGTGTGTGTGTGTGTGTGTGTGTTGCAATTGCAATCGATTTCAAATTTATAACTGTTTATTTATAACTGACATCATGTGTGTCAGTATGTGTGTGTGCGCTCTTATCGTATGTAATTAATATTAATTCATTGCAAATGTGTTGCATACTTAAGGGCTGGCAGCAGGACATGCGATCAATTTACTTGGCCCATAGCTAGAGCCAACTCAAAAGGCATAAATCGAATACTTATTATAATAAGATATACACATGGAGCTACACTGAAAGAAAAAACTAAGTGAAGCCAGCTAATAAGAAGAAACAGCTCACTTTCTTATATCAAAAATATTTGCTATGATTTTGTTTCTTTTATATATATATATATTACTACATGAATTCTGCTGCAAACTGTGTCCTGAATTTCTCTCAGTGTAGTGTGTACATATGTGTATTTATTTATTATATGTAAAATGTAAATTCGCTTGAACAATGATAATATTTTCCAGCAAATATCACAAATCGGCAATGGCCAAAGTAAACGGCTAACAAATATTTATAGCATTCAACGCGATTCCAGCAGCGAGTGCAATATTTATTGCAAGTTGCATGCAACACAGACAACAACAGACAACAACAGACAACAACAGGCGAAAACAAGCAATTTAAACCCAAAGCAGAAGGCAAACACAGACAAGACAACAAATAAAAGGAGAAATATAAAAAAGAAAACAAGCAACAAAGGAGTAGAATAACAGCAGATAGCACAAGGATTCCATTTCAAACTAAACAACTAGAGCAACTTTGTTGGTGCTACCAAACGGTTCAGGCCAAGAAAACTGGCAGTCGCAATGGAAATCAGTTAAATAAAAGTCAATGTCATGCCATGTAGCAGAGACAGCGAATAAACTGAGAGTGTAGCTGGGTCAAAGGAGTGAAGGTAGGGTGTGTTAGAGAAAGGATATTAAGGAGCTGCCAAGTGGCTGGCACAAGCTGACGTTGACTCAAGCAAATTATGGTGAGTGTATATATATATTATGTATATATATATATATGTAAAATAGTATATAGAAAATGAAGGAATAAAAATAATGAATGTGTATGCACTAAATGAATGCCATATAAGCGTTAAGCTTGCAACAATTGAGGCAAGAGGCAATAACAGCCAGGATCAAATCTCGGCAGACTTTGAGCACACAAAATGAGGCAACGCTGACAGATGGCCTGCTAGATGCTTGCTGGCAGGTAGGCTGAATGTCCTTAATGTATTTTCGTTTTATGGCCTCATTAAATTACGCTTTATTGCCGTTAAAATAAAATATTATGTGATAAAAATGCCCAAACTGTGCTGTACCCCAAATACACACACAAACACATACAAGCAGACAGAGGAGTCCTTCAGCAGAAAGGAATTACATTTTAAATGCGCTAATAAAACTGCCATCAACGGCATGCACATTGAAGCTCTGTCAGCAAGGATACACCAGCAACCAACAGCAGCAACAGCAGCAGAAATAACAGCAGCAATAGGAGTCTGCATGCATTTAAAGAAATGCATCTAAAAAATTGCAGTTGAAGTATGCGACGCCGAAACTGTTATAATTGGTTTAAAAAACTCAACGAAAATTAGGGAAAAAAGGTGCAAAGCACTTCCAAAATTCAAAAGAAAGTATCAGCTTATTATATACCCTGTAATTTATAGAAATCATAAGTGCAACAGTTGTTTCAATTGCCACAAATTCAATTAAAGGATATGCTTTCTCTTTTATCTTCTTGTACAAATTTCACAGAGTTCATTTTGTAATTACAAAACTCATAAGTTAGGGTATCTATTAGTCGTTTACAACTCACTATTTATTTATCTTTTTTTGATTTTTAAGTCGGCCAGTGAAGTACTTTGGCTGACTGGCCAAATTTGTAGCTGTGTCTGTTGAATTTATTTGTCTGCATCGCTGACTCTTCAGTTGTGTTTTTAATTATTGTATTTCAGTTAGGAAAAGGCAGTTTTGTGTCTGCTGTGGGGCTATCCTTGTTACCTCCTTTCTTTTTCCTTTTTTTTGGCCTGTCACATTTGAATAAAATGAATGAATATGTAGTTGGTCGTTGCTAGTAGCTGTAGCTGTAGCTGTAGGGGGAGAGAGCAGAGTATCATGCTACAGGAAGTGGCGCTCAGGTCCTTTGCGTTGTCGGCGTTGCATTTTGCGAGCAGAAAATGTCAGCCAAACTAATCGGATTAGTGTGTCAGTAGTTTTTACTTTATGCCACATGTGTGTATGCCACACTCTGTGTATGTATGTGTGTTGGTGTGTGTATGTGACGGATGGCACTATGGCACACGCCGGCTGAGAGCATCGTTCGTTAGCCCAAGTGACCTCCATTTGAGAATAAGGCTCAGACTCTGGGACTCAGTGGGCAGCCGCACGTTTTAGTGTAATTAAAAAGATACGACTATCCATACAAATATATATATATATATATAGAATCTGTATAGCAGACAGTCATATATATATATATAAATATATGTATATATGTACAGGTGTGACAGGACACACCTTTTGCAGCTAAATCTGTGCCACTCGCCTAAAATTTGAATATCAATTGAAAAATTTAAGAGATTTCACAGGTGTTGGAGCTGCCAGCAAATGTGTCCCAGTACGCTACAGGATATGCGATGTCAGCGTGACACGGACACATCCTGTGGCTTGTCATTTCAAAGTGAAAGAGCATAATTTTGACGTATGTGCTTACAATGTGTAGAGCCAAACAACCAACACAGGACACCTACCCTTCCCCTCCCAACCCGCATTGTGCACCCCATAGGCAAAAATAGAAGGCAAGCAAGAAAGAAGAAATATGAAATAAAAAGCAATGTGCAATAAAACTCGAAGCCGCGCCAAGTAACAAAACAGCAAAACCAAAAAAGCACATCAATCAACAACGTTGAGGATTCCAAAAGGAGAAACCAAATTCAAAGCACAAAAAATACCAGAAAAAAAGCAGAAAAAACACATAAAAATATACCAAAACAACGTCGAAAGGATAAGCGTATTGTGTGAAGAAAGTGTTGTGTGTTTAGCTTCTACATTTACCACCAAAAACTATGCATAGTTATGGTTATTCTGATAGTTGTTGTTGCTGTGGTTGTTGTTGTTATTGTTGCTGCTGTTGTTGCTGTAGTTGTTTGCAGTTGTTTCATGCCGCTCTGACGACCACAAAATACCAACTAGTCACGAACAGGTCATGGGGTTGGGTGGCTTCATAAAGGACTTATAACTACAGTCACTCAGTTAGAGTGATACACACACACACACACACACATACACATAGACACACGACAACTACATATGAGCATAAATATAAAATATGTAAGCGACACTTCTATCTGCCATGTGTGTGAAATTCTAGCTCCTCTCTTTCTCCTATCTTTCTCCCTCTTTCTCTATCTGTGTGTCTGACCGAACAAGATTAAAAGTGCTGCTAGAGCAAAAAATTTGTGCAGCTAAATAAATGTATATGCATGTATGTGTGTATGTATGTATATATTTATATCTCTGTGTATATGCAACAAAAAAGTTTTCAACATATAAATAAAGGTGGCAATTTCATTTAGACAGTTCGTTAGCCTTTAATAACTTTTTTTTTTTGATGCAATAACTAAATTTAAAATAAAATCGCCTTTAGCTAAACTTCTTAAGAGATCTAGTATATATTTTTCTTTAAATTTATATGAATATATATATATATATATAGATATAGATATATAATAAATATATATAATGCTTTATTTAGAGTTAACAGCAGCATTATATTCAGTTTCATTTAATTTAGATAATTCCATAACCAAAGCAGAAACATTTAATTTATTATTTTCTTAATTAGTTAGTGTTGATTTACTGTACAACAAATAATTGCCTTATGTATTAATATTAATAAATTATTTTAAGTTTATTATTATGCTATATTTTTGTTATTTCTCTGGCGGCTAAAATTTTTTATTTTTAGAATATAATAAAGTAATAATCATAAGAAATACTATAAATAAATTATATAAAATATATAAAATATATAAAATATATAAAATATATAAAATATATAAAATATATAAAATATATAAAATATATAAAATATATAAAATATATAAAATATATAAAATATATAAAATATATAAAATATATAAAATATATAAAATATATAAAATATATAAAATATATAAAATATATAAAATATATAAAATATATAAAATATATAAAATATATAAAATATATAAAATATATAAAATATATAAAATATATAAAATATATAAAATATATAAAATATATAAAATATATAAAATATATAAAATATATAAAATATATAAAATATATAAAATATATAAAATATATAAAATATATAAAATATATAAAATATATAAAATATATAAAATATATAAAATATATAAAATATATAAAATATATAAAATATATAAAATATATAAAATATATAAAATATATAAAATATATAAAATATATAAAATATATAAAATATATAAAATATATAAAATATATAAAATATATAAAATATATAAAATATATAAAATATATAAAATATATAAAATATATAAAATATATAAAATATATAAAATATATAAAATATATAAAATATATAAAATATATAAAATATATAAAATATATAAAATATATAAAATATATAAAATATATAAAATATATAAAATATATAAAATATATAAAATATATAAAATTTATAAAATATATAAAGTATATAAAATATATAAAATAAATAAAATATATAAAGTATATAAAATAAATTAAGTAAATTTAACATATAAAATAAAGTAAATAATAATTAGTTTATAATTTATACAATAATTCTTATTATTAATACTAAATATATAAATTATAGTAAGTTGTATATATATAACATATAGAGTAATATCAGTTATATACCTATATATGATAAATTAGGTTGAATTATAGTTTTTCAATTCGTTTCGCCAAGGATTTGCTTTGTCTAGAACAATTGAGCTTAGGCTCAATGTAATTCATTTGAATACAATTATGATGATTTATGGCTGATTATGTTGAAAGAGGTGCAACAAAGCTCTTTAAATCTCTGCTAAACAGTGCCCCAACATGTGGCAATAACAATATCTATGTGCCAATAGATGTCATGCCACAAAGCAAGGGGCTAATGCGCGAGGCAAGAGGCAACAACAAGAAGAGAGATTTAACATATGCATAGATAATATATTATATATATATATATATATATATATATATATATATATAAGAAGCAGTATAAATAAGCATGTATATATTACATATATATATATGTGTGTGTATGTGTGTGTGTGTGGTATTATTTTATGGTTCATGGTAATTACAGGTGTCGCTATAATAAATTACCTTTGAATTTACTGTATGTTGTTGTTGTCAGTGTTGTTGTTGTTGTTGTTGTTGCTGTTGCTGTTATTTTTGTTGTTGATATCGCAGTTGTTGTCAACGTCGTTGTAGTTGTAGTTGTGTTTGTTGTTTGCTGTTCTTGTCATTACGTATAGTGTTGGCTAGCAAAGGGAATCAAGAGGCTGGCTGAAAGGATAACTGAATGCCCGACGGCAGCTGCTGTTGCTACTGCTGCTGTTGCTGGCAGTTCGCATGTTCTGTCATTGATAAGCTTTATTAAAAAGGATAATGAGTCTGTGGTTGTAAGCCTGTGTCCATGTGTGTGTGTGTGTGTGTGTCTCAGTGTTAGTGCGTGAGTCTGCTGCCTTTAACACTGTCTGTGTGTGTATGGGAATGTCTGTAATGTGGTTTTGTAGTAACAACTGCGTGTGTGTGTATTTGTGTATTGTACATGTGTCCATTATAAGTTACGCTGTTGTTTACGAGCTGTCGGTTGCTGGTGTTGGTGTTGGTGTTGGTGTTGGTGTTGCCATTTCAGTTAGTACGCTTGTAGTTGTTAATAGTTATGAGTTAATGGTTTTTTGTTTGCTTCATTATGTTTGTTGTTATTGTTGTTGTTGTTTTTGGCCCGGTTTCATTATTATTTTCGGATTATTATGATTACTTCTGTTCCGGTCCATAATCAAATAAACTGTGTGGCTTGATAATTTTTGCCATTTATACAACATCCCCCCCACATTTTGGCCTACTGTCAACATCTACTAGGAAAAAGGCTTTTGTTTGTTTTATGCTTTTGCTATGGTTGTTATATTTGTTGTTGTTGTTGTTGTTTTCGACCCTCAACACAACACATATTTGACCATTGTTTAATCCACATTAAATGTGTCACAGACAGCTGAGATTTCTCTTGTGACCATTTTGTTGGCCAAGTACTTTACCAAAAGAACTTTTATCTCAATGACTTTTTGATGGTGTTGATTATATTTTGATTAGTTTTTGTTTCAAAATTAAGAAATTATTATGTATAAGGCAAACTTTAAAATAATATTTAAGATATATATAAGTGTTTATATAGTTTGCCTTTATATCAATAAGTCCAATTTCAATTTAACTATTTGCATCTCTTTCAGTTTTTTATGCCACGCCCCAAACTGAAACGATTTATCGACTTCGCTCAAATTATAATCGAGTACATATTTGCGTAGCGTAGTCTTTGGCCAACAACCACTACTACTACCAGCTCAAACAGTCAGCAACATAGACTGACTTCGATTGGTTCTGCTGCTGCTGCTGCTGCTTCTGGTGCTTTAAGCTCGACTGCACTTTGGCAATTTGATGCGCTGTATGAGTGCATCCTGACAGGATGCACATAAAAAATAATTCGTTATGTGAGTCGCAACATTTCCCCATAGACTTTTTGGCTCTCTCTGTGTGTGTGTGTGTGTGTGTGTATGTGTGTATATTTTAGTGTTGTGTACATGCCTTTTGGCATACAGAATTCGTACCGCGTTCTTTCATTGCTGCTGCAAGTAAATGTGCTACAGTTATGTGAGAATTTCTCACAGTTGAATTGAAATTTTTTTAAATGATTGTGTTTGCTGCTTATACTGTTGTTGCATCAATTGAGATGCAGTGCACAGCTGCAACAAAAACGTAAGTCAGTTGCAGGCAGCATTGCTATAGCTATTGCAATGTCCGCTTGCAACTTGTGTCAGTGTCAAATTCAGCAAAAAGCCTCAAGGGGTTGCATGTTGCGCATACGTCATGTGGCCAACACATAAAGAATTCGTATTGGTTGTTAATGAAGGACAGCTACATGAATTTGGTTTTGCTTTTGCAACATTGCATAACGTATTCTCGCGTGTGAATTGCTTGCCAAGTTAATGAGTAGCAGCAGAGAGAGAGAGAGAGAGAGAGAGAGATAGAGAGAGAGGCATAGTAACATTCATTCTTTCAACATTGTTGTTGGTTGCATGCATATACTTGTAGCAGTTACAACGTTGCGGCTGCCACTCGAAGTTAAGCAGGAAACGGAAATTACTTTGCAAACACTTTGCAGCACCTTAGCAGCAGCGGCAGCTATGTCTGGCAGTTAGGGCGTATACGTAACGGCATTACTGCAAGAGTCAAGTGAAGTTCAGCTGCCCCTCTCTACCCACTCTCTCTCTCCCCCTCTCACTCTTTCTATATACACATATATATTTTAAGCCATCCTTTTGCGTAATTTTCTTATGCTATTCTTTCCATTTAGTCCCATTTTACTGCTGCTTCCCCCTCTTACCTCTCTGCCACCAGCCCCTGCCTACCACCATTGTAAAATATGAATTGCGGTTACTTGAAATCTCCACCACATGCCACAGCACGAGCAGACTGTCTGGCCAACTAACCCACCGGATGGCCTGTTGGTTAGCCAACTGACCGTTAGTGTGTACACACACAAACAGACACACACACACATACATACATACATACATACATACGCAGTACACAAAAGGTAACAACTAAAGCATCAACTGCATTTAACTTTACTGTTATTTTTCCGTGTGCTTGCGTTATGTTGTGGCATACAACCATTTTATGGCTAAATCCACTTTAGCCAGAATCCTCTATGTGTGTGTGTGTGTATTCGTGTGTGTTAGCTGACTACCTCGGCTTGCGTTGCCTTATTGAAAATTGTTGTAAGTTAAATTATGGCTAAAATACAACTTGGCTCTTACCGACTCAGTCGGCTGCTGCCTGCCAGCTACAAACTCTCTATGTATCTTTTCATATGTGTGTGTGTGTACACACTTGTGTGTATGTGTGTGTGCTGGGTTAAAATTACCTTTAAATTGAAAATTATTGTATGTGCGCGCACTCAGCTAGCAACACCAACAACACACAGCACCGCACCGTTTCCCCTCCCCTGTCAGCACACTAAAAACATAAATTTTTGTGGTTGTTTCAGTACAAAATTGCGGTAGCTACCACTGCTCAACCATCTAAACCACCGCCAACCACAGCTAACCACCCACTTTTGGGCAGGTGAATTGTGCCTGGGTGTTGGCCATGATGTGCCTGGCATCGGTTGCCGTTGACATTGCGCGCCTGTATTTGGCTCAAAAGCGCTGCCGAGCTTGGAATTACTTTTTCAATTTGAGACTCTTGAGACCCGAAACAATGCTGTGGCAAGTAAATGAATTAATGTGTGGCATGCAGCATGAGCTGTAAAGCAGCTTGTAGACAGTTCAGTATTCATAAACGTCAAGCAGTTGTCACATTATGCCACAAATCTGTAGCTATCACTGGACGTAGCAACAACAAACAATTGAACCGCAAATAATTGAATTCTGTGGCAACTCTGCCTGTGGCACTTGATTTTCTTTAAAAGGGAAACGATTCTAGTTATGATTTCTTGATTTGTTTTCATTGTCAACGGAAAAGTGTAAAGAAATTTTAATTCTATTGTAATACAGTACTTTTCTATAAAGTTATTACAATCCTGCGAAAGGATCCTCCGGATGAGTTGTCAACGTCACCTGTGCTGCCAAAAATAGCACAGAAACTGTCAGAAAGTCATGACAGAATACAATTTTTTGGCCTGGTTTGACTTGGCCAAGTTGTGTCAACCATGTATGTGTGTGTGTGGGAGTGAATGCTGTATGTGTGTGTGGATGCTGTGTGCGTATGTGCAACAATTGTTTGTGTTGTGTGTCAATTTTAGAATAGGCTTTTAAAATGATTAAATTTCATTTCATAAATATTATAAACTGCCGAAATGACTGCCGAAATGACTGACTGGTTGAATGACTGACTGACTCAATGATGGCATGACCGACAGCAGTAGGAAGCAGCTGCTTCAGCAAGGATATCAATTTCAGTTTAATTTGATATCCTGTATTGACAACTTTTAATAACAATGTTGATTGTGTGTCCAATGCCAATTTTAAAGCTTTAAATTGTATCCGTCTCTCTCTGTCTCTCTGTCGTTGATACACAATAGCCACGCCCATTTACATGCCCTTGTAGACAAAGAACAAGTAGTACGCCCTTTGGCTATAATTCTTATTACTTGTCACTGTCGCTGGCCGTTTGTGCAAATGTGTCTCATCGGGACCTTTGCCTCAAGAGGTTCTTGGGTTCAACAATTTTGAACATGTCTACAGCTCAACTCACTCTTACTCTGCTCTATATGTATATGTGTGTATGCGTTTGTATGTGTGTCAGTTGTAGTTACTGTTTGGCACGCGTTTGTCGTTTCTGCAAATTGTCCTGGCCCCATCCCCATGCCCCGTATCGTCCCCCACTGTGTGGCTTGTTTGTTTGCCTGGCGGGATCGTAAATAAATCATTTGATAACTTGACGCTGGCGCTTCGATTCGCCAACAACAGTAACATTTACACACACACACACACACACATACAAATACATATGTAAGAGCTGGGTATATACATAGCCAATATAGTATATTGATGCCCTGTGCGGTTTTGTGGTTTCGCTGTTGGTCAAGGACTTACCTAAGCGTTCAACTAAGTTGGCCAGTAGCTGTCCGCTGCTACAAGATTTTCTGATTTATATGCTTTTCGCTTTGACGTGACCTACCCTCTCCCTTATCCTCTTCACTAACCTCCATCCTAAAATGCTTGCCCCGTTATCGATTTTAGCCTCGCATGTAACCATTTTGTTATTTTGTTAGCTTTATCAGACAGAACCGTTGGCCGCAATGCAAACTTTTTGAGTCAAAACGAAATGGCGTCGTTAATTTTTACTGCCGTCTCTCTGCTCTTTGTATATCGAATGTATACAAAGATAACCAACAACAAAACTTTCAATTATCTAAACTCATTCACTACAAACAGCACTTTCATGTGGCTAAACTTAACACGCCCTATCTATCCCTCTCCCTCTGTGTCTCTCAGTCTATTTCTATCTCTGTTATCAGTAGTTGTGTTAAAAGCAGTGGAAGCAGTTTTAAGTTTTTAAGAAATTGATTTCCTTTGTCACGTCAGCCGAAAAGGCAACAAATCCTTTTCAGCACTTTGCTTGACGTCTTTATGCAAATCAGCTCATTTAGGGCCAAGACAACTAAATCCCTTTCAATTACAAGTTGTGGTCAAAACTTTCTCTCTATGCCATGACTAAGCCTGCCAATGTCTGTCTGTGTGTGTGTGTGTGTGTGTGAAAGTTTAAATCAGTTGGCAACAAAACATCAAACAACATCAAATTTTACTTAGCTCTTAGCCCAATGATGCAGTTTATAGTATGTCCTTACATTCATACTCTTCATCCTTTTCCTACTGTTGACCCATATAAAAAGCGTTTGCCTTAGACTTCAAAATACTTTCTATTTACTTTCATAACTACACTGCGATTACTTGCTCCTTAAACATATATCTAGCTGCTCCTTTAAATTGTCTCAACGTCAACTTAAATGTTTCACATGTTATGACAAACTCCTTCAATGCACAACGAGCACATTCAGATTAAGCCAAATCAGTAGAAAAGGGAATAAAAAATAGTATATAAATGGAGGGACAAAAAAAGTAAAAGATTATTTATAATCATGCTGGGTAAGGCGGCAGACGAGCAACATACTAACTCGTCGAGCGCCCTTACCAAATTCATAAGCCTCTGCAAAATCCTTTCTCTTACTGCTTTTCCCTTGCTGCTTTCCCTTTGCATCAGTCTCTGTCTCTATCACTGTCCCTGTCTCTGTCTCTGTCTATCATTGAGTATCGCTGTCGTAACTGTAAGCTTAAATCTGCTCAAATGCTGCCTCACATGCATGGGGATTAGGTATTTGAAAAGTTTCTGACCCAAAAGGATTTACTGGGAGTCGGAGTTGTTACTGTTGTTGCTGCTGTTGTTGTTGTTGTTGACGCTGCTGCTGAGCAACAACTGAAGAGTGAGTAAAAAGTGTAGAGTGTTACAGTCTATTGCTGCACACATGGCTAACAAACGAGTATGGTTTTTGTTTGCTTGACTTTCTTGCCACTTGGTAACAATAGCAACATGAGTCCTGGCCATAGCTCTGCCTATTTGTCTGTATACCCATTATCATCATGCTTCCCATCATCATCATCATCATCATCATAATCATCATCATCATTGTAATGGGTAGTCATTGAAAGGGTTCGAGACAGATAGTTTAGTGCTTATCCATTTTGCTTTTTCTTTTTTTTTTTGTATTTTGATCTATATGTAAAAGTTTAGTGGCGCCACAAAAGTCACTGCCAGAAATCGAATGCCTCAGACTGTTGCACAGTTGTCATGGCAGTTATTCAATTTTGTATAAAGCTTACAATACTTGAATACATTCTGCTACCAATAAATACCAAAATACTACAAATATTACGAGTGTCCTTTTGCGAGAACTTTAAATACTTTACACTTGCTGACTATTAAGGATTATTATAAATTTCAACTCGAAAAATGTCCTGTAAATGCAAGTTGCACAATTAAATTTATTTAATATAAATGTCAACAGTCAAAGGCTCAGCACACAGTGGGTTGGCCTGAGGCTTGGGGTTGCAGCTCTTTGCTCTAAGGATAATAACACCGAAAATGTCGAAAAGCCGCTCAATGCACCTGCAAGGACGTAGCGAACTGCCAGCAGGACACAGGTGGGGTAAGGGGACTGCTTTACCTAGGGTTACCACCGAACAGTAAGTCCATAAAATTTCAAACAATATGGCTAAGCTCATCAGATGCATCAGCAGGTCTTAGTCCTGTCCTACTGAGCTGACTGAAAATCCGTTTCGGCTGTTCTAAAGGTAAGCCAAGGAGGGCGGTGTAGCAAGCTGTATGAGGATGTTGCAAGTACTGAAATTTTACAATTTAAAATGCATGCATAATGAATGTGTTTGCTGCCAAAAGACTTGCAGTAAACCACAACGGGGCCACGCCCCGCAGCAAGTGAAAGCAAACGAAGGAAATACGGCAAACTTGTTGAGGAGGGGGGGACGGGGGAAGAGAACCTCTAAAAAATGATGCAAAACTGTAACATTAAAAGAGGACACAAAACCATCAACAAGGCCACTCAGCTCGACTGAACAGGACTTGCTTTGGACCAGCACAAAAAAAAAGGATCCTTAATCTGTGAGAATTTTGCTTAAGGGTAGAGCAAATGCAGTAACTCCTTCAGTGATGCCTGTGTTTTCCAACTGGGGTTTGGTTTTTGCTTGTTGTTTAGCTTGCTTGTTTT
Organism: Zygothrica quintamaculata; assembly: GCA_037044455.1. NCBI lineage: Eukaryota > Metazoa > Arthropoda > Insecta > Diptera > Drosophilidae > Zygothrica > Zygothrica quintamaculata. Next base: position 91,586 of record JBAMBS010001713.1, on the reverse strand, counting down.
GCATTAGAAAACATACACTAACACACACACACACACACACACACACACATACACTGAAACTAAATACACTATACAAGAACTGAAGTATTTGTGTACATATTTGCTGTACTTGGCTTGGTCTGACATGCAACCGTTTGGGGGCATAGATATAGGCGAAGATTATATAGAAGAGGGGAGCGATGGAAACGGGGAAGCAGTCAAGAACAAGAGGTAAACCTTACACACAGTGCCAAAGAGTAGTCAAGGACTTCTACAACTATTTTCGAACAGCAAAGCATATTTTGGTTAAGAGAGAGAAAAAGAGGATAAAAATGAAATCAATGGAAAATGAAACCACAAACTTATACACGCACACACACTCACACACACACAGAGACAGGCATGTATACTAATTAAAGGTGTATTAAAATACTGTAGCGTATCATATTGCCTGTCATCTCATGTGAGTGACTCACTCTCTCTTTCTCTCTGTCTCCATCTCTCTCACGCTCTGTTTAAATTCTTTGCTCGAATTTCTGTTTTCTGTTTTCTAATTTCTAATTTAATTAGGCGCGTGCTATACTCTGCTGCTCGTAAAGTCCCAACACAATCAGGCACACACACACTCAAATATATAAGGTATTTGTCCCTGGTTGCTCACACATACACACACACACACACATATATATATATAAACATTTGTTTCTGGTATTTACATATGAGCAACATTTTCATTACGTGCGCCTCCCTATGAAAAAAGGAAATGCCAAAAGGCAGCCTCCTGCCAGCTGCTGCTTCTCCTATCCAGCTGCCTCTTCTATCCAACCACAGTTGTGGATGGGCGTTGGTGAAGCAGGGGAGGGGGCACATTTTTCTGCTGGCGACAATCTTTTCACATTTTTCATATTTTGCTGCTTTTTATTGCAGGAGTTTCGCTTAATTGTTGCACACGTGACAACATCAACTAGTATATATATATATATATATATATATGTATGTGTGTGTGTTGCAATATTGATTGGTGCTTGCAACGCATTGATTAAGTTTTTGGTTTATAATTATTTTAGTGTAATTAAAAGTTGCCCCGAGCAACTGTTGCCATTGCTGGCCATCCTCTTCTCCAATAGCGAAACAACTTTTTCACATTTTCTCTCTCTCTCTCTCTCCTCCTCTACTTTTATTTCTCCTTTCATTTTTTTTGATTCACATAGGTGACTTTTTTCACCTATATATTGCTACCCCCACTTGTGTCAGGTCAAATATTTAAGAGCCACGACGGTGAGAATTCCCAATTTTCCAGAGTGCTGAAAAAGTTCAATTTTCATTAAAAGCAAACTCCACTCGTTGAGTGGCTTTTGCGGGGTGATGGATGTGTGGAAGGGCGGTGGGGAGGGAGGTTGCTGGTGCTGGCACATAAGGTGTAGCGTTTTGGCAGGATGTTTGGGTTTTGGGAATTTGGTTGTTAGATGTTAGATTCTGGCTTGGAATGCATTCAGCTATTCATTGGTTCACACTTGATAAATGTTAGCCCCGTTTTACAGTTAGACCGTTCGACCATTATACCGTTAGACCAATGGACGCCATAAAAACCCATTAAATACATTTGAAATTGAAAAGTCATGCTGTGTGCCGCTCTTATACCACGGCCAACCTTTATCTATTTGCATACCAGCCAATGGCAAACACACACACACACATAAGACACACACATAACACACACACCATACACACACACCATATACACACACAAAGTTTACATAATGTTTTACATAAATTTGACATTTAATACTCAAGTTTGCACAACGATTGCGGCCTTTTCGCATATCTATATCGTCCTTCCGCTTGTTTATCTCTCTATTCCTACCATAATCTCTGTCTATTCCTCACTCCTTCTCTCTCTCTGTCTCTCTCTATATCGTGTTGGCTGTCGTCAGTCATTTAGCAAATGCTTTTATCAGCAAAATAAACTTTTTACTTTGATTACTCAACAATTTGCTCCAGAATTAAAATCCTTGTCATCCTTAGCTTCAGCTTCTAGCTGAGATATGATCAGCCCTGGAGCCATATACAGTGACAATTAAATTCGCATATAGCAAATAAGATACTAAATATATAATAATACGACTAGTAGATACTCTCTATATATAGTATTGAAAGTCAACAGATGGGAAGTAATTGCAAAGTGATTTGCGACAAGTTTTGTTTCTTTTGATGCCAGATAAAGTTCCTACTTTACATCCATATAGATCCTATAAGGATTGCCTTCTAATATCTTTGAAAACTAATTCGTTATATTGAGCATACACTGTAACTAAAAAGTTTAATTTACATCCATTTATAATATATATATTTGCTTCTGCTTTACTTTGAAATATTCTCTCTAATAGAAATGCAAAGTAAGTGCAAAGTTCTTCCTATCCATTGGAACATTAGGCTTTTTATCAGTTATATAGCTGATATATATAGGTAGTATATATATAGCTGCTATGATATATTAACTAATATTGCCTGGTAATATATTTTGTACAAAGTTACCATTATGCTATATATATTTTATATCTGTATCGTATTATATTGAGAATTAAAGTTAACTGTTGCTGCTTATCGTAATTTTATCGCAGTTGCCACAAACCTTTACCTTTGTGTTATGTGCACAGGGTATATGCAGCATGTAGAGATTAAATCGAGTCACATACTTGATGTTAACTTAATGTTAAAATGTTTGTGGGTCACACATACACACAAACACACATACATGAAGAGAATAAGATTCATTTGTACAAACAAATGTGCACACTATTTAGAACTGACTAATATATATATATATATACACACACACACACACTCATACTCAGACACACACATATACTTATTTAGGCCTTGGCAAGATAGGAAGCCTTAATAATGGCTTGACCATTATCCTGCATATAAAGTTGTTCATTTCTTGGTACACTTGGCTCTGATTTTGGCCAAGAACTTTGTCATTTTGTATGCTGCTTCAAGCTTTTCCTGCTCCGCTTTTCCGGGGCAACGATCTTAACTTTTATCGTGGCCCACACATCGATTGTTGTGTTATTGCCATTGTGTTGCATACATAATAAATTTTATGAAACGTAAATTTTTATTGAAACCAATTTTTTTTTTCTCTTCTTTTTTGGCAACAGCCATAAAATGACAAGTGGGTCGAAAGCGAAAACGAAACAAAACTTTTTCTTTTTTTTTTTTTGCCTTTTACACAATAAAATGGAAATTTATTTATGCGTTCTACGATTTGCTAAGATTTTTCCAATTGGTCCCAATGATTATGCTATCTACCAATAGACTTGCCTTTTTCCTACATTCCCCTAAACTCTCTTTCTTTTCTATTCCCTTTTGGCTTTCATTTTAGTTTCCCTCTTACAGTGACTGCCCCCAAAAGTGTATCAAGTACTTAGCAGCTTAGTCAATAAAACTTTCGAAAGGCATAAAACATATTTATATATATATATATATATATAGTATTATTGCTAACTTTTATACAGTTCATAAAAAGTATATATAAATATGATTAAATTTGCATAATATGATAATAGTTATTAGTTTAACTATAAAGCAACTCAATTCAGTTTAACTATTGAAAACTTTTGAGAGAAAATCGATTACTTTATGCAAGTTAAAATTTAACTTAAAGAAAAATTATTTTGCTATATAAATCAGAGATTTAACTAAATAAAATCTTGTTCTGCTTTAATAATTTTTCATATTTAAATATATTTTTATTATTATTTTATTTTATTTATTAATCTGCAGCATTCGATTCAATGAATTTTAGTTTTAATTCAAGATATTCATACTGAATCAATCATAAATGAATATTTTAGAAAAATAATTAAAATAAATTAAATATTTCATACTTCAGTTTTGAAGCTTAAATGCAAATTTCAATACATAAATCATACTCAATCATTTATATAAAATATTTTTAGGTTATGTCTGGTATGCGTAATGCGGTGCAACTTTCTGTTGTAGCCACAATATTCATCTAAATGAAATAACAATAAATAAGAAAATACTTGAACCAAACACAAATGGGAAATACGCACAAAATGTAGAGCAAACAATCAAACAAACATACACACACACACACACACACACACACACACAAATAACAAATGTAAATAGTAACAATGTCAACAAATTTTTTTTTAGTCTCTCCTTTTTTTTGTTGTGTAAATAAAATAAACAAAAAAATATTGCAAATAAAATCGAAACTGAAAGCCGTGCGACCAACTAACAGAAAAGCAACAAACCAGCTGTTGATCTGGGCGAGTTTTTCCTCATTTTCCTCTTTCTTTTTTGTATTTATCATTGAAACGAAGCGTATAGTTCATTTAACTGTTTGTTTTTTGTCAGAAACGACAGCAAAAAAATAGCAAAAAAAATAGATGAAAATGGGTATTGTCGTTTGACAGGAAATGTGAAAATGTTTTCGAGTCATTGAAGCATAACAATATTATGCGAACTAATGCTATAATAGTGGGTGTGCCATACCCCAAATCCAACTATATATATACTACGCACATTACTTATACGTAATTTGATAGTTGAACTTGAACTCAAACCGACTCAGTTCATATATATATATATATATTTATAGCAATTTTAAACTCGTTAATCAACAATGAATCAAAGTAATGAAGGGAAATGAAATACTTATTAATATTAATATGAAATAAATATTATATATATATATATGTTGCCTTGATTTTACTTACAGACAATTATATTAATTTCCTTCACCTTTTCTGTCATACAATCAAAATGTGGCAACCACAGGTTGCATATATATAAATATATTAAGCCTACCACAGTGCAACGCAGTTGATGATATTAAATTAAAGGGCAGATCTATGCAACGTTCATTCATCGAACGATTCTTTATGCTGCTTTCATTAAAAATTCATCAACTTCAATAAAAATCATTTTATATGAGCACCAGGATAAAGTAAATAGCTGTACGAGTACAGTTCATATTGACATACACTGAGAGAAAACAATATAAAATAAAAGTTAATACTTACTACAAGACGTAAACTAAAGAAAATTATATATTTTCCTTTTGAATCTGCATTAATAAGCATTAATGCTGCTGCTACTCTTAACTAAATTTCCTGATTTTAGTGTAGAGAATTCTCTATGAAATTCTCCTAGTGTAGTTGTTAAATGAAGTCCGTTTGTTGGATAATTATTTTTCAATTATGTATTGCACATTCAACTTGGCTTACAGGCTTATAGAACTAAGTAGTTGCAGCTACAGCTATAACTGTGGCATGGTATGGTGGCGAAACGATAACTTGCATGCCACTTGGTCAGGAGCGTTTAATGTTGACCTAGTTCACCTCAAGCATTTCAAATATATATATATATATATATATATATACATATAGTACAGGTATGCAAATGCATGTTATGCTGAAGCATAGCATATAGTTAAGTCACATAAATGCTGTAGCACACAGCTTGAATTATATAATCATTGGGGCTATGCAAGGACTCTCACTCTCTCTCTCCCTCTGTGTTGAACGTCATAATCGAAAGCAACTCATCAGGACACGGCTCATTAACGCGCAGCCCACACAGCAGCAGCAGCCGTCGCAGACAACTTGATTGAACCTCAATGGTCTGAGGTTGTTCGATATGCAGTATGAGTTGTTTGAATGGAGAGGGCAGTGGCATATGGAAGCATGAGTATAAAGTGGGTTGCTCTGTTGAGATTAATGCTAATGTGACAACTTAATCGAAAGCCATTTATAAGTCATGTCAAGTGGAGTAACTTCAATGCTTCAACTTCCGCCACTCCAAGCTACCGAATGCCGCCAGCTGTCTGTCAGCATTATGACTACAGTGGTTGTCAATGATGACAACGCCTAAATGTAGGCAACAGTAAGGATAACAAAGAGCTTGTTGTAGGCAAATCTGCAATGCTTATATATACCAGGACTATATATATACTACTAGGACTACGATGACAACGACAAATCCATAAAAAAATGTACGTTAAATATTTGCATTAATTTTGGCTGGGCTGCGATAAGTCAGAGATAGAAGAGAAGTGAAAGCAGAGAAAGTAGTAGATGGAAATAAGGAAACAGGAAACAAGGAGACGGTCTCAAAAAAACTTTTTTTTTATTCGCTTAGCACTTACCCGGCAAGAAGCCTGATGTGATGCTGATAAGAAGCAATAGTTGCGCTATCAGCTTCCTGATGCTCCTGTAGCTAAGGATATTTCTGCTGCTGCTGTTGCTGCTACTCATTTTGGTTGCTTGTACTTGTTGTTGCCACTTATCGCGCAATACGTTACTTTGTCAACGACACAATGCGACTCAATCTTTCAATCTCTTTCACACTTTCTTCCTCTCTTTCTCGCGCTGTCTTTGGCAGTAAGATGTTGTTAAGTGCCACGCACTTGACTTTTATTGCGCGGCACAATGTTTACCGTTAGAATAACACTATTTTTAGATTGTTGCCAGGTGGGTTGAGGGTCCCTTCGAGGGGTGTGGAGTCAGTTGTAATTTGGTTGCCAAATATTTATATTATTATTATTATTATTATTATTATATTCAGTTGCAAAATTTTGTTACACTCAGTTCTTGTTGTTGTTACTTATTATTGTTGTTATTTTTGTTGTTGTTGTTGTTGTTGTTGTTGTTGTTGTTGCAACACACCGTCTTGTTGTTGTTTAAAAGCAATAAAAAATAAATATCACGCACGAACACACAAACGCACATGACAAATTTAAAAAAGGACTCCAATAACAATTTAAACTGTTTCCAAAGATTATTTTATATATATATTTTTTGATTTAAAACATTTGGTATTTTTTTTTTTAAATAGTTCTTTTATTTTTATTTTTAATTTAATTTTTATTTTATTTTTTTTTTATTATTTTTTGTATTTTCAATTTGACATTTGACAGTTGTCGCAGAGTTTATGGAATTTAATGTTAAAACGCATCAATTGTTGATTGTTTTTTTCTGCCTTTTTTCCTGTTTTATTTTTATTATTATTAATTATTATGTTTATTCAATATTCATTATATTATTCAATGTTTGTTTGTTTTTGTTTTTGTTTTACTTTTCCCGCTTTTTATTGCTCTTTGTTGCAATTTTTTAATCAGAAATTTACACAGTTGTCGCTGGCATACAAATTGGCGGTGTTGTTGTTTGTTGCTGTTGTTTGTTGCTGCTGGTTGTTGTTGTTGTTGTGGCAGCAATTGCAGCCAGCACAATGAAAATTTTCAATCAAAACTTTTTACTTGGTTTTTTTTTTTTGATATTTTTTCCCCCTTCTTTTTTTCTACTTTTTATTTCGCTGACGCTTTTAAGCGCTCGTTAGCTCTGACGATTCTTTGCTTTCTTTTCTTTTATCCAGTTTCTCTTTTATTTCTCTATACGTTTTTTTTTTTTGTTTTGATTTTCTTTTTTTGTGTTTCTGTTTTTCAATTTTTAATGCAATTTCCACGCTCAACTGCACTTTTTGTTGCTGCAGTTGCTGCTGATTTTGGTGCTGTTATTGCTCTTGTCTCTGTTGTGCCTCTTGCTGCTTTATACAGCATTTATTTACACGGACACACACACACATATACACACACACACAGTCAAGGAATAGTAGCAAAAAATATGCACACAATTTGCATTACGTTCTATTTCTCTTTTGCTTTGCTCTACTCCTCTTTTTCTATCAATGTGTCTCTTTGGCTTGTTTTTATTTCCTGTTGCTCACACAAATTTAAATTACTTTTGTCGTTATTGTTTGTATTGTTATTGTTGCTTGTTCTTGTTGTTGCTGTTCTTGTTGTTGCATGTCATGTTCATTTCTTCAAATCAGTTGACAGTTGTTGCTGTTGCAGTTGCTGCTGCTGCTGCTGTTTGCAATGTCATCAAGTTGTCGTCTTTGTAGTTGCTGTTGCATTGGACATGGCTCAGCGTGGCAGCCACAAGATGTTGCAAAAACACAGCTTCGATATGGACTTTGCAGCAGCTACTCTATCTCTCTCTCTCTCTTTTGGTTTGGGCCACGCCTTGGGCATTTTTTACATTATTCCAAATGGCGTAAACTGACTGCAAAAAAGAAAAGAGAAAAAAAATGAAATTGGTAAAACGATTTAAACGGATTGTTTTATATTCATTTTTGGTGCACTTTTTTCCTGTTGCAGCAACAGCCCTACAAGCTTAACATAAACTATTTATAAATTTCACTAGGTGGCAACGCTGTGCCCGTTGTATATTATCCAAAATGGCAGTGTATTTGCTACTTAAATTTTTGCCTCTTACTTTGCTTGTTATGCATTAAATACTGCTGATAATTTGGACAAGGTGGCAACGCTATGCTGAAAAATATAAGTTTTTCTAAGCTTACCAAACAGTTTTTATAATTATTAATTTTAATTGTTTATGAAACAAAAGGAAATTGCTTTTTTTTCATATAATTTCGGTGGGCAATTATCCTTATGAAACCCTTAATGGCAGGTTATGCCTTACATTATAGTTAGTGTGAGTGTGTGAGTGTGTGTGTGTGTGTGTGTGTGTGTTTGTCCTATGCTTTGCCTAATATAAAATTTTCTTTGAAAGAACTCACGCATTTTCATAATTTATTAGCCAGCTTTACTTTTCTTTTTACGGCTTTAATTTTGAACTTTTTCGTTTGATATTTTGATTTCAACTTTTTCAAAGTAACAGAAGGATCCTTGTTAAGTTGAGTTGAGTTAAGTCTACCCATGCCGCAAGGACCTGCATATAAGGTTTATATACATACTAAAACCCAGTTATAATTTCTCTGTCTTGGAGTTGTAGCCTGCAGTATATTTGTTAGGGGAAATGCGTCCGTCCGTCCGTCCGTCCGTCAGTCAGTCAGTCAGTCTAACTACGCATACAAAAAGGTCACATGTAACATGGTATGACTGACTGATGGCTGTCTCGATGTTGGCTGTTAGTCCTGTTGCCTGCTCCTGTGGCTCCATGACTTTGCTATGACTTTGTTTCAGCTGTTTTCAGCTAAAGTGCAACACACAGCTACGATGCTATTATGCTTTATTTTCCGCTTGACACCTTTGGGTTGCGTTGCGCATTTCCTTTTTGCCAGCAGTATATAGGTTTAGCACTCCGCCTCCCCCAAAACTCTGCCACGCCTTTACCTTTGTGCTATACACAGCTTTTTCTGTGTGTGTGTGTGTGTGTGTGAGTATACAACCCTTTCTTTTTTTTCATAATTTTAAACATGGCCAAGTGGCAAGCTGCAGTCTCGACTTCATATAAAAGAGGCAACTGCATACATGCAACACAAACTCTGCCACACCCCACAACAGCTGGAGTAGAGTGGAGTGTTAGTGACAGCTTTGAGTGCTGTGCACCTTCGTATCAAAATGAGAGTCGACATCAACGTGTGGCACAGACGTCATGTCGTCGCCTGAATTGAAATTTATTATTCTGCTTTGTCGTGCGTATATGCCAGGCACTTTTATGCAACGCCCAACCTGCAACATTCTGCACCACCTTACAAGCCTTTTATCTTAGTAGAAGGTATTTAATGTTTACTTGGAAATTCTGTGCCTACTGCTGCTGCCACCTTGCCACCTTGCCACCTTGCCACCTTGGCACCTTGCTACACATTTTACTTGTGTTAATTGCTTTCCAGTTGGGCGATTGCCACGGCCAGGGCGACCTTTGATGTAGGGGATTATTGTATGTGATCGCACTTAAGGATATTGTTTACATGTCTCAATTATCCTTTGAGTTGAGTTGTACGTCATTTCGTTTGTTGCTCTACAACCCTTACCCTATCCCTCCACCCCATTTACCTCTTAGATTATATTGGCAAAGTTTTGACTCAACTCGTTTTTATTTCAAAGTAAACTTGAAGCACATTAAGATTGGGTTGAATTAGAGTGGATTTTGTGTTAATCTCAAATTACAAGTTGCTGGTAAATGTATAAGAAGAAGAACAAGCAGTAGTAGCAGAAGAGGAAGCACATAATTATTTGGCCCTTTGCTGACCTTGAAGCTAACCACTTGATGGGCTTGAGCTATGTCCATTATATAAGTCCGTCATTTTCATGCTCGATTATGTAAGCCTAATGCGTTCGCTGTTGTCCTGCTTCCCTCCAGCGAAGCTGCTGTATTTACAGATAGTCATCATTGAGCTTAAGGCAATTTGTTGCCGGCAACTTTAAGTGGAATCTCCACTTGGTAGTCGTAAGTATTTTTTTCGGGGCTACAATTTGAGCAGCCACAAAAAAAAAGTTGTTTCTAGTTTTTTTGGCGTTTCTTCCTGCTGACATTTGCCGTTTCGCTGCTTAGCACTTAAATAGGAGGGGGAGGGAGAAGACGAGGCCATTTTGTGGTAGCAAAAAATTATGCAAAGATTGTGTGCTCAACTTGAGACATAGACCCTTGAGCACAGCCGGCACTGCCCTCAGCAGAAGGTTAGTCAAGTTGTTCACGACGTGAACCAAAAGCTGAGGTCAGTTCAGGCTCAAAAGTTTGCCAAGTGACATGTAAATCTTGCCGCAGGATGTGCGCAACGAAAGAGTTGTCGAGTTATAGAAATGAAACCAACAAAAATGACAAAAAAAAAAAACACAAGGCAAAAAAAAGGTAGAAAAAAACAGAGAACACGACATGATGATAATTTGGCAAACTCTTACCGAAGGCTGCATTCGGCCAACAACCGTTGCCCAGGAGCCACATTTTGCTTCATGAAAATCAGTTAAATGAGTTTGTTTACATGTCTCGCGTCGAGGCGTGGCATGAAACGAAAATCAAAACAAATATAAAAAAAAAACACACGCTTTAAATGTATTCAGCGGTGGCTGGTAAGCAGCTCTTAAGAGGGACTATAAAGAGTGAGGATGGAGGGAGTGGGGAGAAGGGGTGGGACGACGTCTGTCTGGACGCTGTGGCGTCGACGGTTGTTGCCCGTTTTTCTGCGGAAATAAATGTAAGAAGAAAAATCCCCCATACAATTTACTTTGCAACTTGATATGGTATGTTGGCAGCGCCTAAAAGTATGCAGCATGTAATTTGCGTTTTTTGTTTGCCGTTTGCTTTATGTAATTTGCATGTAAACATGTGCTTATTCTTGTACCTCCTAGCAACCGCACACATATATAAACTCAACAGCCTACACATACACACACAAATACACACACACGCACACACAGTTAGAATTAAAAGTTGAGTACTGCGTTTTTACGCTAAAACATCAAATGATTTTGTTTAACATATTTTGTTATTAAGTGTGGAAATGTGCATATTTTGTTAAAGGTAACTCTACCTCTCTCTCTCTCTCTTTGTGTCTGTTTGTCTGTGTGTGTATTGGTTTGTGTGTGTGTGTGTTGTAGCCCTTTTAAGCAGTTTTCTCCATGAATTCAATGTTCGTGCCTGCAGTAAATTTCCGTTTGCCATCATTCAGGCGGGGCAAGCATACTTCACTTGAACTTTGTGTGTAGCGTGAACTTCTTAAATTATTGGCCTGAACTATATATAGACTGTTAGTCTAGCTTAGAATCTTGGCTACTAGCTTTTGGCTTATGAGGTTTTACCAACAATTGCTATACCCTTTCATTGCTCGACCCCTCCTTGAACTTTGTTCACTTATTTTTGGGTGTATAAACGAATTATGTTTTGTTAAAGTTCAAATACATTTTAAAGTTTCACTGCTGCAATTTAACATGCAACATGCGACCTGTGACATTCGACATTCGACATTTGACATTTGACAATTGGCAGTAGGAGTAAAAGTTTTGCCAATTAGTCCTGTCACGACACGCCCACCAATGACCGCAAATATTGCCTACTAACCGAGGCACCCCCACTCGTTGGCGAACTAACGTTTATTGCCTAACACTTACTCAGCTTGCCACATTGACTGCTAACTGCCACCTGCAACCTGCCACCTGCCACCTGCCAACAGCCACCAGCCGCAAGCCGTTGCATTAACCTCTATTTGCAATTCAAAGAGTTTTTCTTTTGGCTGCATGTCACGTCAGCTGCTGCGATGGCTATCAATTTGTTTGCTGAAATTGCGTGGCAAGATGAAGACGCTCTACACTATGAAAAACTATGAGCACATATTTAGATATATATTCACACACACATACATACACATACAAACGCATACAGGCAGACACACGCATAACCATTGACAGACACTAACTTGCACATGGCTCTAACAATTTCTGTTGCCTCTGTAGCGCGCACTGCATATAAAACAGCAGCAGCTACACTTAGAGAAATTTAACTATTTATTTATATAATTTTAGTATATAAGCTAATTATATATAAATAATATAATAAAATAAAACTGTATATTTAAATATGTAATTAAAACTACTTTTCTATTAAAATCTTAATGCAAGCAATTCATTTGCATATTTTAGATTCCAGGTTACACGTATTTTCTGTCAGTGTAACAGCTTTGTCTTGACCACATACTATGTGGCCTTACTTCCTAACTAATGCCACTACGCTTTGTGGCAGTCCAATCAACGCCATCCATCCCCCAGCCACCCACACCTCTCGTTCAACATTGTCTGCAGCTTTATTGTCGTATATCGAAGACATTGGCACCTGCCTCCCGTTTACTCTTTATCCAACCCCCTTACCCTTTCCTATACGAATCTTTAGTGTGCTCTAGCATTAAATGCTAGCATTACTTTAAACATGGCTCATAGCTCATGGCTCATAGCTGATGGCTGTTAGCTGTTAGCTGTTTGCTGTTGCCTGTTGGCTGATGGCTTATAGCTTGTAATAGTAATTGTACAATACTGTGTTGTACTGTGGCTTCTGCTTCAGCTGCTGGTGGAAGCTTACCAAATACAAAGTGTTAAATGCTGAGGGCTTAGGGCATGGCTTTGAGCTGAGTTTTAAGCGTGGAAACCACCCAACACCCACCCACAATGAAGACTAAGCAAATGTATGTAAACGCACATGAAAACTTTATACGGAAACTGAACAAAGACGTTGCATTCATTTCTTATTTAAAACTAACGTTCAGACAACACTCACAAACACACACACTTACACACGGACACACCCATATACACACACACACATAGACCAATACATACAAAGAGTTGTTTTTATCTTTTATAGCATGCTCTATAGAAGTATATTTAAGCAAAGGTAGGACTTGGGACTTAGTGCAGTGTGTTTATTTATTGAACTGTAAATAAATATTTAGCCGGGGCATCAAGTCGAAGTGCAACTGAAGACTCTTTTGGGTTGCGCCTCAAAGCTAAGCGATATCAAAAGCAACTATCTACCGTTATACGGCAAATGCCCTCGCAGTTAAGACGAATCGATAGACACTTCAGGCAAAGACTATGTTGATTTTCTCTTCCAACTGTGGATTGTAATTATGTGAGTGTAGATGTGTGTATGTCTGTATGTGTGTGTATGCATAACTGTAACTGTAACTGTGCAACCTAATTCAGAGCATGACTTTAATGGACTTACAGGCTATTGACTCCCTGAGTTTTATATATATATATATATATATGGATTAAGTCGGGGTAAAGTTAACTTGCCACATCTTGTAGCATAAAACAGACTTCATCTACGTCAATGTATATCTGCGTGACGCAGCTGCTTTCATTAAACGAGAGTGCTTTGTGGCAGTAATAGCGGGGTATGTCGAGAGGGGGCGTTGACTTTTTCATACACATACAAGGAGGGGGGGAGGAGCAGAAGCAGAAACCAAAGCAAAAGCAGCAGCTAAAAAGGCTCTTCAGCTTTATCGCTGTAATCAATTGTCTGCATTTGAATAGTTGACAACCGATTTATGGACCATTGACTGAAGAAAAAGAAGCAGCAGCAGCAGCAGTAGCAGCAGTAGGAGTAGCAGCAGCAGCAGCAATAACTGTATGCCCCGCCCAATGCTTATTTCTTTTGTACTTGTGGTCGTCTCTTTTGCCGTAACGGACAGTTCATCTTCGATCTCTTACTACAAACTTACTCTCGCACTTGCACTCGCACTCGCACTCTCTCTTTCATTCCCTCTCTATATGTGAATTGTGTCCAGTATCCTTTTCGGAAATCAAGTGGAATGACCCGCAAGGTTCGGCTATATATATATATATATATATGTGTGTGTGAGTATGAGTCTATATGGTTTGGTTTCAGTTTGTTTTTGCAGTAAGTTGTTGCTGTTGCTACTGTTGTTTTTCTATGTTTTACGTAATTTCTGAGAAAAACCGGAAATGGCTAGGAAATTGAGCCAACAATAACAGCAGTAGCCGCATCAACAACAACTGCAGCAACAACAAGGACCAACACCAACATCATGCACGAATAGGAATAATAACGAAAATGTCAGACCAAACGGCAATTCGTCCATCTATCCATTCGTCCAGCTGTCAGTGAATTGGTGAGTCAGTCACACAGTCAGTCCGTGAGGCAGTGGCCCAGTTAATGTACTGCCAAGTGTTTTTGACCTTTTTTCGTTTGTTTCCATCTTCTCTCTCTCTCTGCTTTTTGCTTTTGCTTTCTCGTTAGCCATTTTCATATTCGTTTGCCTTTGCCGTTGCCTTTGCCGTTGCCTTTGCCGTTGTCATAACCAAGGCAACGCATCCTTTTTGGCAGTTATCCAAAATCAGTGAAGCTGACCCGCTCCCACTGCGTACAATCAACCCACTAAACAGCTGTTGTTGTGCTTCGCACCACTTGAAATTATTTAACAATTGCAATGCAAAGCGAATGCCCAACTGAAAGTGGTTCAAGTTCATTTAAAGCCAATGTATGTTATAGGCCATGTTTTAGGCCTAATTATATTAAACAGCCTAAGATGTAGTATTTAAGCTTGTGACTAACTAAAACCTATACTAAATGCTAACTGTATTGTGTCCCAAGTGATAGGCAGCCAAGTGACAGTGTGCCTCCAGCTGGGTTCATGCAACAGAGCGTCAGTTGCAGTCGCCACACACAAGTCACATGTGTCTCATGGCAGGCTCTTGGCAAGGCTTTGCATTTGGGTTAATGTAGTATTTGTGTTTTTCATAGCAGCAGCAGCAGCAGCAGCAGCAATAGCTGTAGCCAGATTGATGTCATCTACCACCCAGTTGCTGCTTTGGCTTAGATATCCTTAGCCCAATTTTAGTCAGAGTTTTCATCATTGGATTGCAGTAACGTGTACATTTTGTCAACGGCTTTGAAGGCATTGCACTGCACGTTTCTCACAGAGAGAGAGAGAGAGTAGAGAGAGAGAGAGGGTAGAGTGAAAAATATGTCAACGTCTTCATCTCATACGTTCAGATTGGCATTGTCATAAAATGCAACACACACAGTCACACACACACAAACATATACAGTTGCTTACATTTCATATATATATAAGGAAGAAAATTCTTTTTGCCTTTTCCCTATCTCTGCCTCGTTTCCCTTGCATCAAACTCTTTTCAGCGCATACGTGAATTCCGTTTAAAGAATGAATTGCATTTTATTGTTGCCATTTTGTCATGTGTGGCATTGGCTTAGCTGCCACATATCGTGGCACGTTCTGTGCTTTAAATTGTTAAGTAGCCGTCTGGCGCACTTATAAACCAAGTTAGACATATTTGGTGTGAAACGTGTTGCTATTTGCAACTGAATGCTGCATAGTTTAATGCAAGTTGAAAAAGAAAAAACCTTAAGAATTGCAGCTGAGCAGCAAACCTTAGCTGCGTGCCACAAATACTTGCAACCACACACAAAAAAATTCAATCAAAATTGTTGCCATTTAGTTTGACATTTCATTTTGATGGCTGCGCGAAATGATGATGAAGTGCCACTACTTCTTGCAACAGCACTGACTGGGCGTGGTCAGCTTGGTCTTGGTCCATGTTGCAGTTTGACCATCAATTTTAGCTGCTTCTATATATATATATATATATATAGAGAATGCCACAAAGTGGCATAAGAAAAAATAATAATAATAATAATAGAAGAGAAAAAGGAAAATGCCAAACTGACCGCCAACAGTGGATAAAGTTGAGATTGTGGGTTGGGCTACAGATTGGTTTGGAAAATTGATTCTGTTTTTCCTGCAGCGCACTGTTGGCGTTCTATGATAAGAAATTTGCGTTTTCCTTTTGCCCTGCTGCACTTAATCAAAAACTTTATAATAATTTGCTAAAACGACAAGGCCAAAATCGCATTCGCTTTTGTTATTGATATCCTTTTTTTTCTTTTCTACATACAGCGAGTCCTTTAACAAATCAGCGTCAAAATGTATATTAAATTCTTTATAATAAAGTGATTCAAGCGTAAAAGACAAATCTTCACATACATTCACATTTACACACATTCGCATACATACAATCAAGCAAACATTTAAGGAATTGTGTGCGTAAATTTTTTCACACGTTCGCATTCGCTTTGCTTTTTCCACTACGCCTGAAAGAACAGGAGAATTCATAAAAGTCTGTCGCTGCCAGGCAGCCATATGTACTGGGGGTAGACAGATACACACACACACACATACACACATACATATACAGAGATATATATATATATACAAACAGCAGCCATAAGGAGCTATCAAGAAATCACAACAAATTTACAAGTGCCACACAAATGTTTGACAAAAAGTTTCTGAAAAGCTTTTCACTGATTTCGAAACGTCTCAGCGATTTCTTTGGTTTTCTAGTGGTTGTGTGTGTGTATGTGTGTGTTTGTAGAATGGGGGCTGAATAGTAGGGGGGAGTACGGCGAGTAGGGGGAGATGTTGGCAGGAAACGAGCCTGTATATAGCCGACTAGGGGCGGTTCCATAGACATTTATGGCCTAAGATGCTATCGGGTTGACATAAGTTAAGCAGCTTTCCATTGCTTTTGCTGGTTAAAAACAACAACAACAACAACAACTAAAGCTACCCCCTAAAAAGTCTGGCATACCAAGTGTATGAAAACAAATTTAAGTATGCGTATGTGTATGCCTGTGTGTGTGTGTATGTGTGTTTAGCTTGTAAGTGTATGTGTTTGTGTCATTTAAACAGTTGAAAAGGGTGTAAGAACGCGTATTTTGCCCCAAAAAGAAAAAAAAAACAAAAAACCGCACGTATTCAAAAGTTTTTAAATTGCAGCCCCTATTGAGCTTCTTCTTCTGAGGCGCCTACCGAATCGTGCTTAGACTTGTCTGCTATTTAGTGTTGACACGCAAGGCAATTTGCCAAGGGCAAAACATATATAATACGCATACGCCGCGTATGCTCATTGCTATTTCCCCTACCATTTCATAGATTAAATAAACTTGTGCCATTTCTGTTTCGCGCTTCAAAAAACCGCAAAATGCTTTACTTTCCCTTTCCATCCTCCTTTGACCTACACACACACACACACACGCAATGGTTATTGCTTATTAGATTGGTGGCAGCCTATAGGCGCGCTTATAAGTAGTTTGCTTACGATTACCGTGCGGTAAGTAATACTTTCCCCACACACACAAACAAGCGCAAATCTGCTTATGTGTGAACAGTAAGTATATAAGTATGAGTGTGCGTGTGTGTGTGTGTGTTTGCGTGTCTAACATACAGAGAGAATTTAAATAAATAGCATAAACATTTT
Organism: Zygothrica quintamaculata; assembly: GCA_037044455.1. Taxonomy (NCBI): domain Eukaryota; kingdom Metazoa; phylum Arthropoda; class Insecta; order Diptera; family Drosophilidae; genus Zygothrica; species Zygothrica quintamaculata. Next base: position 74,032 of record JBAMBS010001713.1, on the reverse strand, counting down.
GCACATCAGAATTGCGAGTGGCTACTTTGGTTTTGGGTTTGAAGTTGACTCAAACATTTGCCTGCTCAACTCATGTGTATATAATCCACTTCACTCCACTCCACAGCCCGCTCTTTCACTCCTTCAGCTGTGTGCACTGACACTTGCTTAGACATATACTGAAAGATCTGGATGGAGGCTGCCTGCTGCCTGCTGCCTTCTGCTGATGAAGTGCCTGAAATTGATAAATGAAGTACGCAGCACTGTGACAGCAATGGTATGTGTCAGTTTCGTTAGAGGGGTAGGTGGCAGGGGAGGGCGTAAATGCTGCGCTATACGCAATCAAGTGAAAGTCAAAGTTCCTTGTCGCCTGACAACGCAATCAGTACAATCGCTTTCATTAGCATTTAAGAAGTCGCGTGAAACTACTTAAATGTGTAGCAAAAAAAAAAAAAAAAACAAAATCACGGCATCCCGATATGAGCTGATAAAATTCACGAAAATTGGCTACTCGTTGTGCGGTCGCCGCATAAATTAGCAAGCTTTAAGGAAGAGGGGTGAGCGGGGTACAAACAACAGCCAAAACAACAACAAGGATAAAGACAACCCGCTGGGTTTTTATAGCAGAAATTGTGTAGAAAAAGGCTATGCGCGTTAAGCGCTTAACATTTAAATGCTAAATAGCTGGTAAAAGGATAACGCATATCCTTATTGCCACCTAATGGCACGTTTGACTACAGCTACCATGCTGTGTGGGTGTGTATGTGTGTCTGTGTGTGTGTGGGTATGCGGGTGGCCAAAAGACAGCTGCCATTTTGCCAGCCCGCGAGCAAAAATTAAAGTGTTACCAAAATAATAACAACAAATTGCCTCTGTACAACAGCAACAACAACAGCAGCAACAGTAAAAACAACAGCAACAAATGTTACTTATTCGTTCACAACGGGTTACAACAAGGACATTTTCTATGCCTCAGTCACACTGGGCGGTCTAACATTGTGTGGCACGAGGTCACGCGTACCGTTGCCTGCCACCAGCAACGACATTTATTCAAATTGCATAGCCCAGTTGACATTATATCAGCCTGACATGCGATATCTCCAACAAAACTTAACAGTAAAGGCTAAGGAACATCCTAACACAATATTATATATCGAAATTCCCTTAAGTTTCAGCGTTGATTTCTAACAAACTATAAAAGAAAATAAGGAAACAATTTATTTATTTCATTGTCCTACAGTGAAACATCCTTTGAATAAAGTCTGAAACTAATACTAATGAATCCTAGCAATTCCAGTTGAAGTTGCAATGATTAGAAGCAACTTTTTTGTGCCAAAATATAAAAGTATATATCGATTATATATATAATGAGCTTCTATATAATATAAACAGTTTTGTATAATCGATTGTGTTACGAGTCAGAGCAGAAACATTCGCCAGGACCCCGAGTATTTGCAGGTTGTATTGAAGTTTCCTTTTTTAACAGGTATTGGCAACAGTCTGTGGCACATTCCTTAACCATGGCCATTAAGATAATTTGCTTTGACATTTTTCTCAGGCGCCAAAAATAAATTAAACTGAACTGAAACGAAAATGTTTTCTTCGGCTTTTATGGCCTTTTGTTTGTTAACTTTTTTTCGTCCTGAAACTGTATTGAAGTTGTCTTCGTTTTTGGTTACGTTTCTCATTTCAATGTTGTCCTTACATAGTCCTTGCTGGTGCTGTTTTACACAAGGCGAGTGTTGCGCTTACAATGTGGCAGGACAAAATCTGCAATCTACAAGAGCTGCAGCTGGACTGAAGAAAAATGCCGCTGGAACGTGAGCAGCGTGCGGCGGATATCCGTTGCGCCAGCCAGGATAAAGAATGAGCATGGGGTTTAACGAAGTACTAGAGTGCGACTGCCTTTTTAATCGTGCCTCAAGTGCCAGCAAGCCTTGGCCCGGAAGGCAATGTTGCTGCCCCCAAGCGTGGCAGTTGTAGATGGCTGCGGGAGTTGCGTTACTTAAATGTAACCTAAATGCCCGGCAAGCGGATATGTCGCGTAAAATTGCAAATGGTTGACGCTAAGTGTTGCAGCTGACAAGGCAGTTGACAACTGGGCGTGGCACAGCATAATTATCGACCGGAAACTTATATACCTTAAATTTATTATATTAAATCTATTTATATGCAACTTTCAGTTCTAAATTGAAATTTATCTTTGAGAATTCTCATTCAAAACAAACAAAGGATACCTGAGCTTATATATTTATTCAACAGACACTAATGATTTCATTAGAATTATATTTATATAGAAATTTCTATTATGCTAATGGCATAAACGGCTGGAAATATTTTGGACCACAACGAACCCAAGAAGTTAATTGCATGTTAGAGGAAACTAAAGCATTCCATGACCAAAAATAAATGCATACACATGTTTATGAAAATTTATTGCATAACCAACAATGGCTTCTGTTTGTCTATATAAACATGTGTCTGTTGGTGTGTGTGTGTGTGTGAGAGAAGTAGTTGCAAGCAGTAGGGACATGCACAATTAGTTAAGCCGCAGCAAAGCTAACACTAATATATAATGCCTGACAAATGCAAACCAAAGCACAAACATGACAACTAAATAAATACGCAATCGAGTTGGAAAAGGGGTGTGGTTAAATGTGATGAGGGTGTAGGGGGGTATGCAGGGTTTTAGTAGAAGATACTCGATGCTAATGTGGTTCTTGATGCTGCATTTGCTGTTGCCATTTATATAGCATTTGCTGTTGTTGTTGTTGCTGTTGTTGTTGAGATGTGAATTTGGTGCTATGACATTTGCTTAAACTACCGCTGCGAATGGTTGACAAACACGTTGAATGCGTATGCTTAATATTGCATAACCTCAGTATTCATGCCAAAAGCACATTAACCTGCGTGTGTGAAACCCAACGCACTTTCACACACCTTTCAAACACCTGCTATACACTAAAACCCACATATACCAATACTAACACATGCATATAGAACTTGCCATCATATAAACAGGCAAATTTTAGCAAATGTGCCTTGCGCTGCTGGCGTGAAATTATCATGCGACATCTAGCGTTAGAATATTGAATTATGAATAATTGCGTTTTGTTGCTTCACTCATATCATGTGTCTGTGTGTGTCTCTGCACATCTCTCCCTCTCACTCGATTGCTTAGTCTATTTGCTGCTGGCGTGTTGCCTACTTTTGAGCGCATCATTTAATGTCAGCGCTGCAAAATGAGTTGCAGCCAGCAAGAGAAAAGGCTAAATTTAAAATATCTTATAGCAAAACATAATGCAAATTATCAATATATATATTCTTAGTGAATCTGAGTAATTAATTATTTAATTTTAATTATTTATGAGAAAAACTAATTATATCAGCTCCTGAAATTTTTTCTTATATAAACATTAACATATATATTTCTTATGTCAATTCAACTATTCCATCTCTTTCCGCTAGAACTGAGAAAAGGCTACTTTTGGCATACAAAAGTATACTTTAATGGCATCACTGAAAACTTAACTGTCTCCATATATGGCGTGTGCCGTGTGGCTACTTTAACTATTTCAAATGCAAAGCAGACGGCACAGGCACACTACCTATATGCATTGGATTGTCATTGTATGTGTGTTAGTCATATATTTGTGCTCTATATATGTGTGTATGTGTGGGGGACTGTGTTTGCATTGGCTTTCACATTACAGAAACCCACATTGCATGTGGGTGCATGATGCGGTTAACGATTGAATCTCATTGCATTTGCAATGCCTGTAAGTTATGGCTGTATACACATACACACACATACATAATCATATATATATATATATATATATATATATATATATTCATATTTATGTATATATTCGTTTGTGTACTTTGGTTATTCTGTCAAACCAATTTGCCTTTTTGACATATTAAGAAATGTCTGGTGAGCAGCTGACAGAATCATAAATGAAATCCATACAATTAAATACTTGCGGCAGCTATGCGGTGCATCTTAAGCAGCGCAGGATACAAGGACACAAGGACACACCAGAAAAAGGTAAAAGGACCAGAAGAACGTACACAATAAAAACGTCTACCAATGGCTCTAATCTACTTAGCGAACCATTCATTGGATGTCACAATGCCAAAGAGCGCATGGAAGCACAATGAGCTACAGACTCGGCTAAAGGCGCTAGGCGGAAGTTCATTATATATATATATAAGTATGTGTGTGTGTGTGTGTGTGTGTGTCGCTTTGGTCATTTGCTCGACGCTTGAACGCGCTAACAAGACCGAACAGTTGACAAAATGAAGCGACTACACTGATGAGAGTAGAAAGAAAATCTAATTTAGCGCAAGTGAAGGCAGCAGCTCTGGTCAGGACTAAGCCATGAGAGATGTGACAACAAGGAGCACAAGCAACCAAACCATATATACGTGTAGAGGTGTGAAGCTGTGGAACAGCAGGTAGTCAAGCACTTGAAGCTGCTGAAGCGTACAACGTTTGGCAGTAATTTGGTAAATATATTTTCCGCTTAATTTTTATAAACTTGCAAAGGGAATTTTCGGTATTCCTTGTGCCTGCCCAGCATTAAGTATACAAGCGACTGTTTTCCATTTAAATTTTTAAATCGTTTTCCTCCCACTACCCATAGAGATGCTACTCTTCGTGCCTCACTTGGCATATGTGTGTCGTTATTATTAAATCGCATACTCATTGCTATATCCTGTCAATCTATACCCCAAGGGTATGCCCGAAACAAAGTTAATATTGTTCGTTGTATAAATATAAGTTAAGCAGAGTTAGAGTAACTTATAAATAAATCGATGAGGATTATATTTAATGCGTATATAGTGTAGTTATAGGATAACTATAAGTCGTATACATTATATGAAAAGCATTGTTACTTTTAGCTGTTGTTGCTTTTGTTGCTACTGTTGCTGCTGTTACTTGTCTGGGTGTTAAGCATTGTTATAAACGCGCATCCAGCAGCTGCTTCTGCTTGTCATTATAATGGAGAATCAGAATGAGATTGAGGATGAGAATGAGAAAATGGAAGCGAGTATGTGTGTAAGTATATGTATGTGTATGGGATTGGTATCCTTGGCTTGACATTTGCGACATGTCCTGTGTATACACACACTATACATTGCTTTTCATTCTTGATAAGCGTAAAAAAAGCAATTGTTGCGCCTAATAGACATTCATGGACAACTTTCTTGCAACACCCATACCCTTTTACTATGATAGAGGGAGAGAGAGTGTGTATGTGTGTGTGTGTGTGTGTGTGTAAGGCAATGACAAAATGTTACATACTCCTCCTATATTATTAAGTATTTCGCTTGGCATTCAATAAATTCATTGGGGCATATGATTACGCATAAACATGTGATGCTGCTCACATGCCACGTCATGTTGCTGCTCTCCCCCTTCCCTAATCCAACTTCTTCGTTGGCTGACAACATTCTAATCAATTGTTATGCGGTAAGCACTGCTTATGCAATGCGTTGCTTCGTTTCATACTTTTTCATACCTTCTTTATGCTGCATCTTTTTCATTTTTATTTTCATCTTCATTGTCGTTATCATTATCATTGTCATTGCCATTGCCATTGTGTTTGTGATTGTTATTGTTATTGTGGGCGATTGATGCTGGCATAAAAAGCAGCTCATTATGCTTGAGTGCCAAGTAATTATGTATTTTCTATGGAAATGTTTTACTTGCTACTCTTATAATAGGTTCTTACAGGATGCTTAGCATTACAATCTGTCATTTTACTTCGTTTTCATTTCAAAACAAGCTTTGTTGTAGCTCTGCTACAGACAGTGGCAGACAATACACCTCAAAACGTTAGCTTCTAATTAATTAACTGAATTAAAATCACAAAATGTTTTATCTATATATATTATGTATATGTATATATACTTTAAACTGTACATTAAAACGCTGACGCTGACGTTGACAGTGACCAAGAGCGACTGCAGCAGCGATGAAGTTTGACACTGTGTCAAGTGCTGTGTGCCCTGGCGCTGCCGCTGCTGCTACTGTTGCTCCTCCTGTTACTCTCAACTGCCACTGTCACTAAAAATGTCTTACAAGAAAATCTACTTAGCAAATTTGAGACAACAGCCACCCAGTGTATCAGTGCCAACTACAGTGGGGAATATATATTAAAATTTGACTAAAAATATAAGTTATTGTTATATATCTTTTCTCTGCATAAAAATCCAATTGAATGTTCGATTTTGGCCACTGTGCAAGCGTTGCAGCTGGGAATAACAATTAAGCATCAACCAGTGCAGAGACTGAGAGTTTTAAAAATGTTGCAAAGTGCCAATTCAGCGATTTGCTTACCTGCCCCAAACTATAGTTGAGTGTTAAGTGAAGCAAGTGGGAGCAACAACTTCTATAGCGTAGGGTAACAGCGGGCAACAGGGGGCAGTATAGGCATATGGACAATGTTGCGCTGCATGTTGCACTCAGTAGAAGTTGCATGTACTGTAAGGGACTGTTACTGGCAGACAGAGAGGAGAGTAAGACAGCGGGAGAGTGAGAGACCGAGTGAAAGAAAGAACGAGAAAGAGAGGTATTTTAATAAACTGTCAAAAAGTTTGTTGCGTCGCAATGATGTGACAGTTGCTGCCTGTTGTGATAAGAAAAGTTTTTTGGAGGCAAGTTGCCAGCTGTCAGTCTTAAAGTGTTGCAGCATCTTCACAATTTAAAGCCGTTGGCTAATTGAAAATTTTTGCTAAGGGTATTATATGTGGCATGAAGTTGTTGTTGCTGTTGGTTGCTGATGGAGTTGGTGGAATGATAGCGAGAGGGAAGCAGCAGCTGTTTGTTATTTGCCGTTTGTCGCGCGAACGCTTCCGGCTGTCAGTTCTCAGCTCTCAGCTCTCAGCTCTCAGCTCTGAACGTTCAGTTGCTGGCTGAGCATTGGAATGAGCATTTGGTATTTCGTTGGCTTGGGGCAACATGCACGAGCGCCTAAAAGTACACAGCATTGATATAGATTACGTGCAACCGCACCACGTGCGTGCCGCACTGGCTGCGTATGAGGATAAGCTGCGGGGGCAGCAGCAGCAACTGTACTGCGTGAGCAAAACTTTTGCAGACGCAACAAAAAAAAGGAAAAAAAGATATAACAACACAAAAAAAGATTCAAGCCGGAAAAAGAAAAGATATATAAAGCATAACACTTGACATTGACAAATTAGTTCCAGAAGACAACAGCTCTGTGTTGTCGTCTTGTATAGTTGTTGCTGTTGCTGCGGTTGTTGTTGTTGTTGTTGTTGCTGTTATCCTTACCACAACCACCAAAGACCCAAACTGTAGCCATTGGATTGGTGGGAGCTGTGCGTCAGTTGGTTAAAGTAACTTTCAAGCCACAGCAGCTGAACTGTGCAGAGGTTAAAAATAATAAAATACCTACTGACATGATAGACACGAAGGACTTTTCTTTTTATTTAGCGTAGATTGGAAAAGTTTCGACAGTCCAGCAGCAGCAGCAGCAGCAGCAGCAGCAGTAGCAGTAACAGCAGTAGCAGTTCTGTCCCGATGCTGATCCTAAAACTGGTAAACTGGTAAGCTTGGTAAACTACTCCACATGCTACGCACAAGGCACTCCTCAGCCTGTCGGTGCTTGGCGCACTTGCAGTTAAGTAACTCGGAATAACAATACCAGCTGTGATTTGCCAGCACCGAATAAAGCCTGATGTCCTTTCTAGTTGTTTATCCTGATTCTTTTCAATGTACTCCTCTCTCTCTCTCTCTCTCTTTCCCTCTTACCTGTTAGAAACATGTGTAGCTAATGCTGCTTATTATATAACATGCTGCAGCCAGTTCCCTCCTAGGATATAGTATATGCCTGTACCTACTGTATATATATATATATATGTGTGTGTGTGAGTCTGTCTGTATTTGGGTCATGGCTGTACGCCACAATGCTGGGGATTGGAGCATGTCAAGGAGGACACAGAATTTCGTGAAATTTATTGCATAGTTGCAGGCGCAAAAGTAGTTAAAGTAAATCTCAACATGCAGCTGCATCTCATTGCACCACTTTAACCCCCACCCCCACTCTCGACCCAAAGAGCTGGCGGCAGCACCATTAAACTTTACCTAATGAGTTATGTGCCAGGAATTGTTGCTGGGTGACTCCCACACCGAAATAAAAAACAAAAAGATCAAAAACAATTATAAACATACCAAAAAGTATGCAAGTAATTTTTATTTCTCACCCACTAACACCACATAGCTTTCAACTCCAACCCCCACCCACAACCCAACTTACAGTACATTACTTACGAAAACTTTGAACGCGCCTGACAAACTTTCTGCTTTTCAATTTATTTGCAAGTTATGCTAAAGTAGCAGCAACCAGCAGCAGCAGCAACAACAACAGCAACAACAGCAACAGCATTACCAAAACCTTAGCTGAATTTGGCCAATTTTGGTCAACTCCGTAAGCTTACTCGCCCCGGGGGTACCATTATTGCGCCTCAAATTATGCAACAAATAAATCAGCGAGATCAACGTAATAAGTGCCCATTCCTGATGCCCGTCAATCAGGACTTACAAGTTATTTTTGTTTTCTTTCTTTTTATTCGTCCCCCAGCAATGTATAGGGGAAAACTCAGCGAAAGTAAGAAAAGCTATCAACTTTGCTATAGCCGAATAGTTAATGCTCTATATGATAGATATTCAAGATAATTTCAATTGAAATATAATAAAATAACAGAGAAAAAGCGAAAGAGAATGAAGTTTGCCTTAGAATAGTATACAAAAAGAGGTTCTAAATTATTTAAAATAATTAGTTCCTTTTAAGAAACTTATGAATACTCATATTATCAATAATTCTTGCTAATTCATAATTAAGCTAAAGCAAATTAATTTGCAAATTTAAACTGAAATATAATAAAATAATAAACGAAAATTATTTTAGGTGGAAAGCAAATGAAGTATAATTTTGTTTAAAAAAGTAGTTTCTAATTAATTTAAAATAATTAATTATCTTTAAGAAACTTATGAATACTTAAATAATGAATAATATTTAGTAATTTATAATAAACACAACAAAAATTAATTTGTCTAGAAAGCAACTATTGGAGGAGAAAACTACAGTCTAAAAAAAATAATATATATAACTTTTCATCAATATCAAAATCGATTCAAGATAAATTAGAGCTGAAGGTGCTATTAAAATTGCTATTCTTTACTAATGAAAATCTAATTTTATTAATTAATATTATATTATATACTTTCCTCTTAGCAATTAAGTCATTTATTATGCTAAAATTGGTTTGGGTGTTAGGAATATAAATATCAATATAATAATCTTAGTTAGTGTATTAAAAATAAATAAATGTACTAAGTGACCCTTGATTATTATTTACGAGTACATATTTCCAATTTTCATTTGGAAAATTTCAAGCTGTTAAGCTACAGCAAAGAATAAGAAACAGCAAAAACGAAAAAATAATATAGATGGATGAAAACAAGAAAAAGAAAAAACAGAAAAGCTGTAAGCGCATTAGGCGTTTTGTTGCTTCGAGAGTCACTTGAAAATTGTTTTTTAAATTCATCATAAAAACATTTCGAACTTTGTAATTTTTGCTTTTTTTCTTCTTTTTTATATTTTGCCAGCTCATCCGTTGATGTGTTGCATGGAGAAGAGAGTGTGGAGAAGGAAACAGCTCAAAAATAGAATATTTGCTATAAAAGTTAACTGAAAATCTACACTCAAAGAAAATGTAGAAATTTTCTTTAAAGCAAAATGCAGTGTTCATGTTTCTGTTTCCTCTTTGCACAGCGCCACTAATTTATCAGCGTTTCTCGATGTTTTTCAGTAGAAGCGTTTTGCCCCCTTTTGTCCTATTTGGCCGTTTGGCCATTTGGCCATTTCAGCATTTGGCCATCTCTTTCGGCATCTCACATCGCTGGCCACCTAAGTGCGGCACTTCATTTGCATTTAAAATGTTTTCGCCTGCTCACTTTCAGCCTCAACTTTGGCCATTCATTTGGCACATTTCTCTTTGTTTGCCAATTCAGCGTTTGCGGTGGTTGGAGGCGATGATGATGGCGGCCACCGCTGAGTGGGTCAAGTGGGTCGCCTCAATGTTTATTTGTTTTGCTGCTCTGAAGTTTCAGTTACGTTTTTTTTTCTTTTCTCTTCTGTCTTTTTGCTTTGAATATTTTTTCTTTTTCTTTCCATTCTTTCCTTCTTGTGTCTTTGCGGTTTGGCACTCCAGACTTCAGGTTTTTTTTCCTTAGGTTATTTTTTTTGCTTATCGATTTCGATTAGGGATTCCCATGGATGGGTTAGGTGAACTTTTCATCTGTAATTTGCCTAAATTAAACGTTTGCCCAGCTGAAATGTGCCTCTTCTTTCTTGAATAATCATCTCACAATGTGCTCTTTTACCTTATAATTTATGCTTCTTTTGGCGCTACAAAGTATGCAATAAAGTTGTCTTGCAGACGCCCACAAATGAAATTGGCGCCACATTTCAAATTATTGTGCCATATACAGCAAAAGACAAGCATTAAGATAAAAGTACAAAAAAAGGAGGATCTTTTCTTCTTGTCCTTAATTTATAAAGAAACACCTCTTAGGTATGCAGTGACCTAGCTATAGGCATTAAATTTAATGTCCTTAACACAGACAGGAACATAAATAACATACTACTAACATACTGCAGGACCCAACAAATTAAACACGAATTGTATAAGGCTGTTCTTTGAACCTGATGATGGGCAAATGAAGTAATGAAGAAATGAAAAAATGTATAAATGAGGGGAAGAAGAAGATGAAAACATTGAAATAGCATATTAAAAATTCATTTAATATTTATAATTCATTCGCTCCATTTCCAAAGGCAACGGAAGCATTCGCACCCCAAGGCGTTAACAACAACTTTAACTAAAACCAAAAATATCCTACAAAGCTTTAAATACTAATACATTTTTTTTTTTTTTTTTTTGCTATATCCAAAGTTAAATAACATTATATTTAAATAGAGCCTTCTAAGGTCTGGTCTGGTCTGGTCACGGGCACAGGGTCAGTCAGCGGGAACCGCCTAGCACAACTTTGACACTTCCTGAAATTAATTACTTTAAAGTTAGCCAAAGCGCCGTTTTTAAGCAACCATTTCCAGCGTATCCTAGCTGCCTGCTGCCGAACAACTACACACCAACGGACTACAGACTACACCCAAATTAAATAATAAATTATTATTTCTGTGCGAACCAATGAAGTGTGCCAAATTTAATGGGAGGCCCATGAAGCGATATAGTTGCCGCTTTCGCCCACTTCAAAGTAATTGCAAAATATTCAACGAGCTGAAGCTGAAGATAGACAAGATGAGGATGAGGATGAGGTGAAATAGCTTAGGTGTTTGCTGTTCTGTATATATCAGTTACAAATTCAGAGGTAGAGGCAAAGGCAGGGGCAGAGGCATAACAGTACAGAATATAAATTAAAATAAATTACTTTAATCTTTCAACATAATTTCATTTAGATAATAGTTGACGCTTCGTTGAAAGTGGTTTTAAAAAAAGAAAAGCCTTTTCTATAGAATTTCACAATTCACAATTTATCAGACCGAATGTGCTCACACTTCCAGTTAAATGCTTTACAACAACCATTAACAATACTCAACAAATTGCTACTTACTTCCCCTTTACCCCTTATTCATTTGCCAACTGCAATAACTCAGCTGCTTAGTAAGCAATTTATGTGACAGCATGGGCGTTGGCAAGAGGGGCCTTAAATATATAATACTATAAAATATAGCAAACATAAATAACAAACTCATGTGTAAATCATAGCAAAAGTAACCCCTCTGTATAGATAAGTACGTACGCCACTGATGTGTCACATCACAATTTACCATTAGTTGTCGCTGCTGCATGTTACACTCTTTTTTCCTCTATACATATATATATATATATATATATATATATGTATATATATATATATATATTTTGCTATTTGCACGGCTTGGCAAACAGGTGAAACGTCTGTTGGTCTTGTAAAATTTCCATCAGAGTGCACAGAACATTGTCAAAGTCAATGACTTCTGTTCAAATGGAAAGCAACTGCTCTGCCAGACGCTCAATAGACAAATTATAGGTTTGAGCCAAGACCAAAATCATCCCTCAATCATTCAGCAATAAAAACTGAGCACTTACTAAGTATGCAAGTCTTACCTGTAATGAAAAAAGTATCAACTATATTAGTTAGAATAATAATAACTAGGCATAAAGTTGGTAATATATAATATACTTAATAGCAAAACATTTTAAGTTAATTCATTTTAATAGGAACTTATAATCTTACAGCAACCTTTAAACTTTCTGTTTGAAATCCTGCAAATGCTTAAATTAACAGCTCAATAGAGGTAAAGTAATATATTAATTAACTTTCATAGAATGACTATGTATTGAATAGATTTTGCTTTTAATTCTTATTGAAATTCTATTAAAATATAATCAAATACAGTAAGCGGATTTATGTGCTTGCACTATGAACAATAGGAAACGATTAAAAATGTACTGCCTTGATGCATGCATTGATGCAACTTTAAGCTCCAGCAACATATTAAGTAGCCGCAATGTAGGCGCAATAAACAAAGCCTGCAAGCAGAGTTGAATTTTAACTTTCAACAAGGATTAGTTTAAATTTAATATAGACTTTAAATAATATATATATTTTATATGTATATATATTTATATAGCTGCTGAGTGCCTTAGCAAAGCCCTTAAGAGGAGAAAGCTTCAACTTTGATTTAGATTTTTAATTACAAAAACAATTTTAGTTCAACTAAAATTTGATAACATAACAGTACTTAGTCTGAAACTAATGCTTAGTTTACATAACTAAATATAATGTATTTTATAATTAATATACAATTACTATTTAATTCGTTTTCTGTCAGTGTAACTCTTATTGTTGGCATTGTGGTAATCAAATTAGAAATGATTATCTATATTGAAGGCCAAAAAAAGGGCACAAAATCCGCTTAGCAGCTAAAATATATATAAATAAATATATATACAATTTAGTGCACACACATACATTCATATATATATATCTATATATATATATATAATTTTAGGAAATGTGTCAGCACCTTTGAAGGTGTCTCTATTTGTATGCGGCACACCTTCTAATCTTTCCTACGAATTAGAATAAACCTACACAAACACACACACATATTCGCACATATACACGCACAGATTTACATATGTATGTGATTTGTTTTTTGGCGCGTGTCTTTGCTTTTAGTCAACAACATGTTTGATATTTATTTTCCACATTTTTTTTTGCTATTGCTTTTGCTTTTGTTTTTACTTTTCCTTTTCGCTGGTTACAGGTAGATTGTTGTGTAGGGTACGAATCAGTGCTGAAACGCACATTGGTGGAAAAATCTATATTCATAAGAAGGACGCAACACACACACACACAGGGCATACGCAAAGAGCCTTGAAATTATGAACCAGAGCGCTCCGGTTACACAAAAATAAAGCTATATTTTTAGCTACCCAAACACACACAACGCACACTTACGACACACATACATACACATGGGACAAACATACGCACAGACACGCACGAAACGCATAACAAGTCGCCTGTATATAAACGGTAAACTGACTGGCAAACCCTTTGTCGAAGGAGTAGCAATTTGTGCGCCTAAAAGCATGCAACATAAAAAGGTTGACAATCGATAAGGTGGCAACAACTCAATGGGTGCGTAGGGTAGCACCATACACAGAGATACTGGAGATACACGTCGAAAATGTAGCAACTGTCATAATTTGACATACTCACACACATAACCACTCCACACACATACAGAGGGCAAACCCAAGCACTTAAACTGAATTTGTATAGAGTGAGGAGTTAAGCAGGGTTTCAGATTTAGTTTCATCTGCAGATTCAATCGGTTGTTCAATGCGTCAAACCAGTCAAATCGCTTCGACCTGTGCATTACCCCAACTCCTTATCTCATCTCATACAATCTCAATATTAACTGATTTGGTACCACTGTGCCACATCTACATACACTTTATTAAGGGTGTTGAAGCACTTTATGGCCGCTCCGCTTTCATTTTGTGTTTGGGGCTTTCTACTTTACTTTATAATATTTTTTTTTTGTGTTGTGAAGCTACCGATTTGCGTTATTTTCAGGTTCATTTAGCGTTTAATGCTTGTAAAGAAATTTTAATTTTATGGCCAGGTGCCAAAGCCCCGAAAACAACCTCCAAAGCCAGGCCAAACCAAGCCAAACCAAGCCAAGCCATGGGAAAAGCCTTAACCAGAAAACTGAAAACAAAATTCACAAAGAATTATGCGCGACTCAGTGGAGACAACTTTGTCTTTGGCTAACGATTCCTTAAATTTATGGCTAAAGGATACAACTAGAAAATCTTATCTAAAGCTACGTTATGTTTCAACATAATCCGTTACGGTAAATTCCTTTAAGGAAAATATAATTAAAGCAGCAGCAGCGCAATTAAATTTGCTTGTAGGAACTTATGGCAACATCTAAACCTATCAAGCATTACGTTGTTGGTTGAACTATTTCATAACCTTGTGTTAAATATATTCACCTTTACTTATTTTAATTGGAGATTACTATCATGTGGCAGATAAATCCTACAAATTCACGCTGCATTCATTTCTAGTGAAACTTTTCCTTGTGGTGGCTATAAAAGCCTAAATATGACAAACACATGCCAAACAACTAAAGGCCAAATACACACTCACACACACATATATACATACGTATATATACGCACAACAAACCAAACCAAATTGCACGCTCAATCAATTCACGAGCAAACATTTAAGTCGGCAAGCATTGAGAAGTGCTGTGGCATGAGGCATGAGGTATGTGTCAACGGGTATAGCAATGTTGCTGTGGCAGAATGGTTGAGTGGTTGATTGGTTGAGTGGTGGAGTGGTTGAGTGGTTGAGTGGTTGAGGGTATAGGGTTTATACATATGTGGGCCTGTGGTAAAGTTTTCGTGTTAAGTTGACAAATTATTTTTGGTAAATATTTGCGTGATTCCGTTAATAATAATGTTGCTATGCCTCCTGGTGCTGTGGATAGGTATTTGGTGTTCACTTTGGGTTTCAGTTCGATTTGTGGTGTTCGCTGTGGTTTTTCTCGCGTGTAGCCCCAGTGTGTGTGTGTGTGTCTGTTTGTGGGTTTCTGTGTATGTTTATATATGGATGTGGGTGTAAAAGGGGTAAGTATTTGGTTTGTTTGTGCTTCAACTAAAACAATGTTGCTTCAAAGTGAGCTGCCTGTAAGCACAATTAATTAGCCGACAGTCAGAAGCGCACAAATTGAATATTAATTACATTTCCGCGCAACAAATTTACATCGCACAACACCCTCTCTGTCTGCCTCTCTCTGTCTATCACTCCTTAAGTAAATACCCTTTACAAAGCACCTCCTAATTAGGAACCATTGACAAGAGCCTGTGGCCAATGCAAGCACTTAACAAGAAAAACACTTTAGGCCAAACGCTTGAGATATACCATTTTGGCCAACAATCCAACACTTCAACACCCACACTTGTCTGGACTGTTTTGTGGTGTAATTAACACCTGACCAGTGTGTCTGTGTGTGTGTGTGTGTGTGTTTGTTTGATTGTACACTGTGCGTTGTGGTAACCAATTAACTGAACACCAACAACCAACAACTAAATAGGCTTCATTAGCATTAAACTTAGTTCAGTTGACAATCAATCGCCGCCATTTCCCTCATAGACTTTCCACATAGACGAAGAAAAAAAAATATAGAAAACTTTAAGCGCTTTGGTTGCACGTAACCATGACCGTGACACATAGTGGTGCACAGTGCTGGGCCATTCTGTGTCTGTGCACTGCCCGTATCAAGAGCAACAACAGCAACAA
Organism: Zygothrica quintamaculata; assembly: GCA_037044455.1. NCBI lineage: Eukaryota > Metazoa > Arthropoda > Insecta > Diptera > Drosophilidae > Zygothrica > Zygothrica quintamaculata. The sequence goes on along the minus strand of JBAMBS010001713.1, from coordinate 58,128 downwards.
CAGCAACATGCGAAACACTTTCTAATGAACTTTTCGACAAAAGCAACAATTCTACCGCAAATCTAAAAACAAATACATAAACGTATACAAAGCAGGTGAATTACGTGGCCATAGACCATAAACACAACCACAGAATGCTACAGTAGTAAGAGAGAAACACAACTGCAAAGAGAGAAATCTAAAAGAGAGAAAGAGAGGAAAGGTTTTCATAGAAAACAATGGCGAAAACTGTTAGCCAGCCATGACGAGTATCGCACAAAATTTAATATAAACTCGAGACAAAAGTCTAATTGTCCGTCGCAATTTGGCTTCAGCTTAATTTAGATGTAAAAGAATTTTCCAATTATTGGAAAATAATAAATTCTTAACAGTAAATTTATACAAGTAAATGATTCTTGGAAAGAAATTCTGAAAATTAAAACCACATAAAAAAAAGAATTCTAGTTTAAGAATTGTAATTCTCATGCAAATTGTTGGCCAACTGGCAAATCTCTTTCAAGATTTATATAATATAATCATATAACTATATGTTGTGTATAGTTTATGGCATAAAGTAAACAATTTGATTGCAGTAAAGTGTGCGATATGTAATCTGGGCAGAATCACAGGCCATAATAATTCATATTGATTACATATAAAATGCACCTTTTGCCCCAGCAAGCTGCATCATTCTCTCATTATGGCCACTAAAATCAACAAGCCAATCTCACGACTAACCTGCGGCAAATAAAAATCTGGTAAGAAGTACAACAAAATGTTGCATGTGTTGGTGGATGTCGGTGGATGACAAGGTCAAGTACTTTTTCACTCCCACATGCAACGCATGCCTGTGGCAGCATCGTTGTACAATCCATTACGATATTCATGCGTCGCCTGGGAGTGTCCAGACAACGTACCACACACTTTCCATCTCCAGACATCAACCAGCCTGTTGATTTGAGTATTGAGTATTGCCAATAATTGGCTCGTGTAAATAAGTTAACTTCTTGATGCAGCCTGTCCTCGACATGGTCCAGCCTATAGCTAACCAGAGGGCTTAAATTATTTATCGAATCGCTTACATTGTTGGCCTATGAATATAAACATATCATTTATATACTCTAGCACAAAATGTGTGTAAAAAGGTAACATCGATATAGATATATATGTGTTTCTATAATAAGATATAAAAAATCAACAACTTTGTGAAACTTTTAACTGATTTAGACATAATTTAAGTTAGTGAAAAACAATCACTTGGTAATACTTAGTATAGGTATAATACAGTAGAGTATTTCATAGTCGTCAATACTCATTCATGTTGAATGTCTTATTTTAATATGCGATTTGTGTTTGCCTCTTTTACATGTCCTTTCAATAAATTTGTAATGTGCTTTGGATGGACACTTAATAGTTATTTATAATTGTCAATTTTCAACACATTTACATAGAAAACATATAAAATTTGCATGAATTATATACAATAATATTAAAGAACATATGAAAAGAATTTATTTATTATACTCTAAACACTCATAAAATATAAAAAAGGCTCTTGAAATTTGACCTTCTCTTAGCAATAAATAAAATCCTTTTGCTGTATTTAATTTTTATTGCATAATTTTACAATCTACTTTCGCTTAGTAAATTTTATTTCCTCTGCAAATTGCGTGTTGTGCGGCAACAGGACGACGCCAAGTTGAGTCATAGAAACGTCGTCTACCTGTGCCTGCAGCTGCTTTTATCAGCGTTGAGTGCATTAAATGTGCATTAGTTGCTCGCGCCTTCTCTCTAACCCGCACCTTCCCTCGTGCCAGCGCCTTCCCTTTTACATGTTCTTCTACCTGTAACTGTTTGTCTGCCTATGTGTCTGTGAGTCGGCAGGCTGCCTGTTACAAATTATTTAAGCTGGGCGCCTATCGCATGCGCATTTCCTCATATTGTCATTGTCGTGCTTGGCTGACGTTGTTGTAATTGCTGTTGCTGTTGTTGTTGTTGTTGGTGGTGGTGGTGGTGTTTTATTTGTGTTCTTTCTGTTCCTCATTTCCGACGCACGTGTGCCCAGAGCAGCCTGAAATTTAAAAACCAAATGCCGTCGTCCATATAGTATACTATATTGTACACTGATAGCTTTATCTGTACTGTGAGCAGTTATGCTGAACCTGTTGGAATGTTATTTAAAGCATTCACCATATTACATTCAGACATACAGTGGGAACCACTCTATTGGTATGACTGGAAAGCACAACCACCCGCACATATCCCCGCATAGCTGCAAATGGAATCGCCTTGTTCCCAGAGGGCGAACAATTAAAAGCATTCAGAAATAACAAACAAAACTAATAAAGCACATTGGCAACTCCAACTCCAATTTCAGCTACAGCTGAGGCTATAGCTTCGGGATGAACTACAGTAACTGGCCCATCCATCTGCAGCATCATCGCGACAGCTCACCGCTGGGTCTTTGTTTTGTTTATGACGGGGCAGGAAATGACTCAAACAGCGTTCAAACTTCAACCCACAAAAGGCCGATGCCAGCAGTTTGACCGAAAAGTGTTTGTGTTTGTCTTTCTGTTTATATAAAGGGTGTGTGTGGGGCAGAGGGGAAAGGGCAGAGTGCGCGTCAAGTTTAGTAATTTCGCACTTCATTTAGCGTTAAATTAACAAATAACAGAAACAAGCTCACAAAATTCTCAATTCCCAAACAATTCTCAATGTTTCGGTCGCATAGCTCTTGGCATTTAGCCAATAAAGCACGAAATATCCATAAAAAAATAAAAAAAAGAAAAACAACAACGAAGAAGATAGAGTCAAGCAGTGATGTCTGGGAGCGGCAGCAGCGGCAATGAGGAACAGCATTTGGGGCCTGCCTCAAGGCACGAATATCCATTTAATCACAACTAAGCGAATATGCAACCAGATCCATTGCAGCCGGCAAAGCGATTTGACGACCGCCACTCAATGCGGCTGCGTGCTGGAGCATAAATAAGAATGAGCACGCGGCTGCACCAACAGCCACAGCAACAGCAACAGCAACAGCAACAGCAACAGTAGAATCCGGTGATGCGCTTCAGAGCGCACAAAACGAATCAACGTATAACCAGTTTTCTATGTCACAAGCAACCAAATAAGCTTGTCAGCTGTGCCATAGTCCACACAGCGAGGCGACACTCTCTCATGCAACATGATCACATAGAGAGGACAAGACTCATAAATGCGCGATCGCAACACCAAAAAAACAAGCAAACACCATCGGTAAATGTGAAGGCCAAAGAGCCAAACGTTCCGATGCGATCCAATGAGATGCGATGCGATGCGATGCTATGTACAGTGGGCAAAATTATAAATATATTGGACAAACAATTCTTTATGGGAATGATATATATATTTATTTATGGGCAACTAACTATAGATATACTTATGTTTAGCCAATACAATAATTAATACTCTATATATGAAAGATTATTACCAAGCTTACAAAAACTTAAAAATTTTCTATTGTATAATATACTAAATAAACATAAATTTAAATAGGAAATATAAAAATAATTAAAGTTATATATACATATAATCTATTATTATTTGCTTCCAATAGAATCCATTGTGCATTGGCTAGTAAAATGGTGGTCGCTGGGTCACTGGATGCTAACGATGCGACGGCAGCGCATTTAATGCAAAGATTTCTTGGCTATGCACATCAAATTGAATTGAATAAAGAGTTGCCCATTGTCTGGGCCCGACTTTGGCCAGCAGCAGATTGAAAATAATAGTGCTGTTTGCTGCTTGCTGCTGCTGCTGCTGCTGCTGCTGCTGCTTCTACTACTAGTGCTGCCGGCCAGGCAGCCTTTCATAATCGCAAATTGATGCGCCAGCAACGTCTTCGTCTTCGCTGTGCAGTGGAGCGTGGGAGCGCTTTGAGCTGTGCGCATGTGGTAACCAGCAACATTGGATATACGTCTACGGATTCATGCTACAAGTAAGTGGCATGGGTCTAGGCAATAGATATGTAGTAGTAGTTGTAGTAGTAGTAGTAGTTGAAAGGGAAGGGTAGTGGAGGTTTTAGTTATTGGCTAATGCCAAAGAAATGCGTTGTTTGGCCAGCTGTGCGCGTCCGTCTGTATTGATAACCGCGAAATGACAATGCCAATACAATGAAATTCGTTACATTCAATTCGAATTCGAATTTATACTTATATACCCTGTATATATGTATAATATGTAAAAATATATATACTATATTTATATGTATTATAGCAATAACATGGCTATAATAAAAATGCGGAATTTTATAGTGCGCTGTTTAACAGTGAAGTTTATATGTTTGAAGTTTATCTTAGTACTTTATGACTAAAACATATATATTATATATAAACATTCTACAGTTAAACTTTACTAAACATGCAATGCCACACCCTGTTTATATTTATCTATATATATATATATATTAACTTGTTCTGCTTTCAACTCATACCAAAACTCACACACTTTTCAGAGCAAAACCTAAGCAATTTCACACGCTTTCTGTTTTCATATCAAAAACTTATCAATTGGTTACACTTTTGATATTTGAATTAACTTAATTAAACAGTTATTTTCTACACTATTAGAAAATAAATAAGATAATAGTATAATATATATAGCAATTATTTATATTTGCCTAAAATGAAATGTATAAAGTCAATATTCTATAGTAAAAGCATATTAAATTTGAGCCAGTAAAATAAATTTATTTTAAATGAAATATATTATTATTGACACCTTAGATTTATATTATGCAGGGTATCTTCTAGTCAATTACACCCGTCATAAGCAGTTTAGATTTGTTATTTATGAGCTTTTCGCTACGTTTGTCTCGTTGTCGCCAATATTTTTCGAATTGATTTCTTGTTAATTTTACATTTGCAGTTCGTTGGCTTTTGATGGCCAACAGCGGCAACAACGGCAACAACGGCAACATTGGCTTTTGTTTTTTTCCCCTGTGGCCAAGGACCAACGACAAATGACCAGTTCAAGCATTCCAACAATCCCTTTCCATAGTATACTATAGTCTATTCTATGCCCCAAACTACTGGCGCCAGTTTGCGTTTATTGTCATGTTTTGTTATTGTTTCTCTTTCTGTTGCTGTTGCTGTTTTCTCTTTTATATATTTTTGTGTTGTCCCTGCGCTGCTTTCCCTTTGGTGCCATTGTTTTAGTTAAGTTGTCCATTTGTATACAATTTTGCTACGCTTTGTGTTCTCTAACTGTCGCCGCACGCTTATCTTCAAAAAATATGCCCAGGATGCGGTGTCCTCTGTAACTGCTCTGCTATCTACAAATATAACTCTCACTCTCACTCTCTTACTCACACTCACACCTACACTCGTATACTCATTCTTATTCTGTCTCTAAGTCTGACTATAACTGTGACTTTGACCCACTGCCCGCCTGTGCATTTTGTGGGCTCATTTATTTTCATTTGCCATGTCATAACAATTTTCATTTTTTTCTTTTTTTTTTGGAGTCTTTTTCTTTTGCTTGTTATTTGTACTCTTAGAACGCATCTTCCGGACAGCCACAACATTTGAGGGCCGTTATATTCGAATTTGTTTTTGCTAGCTACTTAATGCAATTGCCGCAACAAATTTGATTTGCCCATAAAATGACAAAGTCGCAGAAAAATAACACAAAAACAACAAGAAAACAGAAAAAGAAAACAAAATAAATAAATAAAATGAGACAAAAACGAAATCAAATTAACATAATTGGCACAGATTTGTGATCTCCAGCAGAAAATGGCAGTTGAATTTTGGATGAGCCAGAAGACAGTTCCAGTTCCAGTTCCATAAGAATGACAAATCTCTCGTCGGCAACCGGAATGTGAATCACACTGCACACACACACACACACACGTATATATATATATATATACCCAACGCTCTTTCGGGTCAATAAAAACCTAAGCGGATTTAAGCAGCTTCTCCCAAAATATAAATAGGTTTTTAGCTGCTGCAGGATTGAGTCGACGACTTTCGTAATACCCTGTGACAAATTCCAAGTATTCAAACACACCCAAAACACTCACTCGCATCACTTACTATTTGCCCATGATTCATACTATAAATTAGTTAGCTATTTGGCCAAGATCCAGACTTAATTAAGTTTATTCGGAAATTGGCTTTAAACTTTTTACTCTTAACATCGATATCTTCTGTAGTATATACTCGACTTCTCCAGACTTATAGCAGACTTTATGTAGTATATAATTATAGCATCAAAGTTTGTTATACACCCACTGAATGTCAATTATTAGTTATTGCCTAATCCCGCTACCCTCTGACCTCTCTTACCCCCTCCTAGAATACACAGAATGCTGTGTATAGCTGCAACACCTTCGTGTTGTAACATTTGCGTGGCATTCATCGATTGTCGTTTGCTCGTTAGCACCTTCAACGTACAAACAAAAATAAGAAGAGTAGTGGAAGAAGTAGAGGAGAAAAGAATATCTGGATTATATATGGAAGATGTGGTATATATATATATATATATATATATATATACGACTCGTACAGAGGTTGATTGTTAAGTTTTGCAATTTTGTAAACATGATTCCAAAGGCATTGAAACATAAGCAGCTTAGAATAGAATGAAGATGGAGTCGAGGAGTGGAGGATAAATTGAAGCAAGTATGTAGTAGAGCGAGTAATAATAATAATAATAATAATGTTAAATAACGGACAAAGCGTAATGACAATTGGAAGATTTACGACTGCAAAAGTAAACAGCAATAACAACAGCAACAACAATTTTGGTGAGGAAGCTGGCTTAAAGCAGGCAGCAAATGCAACAAGCAACAAGCTGCACGAAGTTGTGTGTCATGCTCATTACAAGTTGCACGTTGCACGTTGCACGTTGCACGAGGAATGCATTAACAACACCAACAACAACAACAACAGCACAAATATTACTAATTAGATTTCAAGCAGCGATGCTGCTGACTTCTTGGCTGATCAACTCAACAAACAGCTAGCAACATCGTGAAATTGTTGCTCCCACATATACAACGTGATCAGCAAACTGCAACTGCAACTGCTACAGCAGAGATGTGCTTTAAAGTGTAGTAAACAGGCAACTAAAATCGTAGTAGACACCGAGATACTGTGTACTACTCTACCTACAGTAAAAGTTGGCAAACTGTGTCAATGTCTGTGAACTGGAACTGGAGCGTTGCAGACTCTTCTTCAGCTTCGTTTGAGCTCAATGTTGCTAGCGTTGCGATTATTGTTTTTTGGCCTGCTTTTTGTTTTGCTTTTTTTCTGCTGCTGATGCAGTACCGACTATAATTTACACGGCCAAACCAATTTACTGCAGAAGATGCAGTGAAGGGCCATGAAATTCGTGCCGGGCCAACCTCAGCTTTCAGCTTCAACTCAATGGCTAAAAGCTGTTTGGACTGGTAGTCGGTGATGTTAGTCTTCATGCCAGTGATTTGCAGGTGGGCGTAAGATACTAAATTGCCCATGCGATGATGAGCATATGTGTGTGTGTGTGTTTGTGTGTATAACATGTACAGGTGCACGATGCAACGAAGCGCAATAACAACACATACACACAACAGCACACACATGCAGTTGCGGACAGCGGTGTCAGATGCCTCATTTCTGAATGAATATAGGCTTTTAAGGCAAACAGAGTGCAAATTAATTGCCACCATTTAGACGCCTCCTATATCAATGCAACGATTTATAGTCAATGTTGCAGCATACCAGCTGGGTGGCAAGTCAAAAGCAAAGATGTTGCAAAGGCAAAAAAGCACTTAAATTTAATCGTATGATATTAGGCTTGAGTTGTATGTTGCCAGCAAAATGTAAACAAACTAAAGTTGCTATGAAATAACTGAAAATATCAACAACAAATACCGATAGTATCGATACTATATATATCGCAGAAGCGCTTAAGTATAACTAATGTTTGCACTTTAACCTTTTGCTTGTGAAACTACAATAATTCTTTTATTATTATTATATACAATAATATAAGATAAATGTATATGATATATCTTCGTCTTCTTAACAATAAAAAAAAGAAGTAAAAAAAATAGTTATAAATAATTATTTTGGCATGCGTAATGGCTTAGAGCTGTATGGCTCATAAGAGAGAGAGAAAGTGTTTTGTCATTGTGGTAATGATTTGGTTAATGGGTAAAGACGACACCGTTTGTTACCTTACCAGTGAAACAAGATTTGTGATTTGAAATGTTGGAACCTTCGTTGTGCTGCCGGCTAGTGGGTAAACGCATTAAAACCCAATCAGAGTGATGGGGCGTGGCAATGTTGGAAAGGGGGCTTCTATCATAACCATCAGCTAATGAGACTTTGACTGCGTTTTGGGCGACGTTTCTGCTGCCTCTAGCCATGTTTCAGCTGTTGTTGGGTGTTTAGTTTTCGATTTGTCTGCCAAACGCACACACAAATAACAAAAGATACAAACAGCAACAAGAGACAACAAAAATGAAGAAAAAAAAGACAGCTACAACAACAACAGAAATGTTTCGCCCTTCTCCAACTGTCAACGCATGTCCGACTGAAAGATACATTTGACAGCCATTCAGACAGACGCTCAATTAAATCTTACAAACAGGCTTTAGGCCTGGCCAACAAAACGTGCCCAAAAGGGGGCAGCATGCATCAGGCATCAAGGCATCAGTTTCAGCTCTCCAATGACCAAAAAGAAATCAATTAGTGCAAATTAGTGTGGCATCCAGTTGAGGCGCGAACTGGCGGCAGACTATTTGACCTGGCTTTTATTGTTGGCCATGATAAGTAAATGATTTAGCTCTTTTTTTCAATCTGCCATAGCTTGTGGCTTTCGATATGGATATACAATTTATTTCTAATGAATTTTTGAGTAGAAATTCATTAGACATTTGACTGGAATTTGATTGCTACCGCAAGCAGCAAGCAGCAAGCGGTAAGCGGCAAACACAAATAAAACTCAACAACAAAGCAAAAAAAAAGCATTGAAAAAAGAAAACAGAAAAAAAAATCACAAAAAACCAAATTCAAATTATGACTTAATCTTAAGTAGATTTGGATTTTACCCCATACAGAAGCAATGGAGTCTAGGGAGCAGCCAGTTCAATGCCCGCCCGTCGAGTGATTAACGTTACTTCAATTCTATTAGTGAACTTCAAGTGCGCCCCTCGGCTGTGCCATCTAATTGCAGCTACTGTATACTGTATTGTGGCACTAATGGCAGCTAATGTTGCCACTCGTAAAACAATGCGCTTATCTGTATGCAATCAAATGGATAAATGGATTTTCAAGTGAGGTGGCAGAGTGCTGCAGTGGCATGCAACTGGCACTCGAAATGCAACAGACCAAATTACGAATATGCCAATGAAAAATTATATGCAAAACTGTAGCAGGCATCAGATTCTACTGCTAAACACATATACAAATCAGCCAAATAATACAATGTAACCTAAAACAGTTGAATTCTAAAATAAACAATTAATGCTGCAGTCGGGTGTGACAGACTACAAGATGCGCTTTACCTGAATATACTACAAGTAAAGTTTTCTTTAACTTTTGTGTTTCTATCAGTTTTCATTTCTATTTTTGAAATTTGTTTTAAATTCATAAACTAAGTTAAATATTGTATAGAAATCGTTTGTAAATTTAACATACTAAACTTTTTTGCTATATTTATTGATTCCGTAAATGGTTAAAGTATAGAATGATTGCCAGTCAATCAATCCTTTTCAGACAACTCTCTGGGGCTTTTTTTCTTTTAATAGAAATGCGTCCATTAGCTGCCATTGTCTGAGGTTTTATTTCATCTATTTATTTTTCGCATTTTCTGTTGAAAATCTTTTTTCATTTATATATTCGGTTTCAGCATATTATGAACTGATTAGCAAAAGTGAGTTAACCAGACCGAAAAGTCAAAATGGATTCAACCCTGATACTGAAACTGAAACTATGAATATTCTTTAAATTTTTCTTTTTATTATTTTTGTGTTACAATCAATAAATAGAAATGTTGAAAATAATGAAGAAAATTAAACAGAATTTTCATTAATTATACTACGTTTTATGCAAATGAAGCGACCGCCCATTAACGAGCTATTGATTGACACTCGAGTTGGGGCACAAACAAATTAATGATAGCTAATTGCACAATTTTCCAACGAAGCCAAAGCAAAGTACACGCTGCAATAAGGTAATTTACTGCGTGCATTTGTGAATAGACAAATTTTCTAGGAAAGTACTTTAGTTGTATTTTTCTAGTATTATTTTCTATTTTGATTTGCTGTTGTTGTATTTAGCACAATGCAGTCAAAAGGAAGAATGGAAAATGTGAAAAGTGAAAAGTAAAGTAAGTCAATTGATTGAATTGATTTCGCGGAAAATGGTAGCATAGAGCACAATATGAACAATTGGGTCGGTCAGCTAATTGGCCAAGTAAATCAACCATGCTAAAACAATTTCAAGGACTGACTCAACACACGCTAACACACACACACATACACAACACATGCATACACAAATTGACAAATAGGGGAAGGAGTTGCATAAATTATTCCAGTTAATAAAGAAGAACGCCACGCAATGGTACCACAGAGGCAGCAATGGGTGTGTGTGTGTGTTTGTAGTGTGTGTGTTTGGCAGTTGTTAATGTTATATGCCAAGTGCATTTCCGTTTCCGGTTTTGACAACGACACTGGGGGTGGATAAATAACGCAGCACAGCGCAGTTATGTTGCAACACAGTGCGATATGCCTCACTTGGTTAATTTCCATGTTTAATATTCAAATTCTTTAACAGTAATATTAAAAACGAAAAGCCTGTTGAGAGTACTACAACCCCATATGCAATTCTACTTCTCTCTCTCTCTTTTTCTCTCTCTCTCTGTGTCTATTATGAATGCATTATCATTATTCTTGCAGCTTGCAAGGCTTACTGGGGTGTTGCTGCAACAAAACCATCAACGATCGTAGTTTCAGTTTTTCCTCATGGGGCATACAGGCAAATTACGTCTATGTACGTAGTATTCTGGCCAAAAAGAAATAATACAATACAAAACGCAACGTTCTGCTTGGCTAACTTTGACAACAACAACAACAACAACACACAGACATACATAAACAAACAACAACAACAACAACAATAGTGGGCAACGTGTTGTATAAATTCATAAACGGCGAAGTTTAACGAACTGCGTTTTGGCTTTGTTTTGCTTTTGAGCCGCCTCGCAACGGCAAATACCAATTTGGCCAACTCCAACACCAATTCCAACAGTTTTCATTTATTTTCATTTTTTTTAATTTTTGTTGTTTTTTTTTTTGGGGTTCCTGCATGGTTCTCTGCACAATTTTTGCATTGTACTTTTACGTTTTTTTTTTATTCGTTTGGTAACCGAAAACAGCAACAAATATTCAAATAAGTTTTAGCGAAATCAAAAAAAAAATTAAAATAAAATAACCAAAAAAATATAAACAAAATTTTTAATTCAATTAGAAATAAAATTTTGTTGTCTTCAACTTGCAACCAACAACAAAAATCTAGAGAAAAAAATCTGATGCCAAAGAGAAATTGAGTTTTTAAAGTGTTTTTTAATTTATCTCTCAAATATTTGCTCTTTGGGCTTTCAACTGTTTTGTGGCAAGTTGTCAATAAATTGCTGCACATGTTTTAAACCAACATTGCAAATATGCCTTAAAGACTTCTTATTGGTAAGGCAATATTGACAAATTTCAAAAATATTTTAAGCTATTTGAATTCTATAAATAAATGTGCCACATTTATTTAACTAACTTGACACATGCAGCAGGTAAATATAATTCAGTTTCCACAGGAATTAAAGCTTAAACTTGCTACAAATTATATAAATATATAATAATAATAATTAAAAAAAATATAATAAAAATTAAAAATAATATAAAAAATATAATATAAATAAAATATATATATATAAAAATATAAAAGTAAAAATATTAAAATAACTTTTTTAATATAGAAATAAATATAACTAAATCTTGATTTAAATTAGATATAAATAAAAATATAGATAAATTATAGAATTCCATATACATATTAACTAAATTTATTTTTCAATATACATTATTACTGTACAGCTTTTAGAGTATAGCTTAGTCTACTATATAAAATATATTTCTAATTTTAATTGCAATTTGTCATATTTAAATATTGAATGTCTCAGTCAAAATATAAATAAATCGTATATTTATATTTTTATTTGTTTATTTAATAAATAAATCGAATATTTATATTTTTATTTGTTTATTTAGGCTTAAATAGTTTTATAAAGAAATTAGAATAAAATTGTTAGACTAGGCTTAAAGTGTTTGTTTTGCTTTAGATTTGAAAACATTTTATTCATATATATAATATATATTATGTTTATATCAAAACCAAAATTTAAATCCAATACAAATTTTATATATGCAAGAGATAAAACTCGATTTTCAAACAGTGCTGCAAGAGTTTTTCTTATTTACGAGCCACGTAGCCATAAAACGCATACATAAATTTTCACTCGAGTTCTTTTTTTTTGGGAGTATGGAATTGTGGGAGGAATTAAGGGGGAATTGAGGGGGAATTGAATGGGAGGATTGAAGGGGTTTTTGAAGTAAATGCAAGTCGTTGTAGGGAACCCGAAAGGAATAAAGAAATTGATATAAATGTTTGTGCAAACAGACAAGCTGTTGTATGTTTATATCATATACATGTGTGTGAGTTTTTGTGTGTGTGTGTGTGGAGGAGCCTGTATATGCAGGGTTATTCCCCAAAATAAAAAATATATATATATATAGATAGAATTATGCGAAATGTGCGCAAATTTGTAGAAATGGCTGAGAAAAGTGTCGTCAGCGCTAGAAGCTATTTGAATGGATGGCGCTTTTATGATTTAAAATACGCAGCGATATGGAAATCCCAAAGAGAGCAGTGAGAGAGAGAGAGAGAGAGAGAAGTAGAGAGACTTTGCTTTGAGAGAAGTTAAAGGCAAGTGTGTGTGTGTGGTATGCCTTAAGGATGGGCTTTAAAATCTCAGCGCCAATAAACTTTGCTTCACATTTTTCTTCTAACAATTTTTTATGTTTACAACGATGAACTAATACTTTCAATAAATGTAACGGTTCACCAAACAAAGCAAAGTTATCTGAAAACTTGAAGCCACTTAATTTCATCTGCTTCATAAAACAACATACAAACACACCAACACACACACGCACACACACACAACAAGCATACACGTAAACACTTTTCAGCTGCTTCTGAGAGAGGAAGAGATGAAAGAGAAGAACAATTTTTGAAACACTTTTGTTTTTGAGTATGGCAAAACAATTTCCGATTATTACACAGTATTCCCAGGCAACACCCCACCCCACTAAAGGGCTTTTCCACTTTTCACTCAAAGCAATAACCATTAATAAAAATGGCAGGCATTTAAAATTAAATGACTCCTCGGCAAAAGCAGTTGCCGCCGCTGTTGCTGCTGCTACACCCTACACTTTCATCAAATCTTTTGCTCTTTGAGTAACTTTCAACGAAGAAGTGAAGTAAGAAAGAAGAGCAAAATAAAAAACCAAGAACGGAAAACTTTTTGGGTAATTTTCATTTGGAAATTTCGAAGGCGTGGAATTTAAGACCATTTGCATATCAAAACAAAATGAAATCCTACGAATGTGTCGAGAATCGTTGCACAGCTGTCGCTGTCACAGTCACAGTCACAGTCACAATCGGAGTCAGAGGCAGAGTCTGAATATTTGAAAATAAGTGAAAATTTTCATATTGAAACTCCTTGAAACAATTAGCGGAAAATTCTCATTGAATTTCAGCATGGCGTCACGCCTCGATTTGACTTAATTGCAAATAATTTATTGTGGATTGAGCAGAGTATAGCAGAGGCGGTAGGGGTGTGGCAACCGACAAAATATCAGTTAAAACGAAATTTATAAACAATAAAACGTTAGCTTAATTAAAATTTGATTGTCTCAAGGGTTACGGGAAAAAGTTCTATTTAGCATGATAAATTTATGCGCAATTAAACAGTTTTCCTTTTCCTATGAAAACTTTTGGACAGCTGAGTGCCCAAGAGCATACAGCTCGTAAAATATTTACAGGACATAAATGTTGCCAGAATTGGCAGGACTTCAAACTCTTTAACTCGTTTCGACTTGAATTAGCTTTGGTTCAAGGTAATATTCATTTCTTATGCTCATTCTCATTCTCATTCTGAGTCCTTTCATATCCTTGGCAATCTTTAAATAATTGTCCATAAATATGATGGAAACATAAAAAGCGCAGCCGAGCGCTTAATCCATTGTCGCATCTCTTATGCTCGTATATATATTATGATCCTTACGAATGAATGAAGCAAGCCAAAAAAGTAACCAAAAAAAAAAATAAAATAAAATAAATAAGCGTAAAGCAAAATCCTTGGCCCGTAAAAGTAAAAATTGATGAAGCACTTTTAAGATGTTATTTGTACGTCTATACGTGTGTGCGTGGCTGTGTGTATATATGTATGTGCGTATATATGTGTCTGTTAGTTGTTGAAAAAGTAACAAATCTTATTTCGAGGACACACCGAAAGCCGAAAGTTAAGAATTTTAGCACGAAAAACGTTTGACAACAAAACTGTGTCAAAGTATTTTACGCGGCAAATGAAATTTGATATAAACATAAACTTGATATAAATATTTACTTAATATATCTATATATAATTATATATATAAAAATATAGATGAAAACATATAGTATATGATAACAGAATAGATATAATAACTTCTACTAACCACAATTATTGTACAGTTATCATTCTTATAGCTGCCGTTGCATAGTTTGCGGCGTTTTTAGTCAGCCAAAAATTCAACAAAACACAAAACTATTAAATAATATTTAATTTGATTTTATTTGGGATTTATATTAATTAAATTTTTTTGATTATTATTATTTTTGTTTATATTATATATGGATATAGCACAAGTTTTTTGTTTTTTTTTTTTTTGGAGCTAGAACCGTAGTCGGCAACGCGTTGGGGTAGGTTGTTCAGTTTAACTGGTTTTATATTTGAACTTTCAACGCGAAACACGCGGACGCCGCAGCTCCGTACAATACCGCACGAAATCCCAAAGTGAACTAAACGCTGAACATTGATGTTGGCAATAGTGGAACGTAAAGCATATTAACCCAACTGCCGATTGTTTACAACCTGCCGCACGATGCTCTCTGAGTGAGAGAGAGAGAGAGAGAGAGAGAGAGAGAGCAGGCGGGAGAATGCTACAAATGGAATTGAAACTATGTGGGTGCTACCGACACATGCGACCTATGCCAATGCGCTCAAACATGTTACAAGTTGCAGTTCGTTGTCGTAGCAACATGTTGTGTTTACGTTTTTAATGCCGCTGCATGGGAACTAACTCAATGGGCGGTTTGAGCATGTTGCTATGCGTATGTTGCGGCAACCTTTGCTTAGCAACATTTCAGACCGTTGCAATTTCAATGGAAACGTGAACTGCACAGAATAAAACTGTTTCAAAATAGTAATAATAAAAAGAAATTTAAACAAAAATTTTAGAAAATATATTTGCTAATATTTGTTGCAATTTAAAGTAGTTAAATTATCAAATTATCTATTTTTCAAACTACTTTTTAATTGTTTATAAAGCTAACTTAGATTAAGATATTAGGCACAGGGTAATGTATTCATTCTAAATCTGATAACAAACTTCAAATATACAGCAACAGACAACTGTACCTAAGTTGAGATATGGAAATTTAACCGTTATGTAGCATTAGTTACACTTTAGAAGTCTTGAAGTTCATTCGAATTTCGCAAAGGTGAACGCAACGTGTCTTCAATTTAAAAAAAAAGGCTTAGCTCAAACCGCGCTGTTTTATGTATTTTACAAAAATGTTACACACACACACACACACTGCTTACATACACTCATGCATACTCTAATGCACACATGCACAGATATAGACACGTGCACGTACATCGCATACAGTTTGCCGCTTGAATGGCCAGTTTAGCGTAACGACCTGAAGTACTCGTAAATGTACTCCAATACATATATAGGAATGTATGATAAAATATTTGAGTATAGTCTCATAGTAGGGAATACGAGTATATGAATATATTCATACGAGTATGCCCTGATTATGTCGCACAAATTATGGGCCTAAGGTAACGCATAAAACGCATCACTGACTCTGTCTGTCTCCTCGTTTGTTGTTTCTTGTTTCTCGTTTCTCTTGGCTCGTTTCTCGTTTCTCATTTCTCATTTCTTGTTTTATGCTTAAGGTCTACAATTATTTTTCACGCTCAAGTGCCCCCTTTGGAGGCAACACACACCCACGCCCCATTTCTAGTATAGAGAAACGTTTAATTAACCATTTTTTTTTATTTTTATTTTTGGGTTTCACATGCGATGGGTTCATTTCGACATATACTTACAAATAATCGTTTTCTGTATGAAGAACCCTTTCTCCATTTAGAGGCAGAGGGAATGGGAGAAAGCTCAGCTCTCTGACAAATCAGTTTATATATATATATATATACTAAGCATGTATGTGTGCAGTCAGTTATCGTTTAATCCAGGTGAACGAAGTGGAAGGACCTGTAGGTGTTGAATGATGCAAAAGGACAAAGCCAAAAGTGCTTATAAACCCACTAAATTTGACAGCATGCCACGCATGCCACGCGTTTACCCAGCGAAATTCCCATTAAAATCAAAAAGAATTTCAGATATTTTGTTGAAGCCAAGTGAAATCGAGGTAGAAATAATGTTTAAGATACAGATAGAGAGAGAAAGAAGATAGTAATAGAGCGAGAGGTTAACTTGTATAGCATTCAATGTATGCTTGAATCTAAGATGGTGCGACAACAAGAGCGTTGCAGGAACCTTGTGGCAGTGACAGCGCCTAGCTAATGACTAATGGACTCTTAATGATCTAACAAGGTGCACAATCCAGACAGACACACACACATGCGCACACACAAACACAACATAAACAGGCACACATACCTTGATAAGAAACAGCATGCAATGAAGCGAAGGATGCCACGGATACGATCCATTCCGATGCGATGCAATGGAGGATGCGCGTTGCCGGCGACAAAGTTCAAAACTTAATAATGCCACATTAGTTTTGGGCTACATGCGACGACAACACAGTGGCAAGCATATTAATGCTGCACTTGCATACACTTGAAGAAAAGCTAAACACTAAGAACATCATTTTTCTATATTCCTAATTCAAATCCTACCAAAATCCGTCAACTAACTGGAGTCAGCTATTCATCCGATTTATCATTTTATATAAATACATTTTTCTTTCATTTTTGTTAGTGCATTTTATTTCGGTGGCAACAGTATTTACAGCGTGCCATGTGCAACGTGCAACGAGCAACGTGCAACGTGCGGCGTGCAACAAACTAACTGCTTAAGCAGCACGTCGCAACTCGCATAGCAGCATGAAGGTGGCCTGTATGCAAAAGTTATCCTTAAAGGACACAACGACTCAACAAAATTGCAAAAATTAAATTAGTAAATTTTGTTAGAAAACTTGTTGGCAACTTGCGGCAGCCTCAATGGGGCAGGCAGCAGTTCTGACCAGGTCAATGTATTTCTGCTTATTTGCAGTTGGCTGTTAGCTGGTAGTTGCCACATTTTGCGGCATTCATGCGCTTCATTTATCACATGGCTGTCAACCCAAAACCATTTCCCCAAAATTTCTTCTTTTTAGGTTTTGGGCCAGATTCGGTTAGGTGAGTTAAGAAACGTTAAGTTAAGATACGCTAAGTTAAGGCAGTTTAAGGTTGGTTGCCGAAATTAAGCCTCGTCGGTTAGCTAGGTTAGCTGGGTTAGCCAGAAAACGCAGAAACCGTTTTACACGCCGCCGCACAAAGCAAACGCAAACGCAAACGCAAACGAATACGCTTGCAACATATGTCAAGTAATCAGCAGGCAAGTTTGCAGCAGCCAGTTAAGTCAAGCAGAGATCTGCCTTGGCGAACTTTGTGACGCCAACCTTCGCGGCACATGCCAAGCATAAAATTGAATATGTATCTAAGAATATAGCCTCAACTCTAGCCCCGTGCCACAGTCGCTTCTCCTCACTTTTAGCGACTTTAACAGTGTTCTATATGGCAATCGTAAAAGGTAACTTGCTAGACGGGAGCCGACGAACTGTGCCTTGGGTAAACCCTGCAAAACAAATCCCAAGCTAGCAGAGCAACGTTGGCGTTGACTGAGACGCCAGCGTTAAAGTTGACGCCGTTTATGCCTGGCTGCGCTGCGTACAGTAGCGGAATAGTTGGGCCCAAGGGTTGACTAGCAACATTTGAAATATATATATTGAATAATTTTGGACAACAAATCGAAAATACAAAGTTCAAAGCAGATTATATTAAAGATATGCAGATGGGTTCATGTGGCAGCTTACCTTATGGTCTGTATGCTGTAAGGCCGACCCTGGGCTAGGTCGCCACTAAATATATCGTTGTCGCCGTCAAGCCGAACATGCTTTGGCTATATAGGGACGCCATGGGTATAGCTTTGGCTTTGGGTATAGCAATTGGTTATAGGAAGTAGATGGGCAGACCGACGGCGACGCCAACAATTTTGACTTGCCGTTACGCCCGAGTGCACTGCGTCTGTGACTGAAACTGAGACAGGGTACTGACGGCAGTAGGGGCATAGAGGGGAGGTGATTTTTGTTTACTTTCAAACAACAACTGCGAGAACAGAGGCCCATAAAGCACACGGCAACCGCAAAATTTTTGGACTATTTTTGAGGGTGGGATTTAGGTGCTAAGGGTAAGGGTGGGAGTTTAGAAGGGTAGGTCACTAGCTGTTTACATTTTGCACTTTTTTTTTCTTTCTATGTTTTACTGTTCTCTTTTTTGTTGTTGTTGTTGTTTTTTTTAATGTGCATGGGAATGTTTTGTTGCGTTTCAGCTGAGTTGTTAAACCAATTGATGATAGTTGTGTGATAATGCTTTAAAAACAGTTGAAAAATTAAACACAATATTATATAAAACTTGTATACAAAGGAATTTCCGTAGGGAGTGAGGGGGGGGGGGGGGGTAGGGTAGAATAATACACACAAAGCGATACTTGTCTATGTTAGTCGCTGAGTGGCATTTCAGTTTATTATGCGTTATAATCAACAACAACGTATAAAGAGGGCAGAGAGAATGGTCGGAGGTAGGAAAAAAAAAAGGAACGTTGAGCGCACAGGACATTGTGAACATCCTTTTAACTGGTGTACCCTCAATGCGCCACTTTGCTGGTAACTGCTGGCAACGACTGTTTATCCTGCAGGCTTCAGTTGTGCTTGCATTTTTTTTTTGCATCTCTTTTGTAGCAACCCTTTGGGAGGTTGAGGCTGAGGCTGAGGTTGCAGCTAAAAGTTGGAGCTGGTACTGGGCGGCTGGAGGCTGCTGTTAAGTGCTTTCCACCTGGTGAGCAGACAAGTCCGTTACAACCCAACCACAAACATACACCCACATTCTACACACACACACACACACACACACACACGCACACACACAACAGTATACGCAATTTTTTTACGCTCTTCTACTCCTTTGCTCATTTGTTGGCCTTTCTCATTTTGTTAAGTGCGTTGAAGTCGTTGGCCTCGTGTCGTCTCATGTCTCCATGTCTGAGAATTAGGCTGTCATCATAGCATGCGACTGCTGCTGATAAATTAAATCAACTTTAACTGCCTCACCACCTGCCACAGCCGCTATGTCTTCTTCCTGAGAAAATGAGCAACATTTTACACAGAGTTAAACGTGTTGAATACTCGTTATATGCAACCAAAGCTGTAGCTGAGGCAAGCGGCAACACAGCAGGAAAGTCGACGCACTCGAGACTATTCAAATGATGCAACCTTCCGCTGGCACACACAACTTCTGACAAGTGTCCACGTGTGGCGCGAAGCATTTGCAACTTTTTTTTGCGGTGCAAACAATTTAAATGGCAGCCATAGCTGTTTACAGTGGTTGCCACTGCAACAAAATTCAAAATTGAAATTAAAGGAAGAGAGCAGCAGATCATTTTCTACTGCAAAGCCTTTGGTAAGTCCTTAAAAGCTTTTACTCTCTTGCTTTGCCGTTTTTAATTCCTTTCTAGGCATCTTAATTTTTACTTAAAAAGTGTTCGGCTGTGCCCACTGTGCGACTTTTGCTGGCCTGTCGCTTAGGTGAGCGCACAAGTGGTCGCTGGGGCTATGCAGAGAGTTGTAGACGATGTCGCTTCCAACTCCGAATACAACACACACACACACATATACATATACATACATAGAAAATGCATACAGAAACACTTCTTTGGCGTTACACTTTGTGGGGCTTCTGTCACGTTGGCCCACTGTGGGCAAACGCCAAAGCCAACGCTAACGTCGACGCGCTTCAATACTTTAATATAAAAATATGCAAATTATTTTTTGTTGCAATGCAAATGCCACAGTCAACGCTCAACAAGCAGCAGCGGCAGCCAACTGTGGGTGGCATTACAACAAGGACATGGATATAAACAAGGATAAGCATAAAAGTGGGTGAAATGGGGAAGACGGCGATGTCACTTTAATTAAAATTAAATATTTTTATGCCCAACGACATCATAATATATATTTCTATATATATATATATGTATATATGAACCGATTTATGGCTAGGGGAGTTATGCCTGCAATAGGGGCATGTTTAATGGAATTTCTGTTACCCAAGGCTGAGTTATCAGTGAATTGATTAAAAGTAAAAAAAAATAAGCATTAACTGAGGGCAGCAGCTGTAGCAGTTGCAGCACAAAGAAAATGTTTATCTACATATCAAATTGCCTTTGACTTAAGTGAAAGATATGCTGCGGGCGCAATATTCTTAAAGGACTTTAAATTTCAGTAAGAAAGAACTTATACATAAGACATCATATGTATATATATATATATATATACTGAATGGAACAACAATGATCTGCTAATCAAAGTAAGAAAACTTTTACAGTACAATGAACATCCTTATGTTTATTTTCTTCGACTGTTTGTGTTATATGTTGACCAAGCAAAAGGACATCAATTGGGCTGCTATGAAGCGTTAATAATGTTTCATTTAAATGTTAATGGAAATAATGCACAAAAGCTAAACAACAATTAGATTGCAGTAACTGTAAGACTGAAGTTAGATATTGCTCAATGTGTTTATAATATTTCCTAGGGGACGCAACATGATGTCCTTTAAACTTTGTCGCCAGTTGTTGAAATATATATAATATATATATATATATATAGTATAAAATCCTTTTAGCTTAAGCTGCGTTTTGCACTTTACTTCAATCCTAGCCCTATCCCTTTCCACAGGGCACAGTTGCTGTTGCAACTCTTTTCACATTGTGCTCTGATTTGCTGTTTTAGTTGCTTGTTAAGCTGCATACTTCTTGGCGCTACTTACGAGTGTTGACTTTCTCTCTGTATACACTACAGTAAAGGGGCATAAACGTTTGCTAATGCAACATGTAACATAGGTGGGAGTGGGTCTGAGCTAAGCATAGGTCTTAGGCCTAGAATGAAGCTTGAATCATATATCTTAGCTCTGACATAACTGCCACATGAAAAAAAGGAAAAGGAAAGTGTATTTAAACTTCGATTTGTCTTTGAAATTTCTTGTAAATTTTTGTTGCTTTATGTCTTGGTCTGCGGTCCATAGAACGGTTCGCACCACAACCGCTGTCAGCTGTAGAAATAACTAGAAACTATTCATTAAGTTGGCAATGTTTGCAAATTTATCATAACTTGGCCAAGCCGGATTTCATTCACTGTCACAGTATCCTTAACAGTTTTGTGAATGAAGTGAATAAAGTGTATGAAATGTATAAACTTTTTTTTTGTTTTTTCTATTTTTTTTTTCATTTTCTCTTCGTCTTCTTTTTGTTTGTCAATGCACTCTTTAATAACAGCTTAAAGTCCTTATGATGGCCGCACTGCAATGTCAACAGTTTCCCAAGCATTTGTCCATTATTGCACACACACACACACACACACACACACGCACGCACACACGTACGCACACACATGAAATACGCACATACAACAAACACATAAGAAGTCAGAACTGTATGAAATCGATTTAATTTCGTCACTGAACCGAAAGTAAACAATGAGAAAAGAAGAAGAACAAGATGGAAAGCAACATTCAAACAACAACAACATTCATTCACACAAAAGTTGTTGACAGCTCACGTTCGCGTTGTCCAATAGATGATGCTCATGATAATGATGATGATGATGATGATGATGTTGACAATAACAATCATTATGTTGCCTATGTTTGAAGAAGATGTTCATGATGTACAGCTACTATGGAAAATTAATACAAATTTTAAGCTTTAAATGCATAAATTACAAATGATAAAAACTGAGGAAAAACATGTATATTTGGTATTATTACAGTTAGAATTAAGAGCTGCTAACTTAACAGTTATGCACTATGTAAATGAACAGCTTTTACTAACTGTAATTACGAATCACAATCTTCAATATAAAATAAGTTTCAGTTCATAATTTTTGGTGACACAAAATGTTTGTTAGTGCCCACTGTGCTGTGTGTTGTTGTTGTTATTGCTGTTGATGTTGTTGTTGTTGCTGTTCTTGCTGTTGTGCGTATTGTTGCAGGCGAGTGTGCGTAATATTTTGGCGTATGCGTTCGCGTTGTCCAACCGACCGAAATAGGAAACCAAATTAATCACAAATATTACTTTTTGTACCTCACATTCTTCTTTTGTGTGCGTGTGCGGTGTGTGTTTGTGTGTGCTTGTGTGTGTTTATGTTATGTGTTTGTGTATTGTGTGGTTTGTCAGTAAGTCTACTTATTGTGTGTAGTCAATATGGCTGGCAGGACATACTAGCCAAAGGCAAACCATCTTCTCTTTTTTGACACTCACTCGATTATGTTTTCAGTTCATGTTTTTGGAATTATTTCATTTCATTTTTTTTCTCTCTATTTATTTATTTTTATATTTTTTTTTTTTTGTATATTTTTTTGTAGCATCTGCCTGTCCTTCACTTCCATATTTTTTGCACATTTTCTTATTTTTCTTTGTCTTGCTTTGCTTGGCACTTCATCATTGTTTATTTCTTGTATCCCACACTCGTTGTACTCTCAGATATTAAATTGACACATGCTGACAACGTACAGATAACGCAGGCATTGCACAACTAGTAGGAAGTTGGTCAGAGTATCATCATTATTATGTACATCATTATTATGCTTATACTTTATTATTTTAAGGTTGTAAACGTGCTGCAAATAAATCACTCAAAGCCAAGGCACAAACTTATTTTATGTATACTTTAATAAAGGATATTTCTGCCTTATTCTGCAGCTAAAATCTTAATTCAGTTGCAGTTGTTGCACTCAAAAGGAGAGACTGAGAGAAGGAGAGCAATAGAGAGAGAAATGAAAAAATATTTTAATTTTTCGCAAAATTAACTTTACTGAAATTATTGTGTTAGCTATGCAAATGGCAGCAGCAAAAACTGACAGCATAAACCAACTCTCAGTGGAGACATACACTGAGAGAAAAAGCCCTTGAAGAAGAGCAGAAATTGTATAAAAAATAGGAAACAATTGTTGCTAGGTTTTAGATAAAGCCAGATTATTATATACAAACCATAATAATCTATATATATATATATATATATATATATGTTGCAATAAGGAGACGCTTTTTTCTAGCAGTTTATCTACACACACACATTATAGACTCACACACACATTCAGCCAAATCACTTAAGTGGGCTTAGAGTTGATGTAGCTGCTGCTGCAGCCAAGAGCAAACCATAAAACAATAATTGCAACATCAACAACAAGCGGCTGTTGCTGGGGTTTGAGGATTTTTGAGCGTCTGTTGAAGGGTTAACGTTACTTCTATTCTATATATATATATATATGTATATATATATATAATGCTGCTTCTTGCCACTTCTCCAGCTGCCAAACTCCATTTTGGTTGTAAGTTTTCTTTTACTCTTCTCCCTGATTAATACAAATGAGCGGCGATTTGTCATGTCACTGCGTTTAAATTTATCATTCTGAGGCGACAGGCGCGAGCACCACAGCAATTGTTGTTGGTGTTGCTGTTGTTGTTGTTTCCTGCATGAAGTTCTCCTTTTACTCTCTCTCTCTCTCTCTCTCTCTCATTCTCTCTCACTCGCTGTGACTTCCTTTTGCTTTCGTAACGCAGTTATGCTTTCTATTTTTTTATTTCATTGCTTTCATTGTGTTTTTCTTTCGCTTGTTTGTTTTTCCTGCTTCCGGCAGTGTACCGAACCGGTTATGCCTCCCACCCAACCAGACCAAAAAGACACACAACGGCGCCAAGATCACAACATACAACCAATGCACATTTTGGCTTAGACTCTGATTCACTGGACTGCTGCTGCTGCTGTTGTTTCGGTTGGTGAAGGGGGGGCTAAATATTATTTGGCATATGGCAAGGCGCAACAACATTTTTGTTAATGGCTTGTAACATTTTTTCTTTTTTTCTCTCTTTCATACACAAATCCTTTGGCGTTCAACTTCAAGCTGTAACTTTTTGCCGGAAGTCAAAAAAGAAAAAAAATTCTTTTGCCAAAGGACGTTGGTTTCCTTTTGCTGCTTTTGATTCGGTTCGGGGCATTGACATGACTTTGCAGTTGCTTTGACTGGCCGCGCCATGCCCCTGCCACGCCCCGTTTCAGCTGCCACACAGCCATAATTGTTTGTTGGCAATTGCCAATAGCATAATTCGATTAGCTTTTATCGCGGCGTGTCCAACTGCAATCATTGCGTCAAAAAAGTGGCCAATTAGAAGACTTACTTCCCATCGACCCCTCCTTTCCCTTTTCGTACTTTCTTTTTCTTTGCTTCTTTGCTGTTTTGTTGCAGCTTCTTCCTTTATGCCTCATAATTTCTTCAGTCAGCAGTCACCAGACCCCAATGACTACACAATCTCTGCTCTATTCTACAGATGTGCCACTTTTGATTTGCAAGTTTTACGTGCAGCTGTTGCTGCTGTTGCTGTTGTTACTATCACAAGTTTGTCTAATGAGCGACAGCGACCCACAGCAACAACACATAATACAAAGTCAATGAAACTTTTGCCTTACAATTCTCAAAATATCAAAAACACAGAACATTGCCCACATACAAACCATACACCACACACACACACACAGGCACACCTCTTTAGTATTCTAACATTACAGCAGAACACAATAAAACTGAATGTTGCTTGCAACAGACGAAGCAACAGCAACACAGTTAACCAAAAACTCTTTTCTACAGCACCTGCGATAACATGAGCACATGTGCATATACACCAACACCAATACACACACATACACACAGGTACATCATACTATCACACATACACACACAACTTGGCAGTTTCATTTTCATTTTAATCAAAACTTTTTTTGCAACGCCACCAAAAATTTGCATTCATTTTAATTTTACGCTAAATAAATTATTATCTAAGTACCTAACATATGTGTGTGTGTGTGTGTGAGTATATGTATATATAAATATATATGTAAATGTATATGTATGTGTACCTAAGTATGTGTGAGTTCTAGTGTAGCTGTTTTACACTGTAAATTAAATTTTGAAAGTTTTTGCAACAAGTTTTTAATCTTTTGCAGAGTTTTAAGAAGATTTCAAAGCTTTTTACAGCTTTTTGATGTTGCATTTAATAAGCGGATAATTAAATTAGATACCAAAAGATAGTTTAATTTCAAAGTTTAAAGTTCCAATAATAGTTTATCCGTAAGAAACCTGTGACAAAATGTATAAAAACAATTTTTCAATGCATATTTGTTGCAATTGTTCGTTTTGACAAAAAGGATTTTCCCTAAAATTAATTTGGATTTTTTTCCTATAAATAATTTATAATTCCATATGAATCAGAGTCTGTACTATATATAAATTATATAATAATTATCATATAATATATTTTACTGTAATAATAAAGTAAATCGTATGGTGAACTATAGCTCCAACTGCTTCATAAGGAATTGCTGCCAAGGAAGCGCTGAACAGTCGTTTCCTTTGTCTGTGTCTTTTTTGTTTTGTAAGTAAGTTAAGATATTCAAATGTTAGAGTATATGTGAGTTCATTGAGTCGGTGAACTTTTAAAAGTTTGTTCTTGATGAATTGCGCATTTGGTTGCATGTTGCAAGTGAACTCAAAAGTTGCACCTGAGTTGTTTAGAGGTAAGTTTGTTGTCTTAAGTTTCTCAGTAATTTGGATTGATAAATGTCGAAAAATGTGTGTTGCAGCTGTAAGTTGCACATACTTGAATACATGATGCACAAGCGACAAACAAAACTGACACATTTAAGATTTGCAACACAGACAAATTGTAATTAATAAATATAGTTGGGGGCGTGTAGCAACTGAAGCAACTGAGGCAACAACTCATTTTGGAGCTGGCTGAGATTAGTAGCTGAGTAGTAAAGTGGCAGCTGGTCTTGCTATTGTACAAATAACTGTGCGTTGACTTCTTGGTGCAACTGTAACATTATTAGTGTAAGGCTGTCATTTAAGCTGGCGCCAATGTTGCCTCTGCTGCTTCTGGTGGCAGGCACATTTGTGGTATACAAGCGGAACTTGCGTTTTTGATAACATTTTAATGAAAACTGTCAGTTGCAATCTATGTATATATATGTGTGTGTGTGTGTGTGTATATATATATATTTGTGTTGGTAAGATGCCACTCCCAATACTTCACTGCTTTAACCCAGTGGATGTTGCTGCTGCTGTTGCTGCTGCTGTTGCTCTGTCAAGTGTGAATTCAACACTTGTGACTTGACATTTTTAGGCGAAATGCAGCAACAGCACCAACAGTACTAACAGCAGCAACACCAACAACAACATCAGTAACAGCCAAGGCGCAATCTTCATAAGTTGCGCATACGCCCCATGCAGCGGCCTTGCCACAACCGCAATGCCTTTCACGCCACTTTTGGTAGCATCTGCTGTTGGCTTGACTGTACATTAGGCAAGAGTTCGTCTTGGAGTGACTCAAAATGAATGCACAAAACAATCCTGCGGTGCTTTGTTTGCCTAGCCACCATTTGCTCATTTTGGTGGCTAAATTAAAATTGCATCCGTCAAGTACGCCGAGGTCGTTAAGAGCGCGTTGCCTAAGGAATTGTGGGAATGAGCGGGAGCAAGGGATGAAAAACAAGCAACGAAATTAAGAAATTTTGCATATAAAGTACTCACAGCTAAGCTGTAAGTATATCATATAGTTTTTATATAAGTTCTTTTTACTAGCAAATTTGCGCAACTTCCGGCATATATCGAATAGAAGACTTGAGGTGCGTGCAACGGACAGGTCTTAAATTTTGGAAGTCTTGACGTCCGAGCCATGATTAACATTTTAATTGTGGTAACGGAAATGAGCTTTTGGCCATGTCAAACGTGACAGCCTAAGCGCTGCAAAGACCTTTACAGTGTACGTTGATGCCACGGCAGGCAATTAAGTTTGCCACACGCGCCAAAATGTATGCAGCGAAACGCATTTAAAAATGGCTCACGGGCGCCATTTTGTGAGTTGGTTCACCGACTGCCAACTCAATTTGAGTGCAAACGACCTAAGCATCAACACAGAGTCTAAAACACACACAGTTCCAGCTATTACCCACCTATGCATATGAGTGGGTGTCTAAATGTATGTTTCTATGGGCTTGTGTTTGTATACGAATCGGATTGGCCAGCCAGTTGGATTTGTTTGTGCATCAAATTGCAATTGCCGTTACATTTCTATGCATCTATGTACGTACACCTTCTGTGGATATATATGTATGCTTGTATGTATGTGTGTATGCCTAACGGAAATAAAACCAAAACGGATATGCTTACTAAGTGCCTGTACACACAGCGGCCACATCCGCCAGCACAAGTTCTACTCGAGACTTCAACTCCAACACACAGAGACCAACGCCCAGATCCTATTTTAGCTCTGCCCTTTGACCCCTTCTGTCAGTTTATTTGCATTCACGTTGATAGGTGCATTCATTTTCGTTATTTTTTTACGCTCACCGCAAAGTTGTTTATATGTTATCATACCGTTTGTAACACTGTAAGTAACACTGTTAACTGAAGTAAATATTCGAGAAATTCTATAAAAAACTTTGAATGAGGAGATAATAATACAACAAATTAACTAATATAATATACTTCAATGATATATATATACTAGGTACTCTACTATACTCTATAACAATCGAATATACTTGCAGAAGCAAGCAACTATACATCAAATGATGCTTCAAGCATGCTTCTACTTTAACTTTAAATGATTTGAATATGCTTTATCTAGCTTTAAATATTCTTAACTTTTAAGTAGACTAATTTAAAACAAGTTAGAAAGGGTATTTAGCTGCAGAATAGTCGTTAATTTGTTAGCGTGTTCCTTAATTCTTGTTACCTTGGGACTTGTGCAAAGTTTGGCAGCAAAATTGTTGCCTACTTTGCGGCATAAATTGTATCGTCGATAGGAGTAATAGACAGCAGCAATTTAGTTACGATTCTTGTAGAGATTTATGAAAATACGATACACTGAATAAATAACACACAGAGAGAATAAACTGTAGCTTACCTAGACGAGTGATTGTAGCTTGAAGAAGAAGAAGAAGAATAGAGTTGAATGTACTTGAATGAAATGAAGCTCGAAGTTTTCTGTGTCACTGTAGAAACATCTGGCAAAGTCGTTGTTTTTGTTTCGCTCAATAAAGTCAATTTCAGACACAGATTGAATGTCATTGAGGAGAATATTATAAGCTTGGCAGTAGGAGACTTGAGAACGAAGCATTGGCAAAAGAGGAAAGCAGCAAAATTTTGGCACTTTCGTGTGCTGATAAATAGTGGACAGGAAACCGCAGAAACCATTGGACGTTGCCAGCGTTGGCAAAACTTGTGGCACAAAAGTTTGAACAAAGCTAAAACTTTCTGGTTGTCTTTGTTCATCGTGTTGCAGCTAGCATCCGATTTAGGTGCTTTAAATATTTCCATAGATAAATCACACCTCGCCGACCACAGCAGTTGCTAACTAAGTGGAAGATAAGTCTGTTTCCCCATGGCAAATAGCATGGGCAGCTGCTAATTATAGCAGAGGCTTTTGCTATGCCCCTTTTGGACACTTTATGCCATTGTCTTGTTAACACTTTGGGCAGGCCAACTGAAGGCTGTTGGCCCGTTAAATCGCCTTAGAGTCGGCCACTTGTTCATCTTGACTTTGCCTGTGGATTCAGCACAGATTTCGAGCTGTTCAGCTCTTAGTCAAATTAATCCTTTAAATGAGTTTTTAGAGACAGACAGCTGGTCGCTGGAATCTGGTTCATTTCACGCCTCTTAGTTTACTTATCTACAACGCTCTGTGGATGGAAAATTTCAGACAAATTTTGTATGTGAACTGTACTGGCCACAGGCTGTTTACCATTTTCCACTTTAAATTGTAGCAAATATATATACGTATATATATTTGGAGTCAAAGAGCAGCAGTCAACGAAATGTGAAAACAATGCAGAAACACAATGATATAAATGCAATAAATTGAATATCATTTGTTTATGCGCTTCGATGCGTTTACCAACTGACAGAGTCGCACAAAAACAATACACCAACATACACAACAATACACATACACACACGCACAGCACACATAAAATGTAATAAAATACGAGCATTGCAGGTGTCATCCAAAGCGACGGGTAACTGTCAGGGCGATGACGTTGGCAAAGGCCACACTTTTGTGGCTAAAATATACAACAGAAAAACTGAATGCGCATACATACACATACACACACACACACACATGTATATATGCATGCATATACAAATACATATAAACAAAAGGTACACACTCATATTTATGCAATTTAAAGTAAAACACAAAACTGTCCCGTTCCTGGCCAACGTGACGTATGCGCAATATGCAAGCATACTAGGCGAGCAGCTGAAAAAAGCTATAGGGTAAAAGATTGCTGACATGTTGAATGGAGTGGTCTCAGGTGGGTGCTGCGTGTTGGAATCTATATCTCTTTCTCTCTCACACTGCTCTGTCTTTCTTTTAGGTTTACGCTTTTTCAATTCTAACCCAAAAAAAATGTCGAACGCGCTTAGCCTTAGTCCGGTGCCGATAGCGATGCTTTGACACGAAACAAATTTAACTTTTTCATCTTCAGAGCACAAAACAACAAAACAAACACACACACACACGCATACACGCACGTATACACAAGCATACGCGGACACTGATATACATATAGACTTACTCTCTGACTTACAGCAAAGCAGGTCACGTGTTTCAAATAGAGTTGGTTGGATTCAAACATAAATAAAAAAAGAAATACCAAAAGCAAAAAACACACAGAAAAAAGACATGAAACATGATTAGAAAAACGATTTTCATGCTTTAAAAAATAACTTACATATTTTTTAAAAATCTTAGTTTAAAATGCCAGAAGACCGCAGAACATAAAATCAAATCTATGCACTAATATTAACAGCATTTTGTATAATCAACATTAGTTTTTCAGGCTTGAAAACTTTTATCTATAATGAAATTTTAAGTATATATTTAACAAAATATTTGCAACTTTTCTTTTATTTCTTTTCTTTTATTTCATTTCTTTTGTATTTATATTTCAATATCATGAAATGGCTTTCGCTCTGTGTTTTTTGAAATTGTCGAATGTAGGTGATATGAAAATATGCACGGATCGTCACCAGCAGTGGAACTGTAGTTTAAGTATGGAAAGGCAATCGGTATGGCGCCCTTTGCATGCTTCATGCACTGCTGCATACTTTTAGGCGGCAAAGCGATTTTGCGTTTTTTGGCATAGAAGCAAAAACGTCGCAGCACAAAGTGAAAAGCAAAAAAAGCGAAAAAAAAACAAAAATAGAAAAAAAAACCATATATATATATATATATATATATAGAGAGAGAGAGAGAGAAAAGTGAGCAGCACTGCAAAATGCATAAAATATGCGCATATTTAATTTCGACTAGGCGTGCAGCCAGCAGGTGCAAGTGCTGTTATTCTATGCATTGGTATTGGTATTAGTACTGGTATTGGTGTTGGTGTTAGTGTTAGTGTTAGTGTTGCTGTTAGTTTAGCTGGCGTTGCATCAGTTTCATAAATATGCATGCAGCAAGGATTGTGCCTTAATTAAAATGCAGCGCTGCAGCAGCCGCAAAGGCAAAGTTGAAAAGATAAAACTGATAAAACACCAAAGCGAAAGCAAGAGCAAAAGCAAAGTAAAGTGTGTATAAAAAAATGTGTGTGTGTGTGTATCTTGCTTTGAGATTGATTGAATTTATATTTTCTTAAGCTAAACACAACGATAATAATAATAATAACAATAACAAATAACAATAAGAATCAGAATAAGAATAAGAATAAGAATAAGAATAACAATAACATTATGAACAATTTCAATTACGCAAAGTATTCGCTGTCAAATGGTGTCCAGAAATGGCTTTGAGGCCACATCCAAACTCCACTCACAGTGTTCATTACAAACTTTGAGCAATGGCACAACTTTGGCTAATTAATTCATGCAAATGTACCCCCAAAAATTGGCTGTGATGGAGCTAATTATGCGGCATACTCCAATGGACAAATCCTCCTTTCCACTTATAAGTCTAAGTACACCCTACTATACCCTATTTTCAATCCCCTTTAGCTTTTACAGTAGCATTGACATTTTGTCAATGTTGTCAACATGAAATCCCAAACAGAAGTGTCATAAACTTTGACAACAGTCAAAACTCTGTGACAGTTCGCAATGCCATTGACTGTTCTCCAACTAACTGCTATTCATTCTCTCTCTCTCTCTCTCGCTCTTTGTATATACTGTAGTGTTGTTTAAGGAACATCATTTGCTCTGTCGTTTTGTAAAATTAATTAAACAAAAATGTAAGAAGAGTACAAATAATTTTCCGGCGCGTGCTTCAAAAACTCGTCCAAAAGTCCAACTTAAATGAATTTCGTTCACTGGGGTTAAATTTCCTTCCACTGAAACTAACATTCAAAAAAAAAAGAAGAAGAAAATACAAAAAGAGTGAGAAAATGGGCAAAGAGAAGAGAACTTGTCATGAGTTCTCTTTAATTTTTAAAGGAGCCAACAAACTAAATGTACAAAACTTGAAGTTGTCACCTCCGGACAGAAGACTTATGCAAAGATTAGTAGAAAATTGCAATGAATATTTCATTTTCCAACAGGAAAATGTGTTAAAATGTAACTCTTAAGAAGTTCACAGTTCATTTTTGAGTTGTGAGCTGTGAACTGTTGTATATTGTATGTTGTAAGTTGTAAATTGTAAGTTGTGTGTTGTACCACACCCATAATAGCAATGTAATTTGCAACAAAAAAAAAAACACTGCACAACGAGAAGCTGCTGCTAGCCCCAAAAAAATAACCGCGAATGCAATAATGGCAGCCCGTCGACAACAAGGATACCAAAATGCAGTGCAAGGAAATCAACTCGGGCAAAACAATGGAAATTGCACTTAAGAAAATGAATTGCATGCAAATGAGCATGTTGTGTGTATATATGTGTGTAGGTGTGTGTGTGTGTGCGAGGGAACATGACCCAGCAAGTGGCGGTTGTGGCAGTTTGTGGCATCACAAAACAAAACCACAAGTCAACCAGGGAACAAGCAGCTAAGCAGCAGAAGCAATGGTGCACGTTGCAAGGTGGCACCCAGCCACAATCAGGCGTTAAAATGCCGAAACGAGCTGTAAGTTGTTATTGTTGTTGCTCCTGTTGATGTTGCTGTTGCTTCTGTTGCTGTTGCTTCTGTTGCTGCTGATGGCAACGCGTAATAAATTTACCATGGAAAAATTTTCTACATTTGATTTTCAGCAACTTTAACGACATTTTAATGCGCACTGAAAACAAACAGTAAGAACAACACATATAACCACCCACACTCACACACCCACACACACATACACAGCAGTTACACTTATAGCACAGTAGCAGCCAAAAGTCAGCAGTCAAGTACAGCCAACGTTAACTTTTCGCATGTTTTGGTGGCAAATAAAAATGCGCACTTTTAATCAAATTAATAGTTTCGCATAGGGAGTTGTATGAGATGCCACAACTACAGTGAGGTCAAGCAGTCAACAGCCAGCTACTGCCAACTACAAAAGCTGACAATATGTGCTTGCAACTATGCAACTTTACAATACGCTTTAATAAGTCTAAGCTGCAGTCTACAGAGGAGTGCGGGAAAAGGATTTTTAAGAGCAATATTTGAAAACAAAAATATAAATTAATTAATTAATATATATATAATAATATAATCAGTGTTGTATAATTTGAAAAAAAAATTGAAAATTTTATGTATAAGATTTTACAATTTGTTTTTCTATATCAAAAGTTGTTTTTGAGTTGATTGTTTCATAGAAGAGTTTGCCTAAATAAATAAATAAAATAGTAAATGTATCTCAAAACTTTCGAAAATTGGATCATATTAAAGATAAATAGTATATATACACATATAAAATAGCTATTGTACCAATATTTGTATATCTATATATAGCATTTACACTGAATGATCAGAGAAATGTTTGGCTCGGCAGTTGTATTGAGAGATTTGGTCAGCTTTATTACACTATTTTAATCAATATTATGGCTGCAGTATATATATATATATATATATATATATACAAACTGTATATAGTGGTAACTCTATACAACTATATATGTATAAATGTATGTATGTTCGTGTGTGTGTGTGACTGTGATGGCTGGTGAAAGCACTAAAATCGCTTTGGCAATAAAATGCGAAATCAAAATCTGAAATTGAAAAACCCAAACAAAATTGTAAAAGTGGACTTTTTAGCGAAAGTATTTGAAAATTCGTTGTTGCATGCCCCCCTCCCCCTCCCCACAAACTCTACATTACTTGTGCCGTATGTTGAAAGAATGATTGAGCCATAGGGTGGAATGCCTGATGCCTGATGAGTATGTGTGGCATGTGGCAATGTGTATAAGGGTGTACAAGCATTGAGTCACGGCAGTGCATTAAGTGCTAACTGCCGACGCTTAACTATGGTAAAAACTTTTTGAAATTCCAAACTGTTAACACTTGTGATTCGTATGCTGAACTGTGTGTTGCTGTTGGGGCAAGTGCAATGTGCCTGTTAGCTTGGTCAAAAGAGTGCATGGCGTATGGGTACAGTCAAGCCTCTAATCAATCAATCCACAACTCTTACTGCAAATAAGTATTAAGTTTCAACCACATTTTACAAATGCTCTAATTACTTTAAAAGCCGCCAGCTAACTGCCGATTGCCAAATGTGAGCCACAAAAAAAAGAGAACAAATAAAAAAATAAGAGGAAAATGATTTTCACTATTTTCACGCAATTTTTCACCAATTTTGCCAGCAGTGCAATTTTTATTGCTGCAAACAAGCGGTCAGCCAATGACTATAAATAAATAATTCAATACGAAATTTTATTTTAATTTTCATGTTTGTTTTTTCCCTTTATGTTGTTGTTGTTGTTGTTGTTGTTGTTTTTTAAAAGTTGATTTGATGCTGCTGCTGCTTCTGTTGCTGCTGCTGCGGCCTAACCAATAAATCAGTCATTAAAGTGCCCAAAACCTAATGCGACAAATGTGCGCAACAGCCACATAAATTAAAATTAACAATTCATTATATATAAATATATATAAGTGTATGTATATATGTGTCTATGTGTGTGTGTGTGTGTGCGTCTGTTTGTTAGCATGTGAATTAGTAAAATGAAACCTCAACTCACTGGCCACAAGCTACCGCAACAGTTGAGCTGCAATTTAATGAGATCAGCCCACATGCCCATAGACCACAGTTAGACACTCAGAGAAAATGCATCAATAATGCTCAATATGAGTTTAATAATAGCGTTTTACCATCTAATTTCATTTTTGTGTGTGTTTATATTTATTTACGCATTGTTTTCTCTCAGTGTAACTATTGCCCTGCAGCTGTATTTACACAGAAAAAAAACTATAACAGCAGCAGCCAAGTTGCGTTATTCTTAACTTGGGCAATTTTATGGTAAATTAAATAACAACAAAATGAACTCTCTTATATCTTTCAATATTGTAAATTATTTATGATAAACGCTTCAAAGGGCACATTTCAATTGACACACACACACACAGAGAGAGAGAGAGAGACACCCAATGGAAAGCAAGAACAACACCCTCTGGGCAAAGGAGTTAACATTAAAGATGTTGGTTCTTAACCAAAAGGGTTACACGCCCCTTTGCGCACCTGCCAAGGCGGCAACTAAACAAATTTTCAGCCACAGAAGGCGACATAAATTTTTCTTATGAATAAATTATTGAATGAGACCCAGCCGTAGGGCATACAGCTTTCTTTTTCTCTGACCATCCTTTAGTTTTCTAACACTACCCCAAACAACAGCAACAACAACAACAATAACAACATCTAAAGTAAAATTATATAAAGCATCTACTTGGGATACTTTGCGGGTTCAACCAATTGACTTGGTCCACTGACTATGTCCGTCTTTAAATGTGTTGTTTGTTACAACCCACGATGAGATTGCATGTAGTCCTTGACGACGCACAGGACAAGGGCAACAACGGCGACAACAACGACATTTAACACTTTGCTTCGTTCAACCATAAAATGTCTTCTTTTTTTCCCAATGTTTTTGTTGTGTTGTCAACATTTTTGCGGTGTTTTCATTTCTTTCTCTCCTTTCATTTTTTATATAATTTATCACCACTTATTTCACGCAAAAAAAAAAGTATGACTAAAGTATCCCGAAAGGATAACGTAGCAAATGCTACTACATTTGGAAAATAGTTATGCCAGTTTTTTATATCTTTGAATACATTTGAAATGTTTTTTCTTTCTTTTTACTGTGTAAGATAAGTTCTGAGATCACTTTTTTATAGACAACACTTCACAAGTGCTCCTTGAATACTGTTTTTTATGTAGTTCCAAGCTAATGTAAGAGAAACACAAATAACTTATAATCCTTTGAACAGAAACATGCTCAGGTTTATAGTTCTTTCTGTATCTAACTGATATGTGTTCTTTTATAATCCCTTCAGATTTAGACAGTATATATGACAAAATATTTTGTCTTATTTCATAGAAGCGAACTATAGTTTAAGCTGTAAGTTTAGTATACAGAAGGACAGCAATTGATGCTTAAGTAACTATTCAGTGCAAATAAATAAATAAATAATTTATATATTTTCGTTTATTTATATTTATTCAGCATTTATAGCGTCAATAGTATGAAAATAATTCCACTTGCCGCATTGAAATTAGCCTGTTCCACTTAAGCGCCTCATAGCGACAGTTTTTGATCATCATGCTCTATGCATATCAGTAAACTGTAGCTGCTAGCGCCATCTATTGAACGCATTTGCCATCAAAGAATTCACGCGCTGCCATTCGTCGAATTACAAGAGCTCTTGGTTCCCATGGCAACGCAAGCATTCTTTGTTGCTGCGAATGAAGTGTGCTCTTTGTCTTGATCGTGTCGTTCATAGGTATTTGAATTCATGCGTATCTACTCTAATCGTGAGCGATGGATAAATTAAAGCATGTGATTGGTTTGCCAATAAAAAAATACTTTTGCGACTGCTAATGATAAATTGCCATAAATATAAATGTGACAGATCAATAAACAATTGTATAATTAAAATTCTTTAATTAATAACCTTAAGGGTATTTCATAAATAATTCTAAATTTATTGAAATCTATACCAATCAAAATTACAATTGACTCGAGGCACCTAAGCGAATTAAACTGTATTAATATGTATTCTAACAACAATCTATGCAATGTTTAATAGAAAATAATTTTAAAGAAACTATGAAATTGCTTTTAAATGTTAACTCTTTTATTTTCTATATTTGCCTTTAAGTTTTAGACTGCATTTAAATTAAATTTATATATAAAACAATCGTCCAAATTTAAAGGGTTTTAAATTAAATTGTAAAATAATGTTATTTTCTCTTGACAGTATATGGAATTTATATTAATGTGACAAAATGCATAAAATTCATATTTGCTGTTGTCAAATAGAAAACATGTAAATGAAAACCTGCACACACAAACACACACATGATATATACATAGAATAATTATAATATATATAAATTTTGAAACCCACAATTTATACTAATTCACGCCCTAATATGCATTCAAAGTGCATATAGATCATTTATTATTAAAATACGAGTTTGCCATAATAATTTATATGATTTTTATATAAAACACAATCAAAAATCAAACTATATTTATGTCAGATTTCAATGTTCTATGAACATATATATATATATATATATATATATATATATATATTTATATGTATATTTATTTATGTCAACTTTTTTCCATACAATTTGAAATTAATTAAGAATTCATTTTGGCATTTAATGCAATTTTCGAAATTGCATTTGATTTGTTTGCTGAAAACCAGCAAAAGCACAAAAAGAGATAAATGCAAAAAAAAAATAGAAAAAGCAAATAAAATAATGTAGCAGAAAAATATCAACAAATGCAAATATCAAAAACTGATTTCAATACCAAAAAATGATTGCAGTTCAGTTGAGCATTGCGCACTTTTAATGCTAATTTAAGGGAATTTAATTGAAATCGAATTGTGGCTGAGCGCGTGGCTAGCGTTGGGGTATGGGAGTAATGGTATGGTATGGTATTGAGCTGTATTTGTATTGGTTATGGGCAAAAGAATTCAATTATATTAAAAAATTCTTTGAATGCTCAAAGTTGGCGCACAGTGCACAGTTATTAAATTGTTATAAATAAATATGAAATAAGTTCACGAAACATGCAAAAGGGGCAGGAAAACGAGAAAAGTTGCAACAAAAAAAAAAAATAAAGGAAAAACATATTGTAACTTTTTCTTATCCTTTTTTTTTTGTTTCTTTTCTTTTCTTTTTGTTTTATTTTTTGTTTTTGTATTTGTTGTGCTGCTTACTTTGGCGTCTACGATTGGGCAAAATCAAACTGCCCCAAAGCCAAACATCAATCAATCAAGTATCTGCCACATTCCACACTTACATACAACTCAAGCAACGTACAACTTTCCAGCTGTGGCTGAAGCTTGTCCCAAAATTTGAGTATTTATAACATATGCAAGTTGTACAACGTGGCGTATGATGAATACTTAAGGGCAAGCATTTCATTATTATTATGCAGGCCTCACCCCATACCACTATAAACATAGACTAAGCACACACATTCACACACACATATGTTTGGCATTTGGTTCAAAGCTTTGTGTGAATTGTACTTTAGTTAGATAAATCCATAAGAAAAACTTTTCGGTTGGCTGTAAAACTTTTGCCTTCTGCCGAAGAAGTTTGCATATTCGCTTTTGCACTTGGCCTTTTTTTTTTGGCTTATTTGTGTGCGGCTTTCTATTCATGAATAATTAACGGCATTGTTATTGTTGTTCTTCCTGCTGTTATTGTTGTTGCTGTTGCTGTTGCTGTTGCTGTTGTTGTTGTTGTTATTGTTCTTCATCGTCTGCTTCGATACGGTTGGCGGTTTGTCAAAAAAGGTGGCCCAAAAAATTCGAACCCGAAAAGTAGTTAAGAACTGCTGCAACTGCCAACTTGAAAGCCAGATCTTACAGTTAAAACTCTGTGGTTGCAGCGGCCGCTGACTGCTCCCTCTACCGTTTCTCTTTCTTCATCTTCATTTGCTAGTGGAAGTTTTTTAACATCGCCCAAGGGTAGGCAATAGCTGCGCTTGAACTTGTCAGCCAAGTAGCAAACTCGCTCGGTTAAGGAAGCAGTAGCATGGCTTATAAAATTTAATTGGATTTTGATGCCAGAGTTGTAGTAGTTGTAGTAGTTATAGTAGTAGTAGTAGAAGCAGTGAAGCAGAGTAGAGCGCATAAATTGATTTGCTAGCTACACCAGACACACACCCACACACACACCCATATACAAATATATATATTTATATATAAGGGAACTTTCACACAGATTCTCATTTCTTACATCCATTTCATAAACATTTCCTTTTAATATTTGCAGCACATTTTGGTATACTGCACGCGCCAGTTGGCTAACTGATGTTTTTATGGCTTTCCATGTTGACCAGCAACAAAATAGTTTAATTCCGCGAATGCCAATGACCGACACTATGTACGTATGCTGCAGCCACAGTGACTGCACATGCAACACTCCATTTAAATGCGCGCACGTGACTCTTGTTGCAGCAACAAGATTTGCTGTAAATGTTAACGTTAAGAAAACTTTTCTAACTCTCAGCAAGCAGCTCATATTTATTCATATTTATCTAAACTAATGAATTTCAATATATATTGTCAATTCTTCAAGTCTGCAAATGAATGATTAATGAGAGTTAAGGAGAAGATTTTCAGATTTTCTTTTATAACAATTTTTAAGGTGAATTTTACGCTGTTAACTTATTCATCGAAAGGCAACTGTTCTTGAACTGATTTATGATGTTTATAAGAAAATTAATGAATATTTTCATAGAAGTTTTTGTTAAACATTTGAATTTGCTGACAAACTCATTATAATTAAGAGATAATCAAAATAATGTTGTAAGATGTTAAATCGTTAATGAATTTCTTTAGAAATTCAACAATTTGATTTTGATTTTATGAATTTACTAGTTAATTGTCAGTTTAATTTACAAGTGCGAGAATTGGCAGTTGGTTTGATCCGCTTTTCTAATTAAATGAATTCAAACAATGACAAAGACAAACAGAAGCAGCAGCAACAGCAGCAGCAGGAGCAGCAGCAGTCGCAGTTAAACTTCTATATCCGTTTCCGTTTCAGTTACAATTACAGTTAGTGTTACAGTTACAGCTACAGTTACAGTTAGAGGGTACAATGACAATTTCGCGGCATTAAACAATTCAATTAGGCAAAAGGCAAATCAGCAGCACCACCAGCAACTTGAGCAACATAAGCAACACAAGCAACACGAGCAACAACAACAGCTCTAAAGAAATTCTGAGCAATTCGCGTTCAATTCAACTTTTAATTACTATAAAGAAGAAAGAGTAGGGAAGAATCGAGCTATACTCTTTGCAGTTTGTATGGGACGTAAGATGATTATAAATTGTATAGTTTTACCGCCTCCTTGAAGTCGGCTGCCAACCTTTTAAAAAGGGTCAGAGGGAGTCAAAGTGGGGGTCAGTTGAAAAGAGCACCGAGCAGGCGCCGACAAAATGAAGTCTTAAATCACAGCATGTTATTTCCGCTGCACGCGCTCACAGGGCCAACCGTAAAGGAAACGGACAATGGGGGTATAGTGTTTGGGGTTAGG
Organism: Zygothrica quintamaculata; assembly: GCA_037044455.1. Classification (NCBI taxonomy): domain Eukaryota; kingdom Metazoa; phylum Arthropoda; class Insecta; order Diptera; family Drosophilidae; genus Zygothrica; species Zygothrica quintamaculata. The sequence continues at coordinate 17,768 of JBAMBS010001713.1, read as the reverse complement.
AAGGAATAGATGGAAACGTAGGGGTCGGGGTAACAGGGTAAACTAAGGGTGCTAAAGCTGCTGGAGTTGGCAAAGCGGAGCATTTAACGTTACGTTTCCGGCTTCAACAACTGGCAAGAACAACGCGCTAAGGACGATTATGTCGCCCGCGTACAGATCCCAATCACCAATGGAGAATTGTTTTTTTGCTGTTGTTGCTGCTGCTGCTTCCACTCATACTGCGACGATTGCCTTGTTTTGCCTTTTGGTTTTATCAGCAGAGCCTTTTATGTCATCATAACCACAACGGTCGAGCCAAAGTGAGGCAATGCGAGGCAAGTCGAGTCAAGTCCATAACAAGGCAATGTCCAGTGACTGTCCGGCCATCCTGCGGATGGCTGAACGAGCAAGCGAATGTCCGTTTACATAAATTTCGCTGCGCAGCACGGAAAACTGTCGAGCGTGCAGAAAAATGAGATGACAAATGAAGTTTGTCGGCTAATGGCAGCGGAAATGCGAGCGGGATAGGGGACAGGGTATGAAACATGGCAAATGGGTAGGGATATATATATATATATAGCGGATAGGGGATAGGGGATTGAGGCTAGTGTATAGGGACAACAACAAGAATATGGATGAGAATACAGGGCGTTGCCACCGTTAGGTACCCGCTTACACTTTTTGCGGCGTGGCAATGAACGGAAGTTGAAACAAACAAGTAAATAAATGGCGCCAATTGGGCGGCTCTGCTGACCCAATCCCCTCAGTGCCGACCCTCCTCCCCACCCTGTCATCACTATCCCAACAAGTGGTAAGCATGCTAGCAACGCTCCACGAACTGAATCCTGGCAAGCAATCGTCCACTGGTGTTTGTTTTATTTTTTAAAATTGGTAAGGACGTTGAAATTTATTCGGTAATCTGAACTGAGTCAGCCAAAGCGATTATTACGAGTAAACACAATCCATTTTCGCGTATGATTGGTAGCTTCATTTCTTTGGGTCTCTGGGTCTGCGACTGGGTCTGCATGGACCCAGATAATTAACAGCGAACTGAAGAGTGGATCTGCCTGCTTAGCAGCATCATCAGATTTCGCAGCAGCAAATTCCACTGCAACCAACAACTCTTTCTCCCCCATCCCCGCAAACGTAATTCAATATTAACAAGTAAGTAGGAAAATACTTAAAAAAAAATATTTATGACTGGAAAATATCCTGTACTTAATCCTTATTATAGATAACCCTATATCAATAGACAATTTAAATTAAAATTTAACTTTATTTTGCTTTCTAATATCAAAAATCAGTTGACAAGAACAGAAGTTACATATATATAATAAGAAATCTTATATAAAAATAGATTATATAAATATTTATTATATATTATATAGTATATACTTAGACATAAGCTGCATATAGTCCAATCAAGCTATGAAACTAGGGTATAAAAACTAATATCTTCAACTCGCACAACACTTCCGCTTATAACGCCCCAAATGGACACTAGATAGCTGCATATTCTATGATAAAACAAACACATACAAACAAACACCTACACACATGGGGGAAAATACACACATACCATAAGACAAACATAAACAAGCAGAAAATCTAATCGCCAACAACGATCAAAGTGTCCAGTTTTGATATTAAGCTCTACATTAAATGTAGACCAGACAAGTGTCTGCATGCCACTGGAGGTGGCAATGGCAATGGCAATGGCAATAGCTGTGTCTGTAGTTGTGACTGTGGCAATGTGTAGGTGCTACGCGGTGCAGGCGGTAAGTTTGTTGATAGCAACGAATGTTGTCTGCCACTGAATGCCTCTGTCGATGCCAATGGCCATATTCGAGCTTTGGTCAAGCTGTATACGTTGCGTATACGTAATTTTAGGGGCGTCGTGTGGCATAATGTGCCATCAGCTTGATGTCGCAATGTTGTAACAGCGGGGTAGCAAAGCATTTACCAACACATAAAGTCAACTTTGTGCCTCTATCTGCATCTGTATAAATATATATATATATAATATATATATATATTAATATGTCTGATGTAACCCCAGAGCGTTGTAAATATTATTCTTATCTTACACTATAAATCTACATATGACAATTTTCACACAGCTGCTGTGCTGCTGGCCAGCGGGGCAGCTGCCACATGTACCCCTATGTTGCCAACATGCTGTGCACCACGTTAAAGTTGCTACATACTTAACCAAGTTTGACTTAATTAAATCTAATTTAATTAGTTACTGCAGCATTTGACTTTAATTATTTTACATAACTTTCTTTTCTCTTTGTACAAATTATGCTTTGAACAATTAAGTTATGCTTGACTGTAATAAACATATTTTTTCTATATATATTCAGCTGCATATCAGAGTTGGGCATGGTAGTAAATTAGGTTTGGACTGATCTCAGGCTTATCTAATGCACCCTAGCACCTGAAACTTTGACGGAAACTAGACAAAAAAAAAATGGGAGTAGAAGCAAGGAGAAGCAGTAACAAAATTGAATGAAATTCCTGAAGATGTCATAGAGTTGCACATAAGTCATAGCCACATGTTGCAGTTGAGCATTGTGTCAGCTTTTGTGGTTTTATTTTAGACCCAAAGAGCAGCACCAACAGCAGCAGCAGCAGCAGTAGCACATGCAACAGCAACGCTACCAAGGCATTGCGGTTACCATGCATCTGTGGCATGTTTTGCAGAAATGTGGCACATGCATGAAATTGCATAAATCAGGAAACTGGATACATGTTGCACTGGCATAGAAATGGACTCACTCGTACTACAACTTCTGATAGCAAAGACCAAACACACACATATACGCAGAGAGAGAGTGTGTAATATATATAGAATACAAAACAAAACAAAAAAAATGTTGAACATACCAATGCCTGGAAACACTTGCAATGCTGCAGCAGCAGCAGCAGCGGCAGCAGGAGCAAAAGGAGCTACATATATCGCGAGGCACAAGGTAAAAAGCAACGTACAATAGAGTAGAACATCACATGGACGACAGTTGCAGCGATGTTTAGTTTTATGACCAACGTACTGGACATATACACAGCTATACTATCACACACAAACACTAACACAAACATACGCACTAACCAACTTCAGTGTCAGGTGAAAAAACAAATAGATAGTCAAGGAGAAGGGAGGTTGTGGCAAGTGAATCTATGCATGATAAGAATAGAAGCGAGTAAAAGTACACTTAGAGAAAACGTATACACAAAAAGCAATACACTTTTAGTATACCAGATAACAGTTAGCTATTAGTTGGTTTTTTTTCAGTGTATATAGGTTGATTGGCTCGCTTACGTTGGTGGCATCAAAAAACAAAGCATTGAGGCTCCAAGTCCACGACAGGATGACTGCCACTTAACTTTGACCCTAACGAATACGCGATTGTTAGAAAGCGATGCCACCCACACACTCTCTGTCAATCTCTCTCTCTCTTTACTCGATATGCGATGCTTGTCGACCATTTTGCGTTATCAGCGGTCAACGTAGCATTCGAAACTTCCGCAACATCCGCAAGCTTCAGTGTCTATGGAACATTCGCTAAATTCGCATGGTTGGCCAGTGTATTGCCTTGGCTTTTGCCGTGGGCAAGTTGTTGACACTTTTATGAACTCCACAGATTGGCCATGTTGTGTGGCTTTTGTTGCGGTTTGTTGGCCTTAACAGCAACCGCCAACGTTGGGTCGCTTTTTGCAGTCACTGTAATAGCCACAACTGCTACTACTACCATACAAAACGCTAATTTGAGGCGACACAACTGAAACCTTTTAAACTGAGACCTATATGAAAGTTACACATATATACATAAAGCTGAGACTATAGATTACAGTTACAGCAGTTATTGCAATAGTTAAACGATCTAACTGTAGAGTATACACTGTTTATTGAATAACTTGAATGCAGCAGAAACAAAAGTCAATTTTGGATTTGGCAATTTGATGGAATTCTTGTGGCACATCATTACATTGTTTTGGGCATTGGAAATTGAATGAGCGGTTAAAAAAGCCACTGCAATTCAGTAACAGAAGCTGCCAGGACTCATAGTCAATGCTGCAAAAGCCCATTATAATGGTATTCTATTGTCCTTGGCTAGCTGCAGACATCACGTTGTAAGCATCAACTGCCATTGGTAGTGTCTATACACGGGAAGCTTACGTGTTGCAGGTGATATGTACGCGATATGAAAGATGTGCTCAAGCCTAAAATGAAGTCACACTCACTAATACAATAGAGACATAGAGAGAGAGAGAGATAGAGGAAAAACCAAAAGGGACACAAGTAGAAGCAGCATTCAGTAAATGACTTTGAAGCACATAATTGCAATCATGTTGATGTCAATTTTTAATAAATTGCCATTAAAATCTTAGACGGCCACTTAGCAGTTCGACATACTAAGGCCAACTTGACATTTTCATTAGCCAACAACAGCAGCCTCAAGGCTGCAGCAAATAACAGCAATAGCAGCAGAGTATGGTGTTGTTGTTGTGTTTTCCTCTCTTATTTCTCGACTACTTTTATGTGCTGCATAATGCTGATTACAATATTTTAATTAAAAATATTCTTTTTTTCCCCACACAATGCGTTGGTTCAGTTGGTTCTTTGTTTAAGCTGTTATTGTTGTTGTTGCGGTTGGCATTGTATTTGGGTCTGATGGCGCATTAAGCCCGGCCTCTAACTTTGAGTTCGAATTCCGTGCCAGTGAAGTGACAGTCTGACAATTGTCACAGAAGCGGCACTTGAGGCAAAAGATAAACAACATTTTGCAATGGCAAACTACGAGCACAAATACAACAATGTATATTGTATGTCCTTGCTACTATTTTACCATTTCTCTATACATACACATATACATATATATAAATATATGTATGTATATATATCTAACTGCATTACCCATTGGCCCTTAACCGATTTGTCAAGCTTGAGAAATGACCACACAAAAAGATGCAATAACTTGGCCAAATGGCTGTTCAGTTTTAAATTAATTGTTTGTGCACAAATTGTAGCAGTATAAATGAAACGCCACACACACACACACATACACATATACATTTGTAAACTATATGTGTATGTGTGTGTAAGTTGAAGCCGAGCAACGCTTTTACATGACAGCAACTGACGTGCCACATGGCGTATGCGTATTGCCGGCTGTCACCAGCTAATGGGATACAAAACAACTGCAGGAAAGCATACTCTCACTATCTCTCTCTCTCTGTCTCTCTCTCTAACTCTCTCTCCCTCTCTCTTATACTTATACTATGTTTATTTGTGTTTTTCATTTGTATTTCAGTGTTGTATACAAACATAAATAATGAAACATACCACACTTGATTATAGCTCCAACACGACGCAACACGCTAAAAAAAGTAATTAAAATTTGTCAACATTTTATTTATATTTTTTTTTTGGTTTCACTTCTCTAAATACCGAGAGATTTAGGCTCTTGTATTATTATTCTGTCTTCCTCTATGTTCGTGTGTGTGTGTGTGTGTGTGTGTGTGAGTGTGTGTATATTAGAACATACAACTGGGACAACTCAAATAACGCACATTTTCAACACCTAACCAAACATTATATAAATTCCTCATTAGTATTAGAATTAAAGCAATTTGCCACAATTGCATCTGGCTTGGCATGTGGCAAAATGTTTTTTGTTAATATAAATAAATTAAGTGAAATATACATATTTATATATTCTACAGTAAACACTCAATTGCTGCACATTTTTTTAAGCTCTGCACCACATTTTCCATTTCTCTAGTTACTACAAGCTTAAAGAAAACATCATCTAATCATTCTTTCTAGAATTAGCTCTAAATCTTGCATGCACTTGCATGCAACAATTTAGTTACTACTGTAAATATTATTTGACAGTTTTGCATTAGGCCAATTCAATTCCCATTTGTTAAGTTGTCACTTGCAATACATATCATTAAAATATAATATATAAGCTGTCTAACAATATATATTTTAACCATATAATTATGTTCTTTAAATGTCATGTTTAACCCTTCATTTCCCTCACCCAAAATTCAGCAACTTTCCATATGATAACTATAATAATAAATAAAATATGCCGCCTATTTGGGTTTTGGCTATAGAAATCTGTTTGAGCATAAAGCTTATTTATAAAATATATGCATATGTACATATTGATGCATATATTTATATATATTTACATATTTATTAATACTAACATAAAGTTTTACTCATAAATATATTTACTCGTTAAACGTTTATTAACCATTTGCAAAATTATTAGCCAACTTTTGGCCATATAATAAACATAGCAGCAAATAGCTGTGGTCTATGAACAGTTTGCAAAATAATACATTATATTATTATCGTTACGTTACATTATTATTAGCACCCATTGTTTGCATATATATATGTGTGTGTAGGCGTGGCAATACAATAGTTGCTATCATATAAATACGATTATCGACTTATCGTTATTAACATGTGTATAGACCTCAAGCTAAGCTAATTGCTAAACGATTCTAATCTATTGTAAATATTTGCCTAAACGCCAAACATAATGTATATGTATATCTGTGTGTGTATGTCTGTAGCATACATTTCTATGTACATGTATATAATATAAGACTTAATTAAAATTTTACTAGTATTGAATAGAAACAAATGTAGACGTTTGAGTAAAGAATATATCTTATATATATATATATATTAAAATCTAATTGGAATTGCAATTCAATAATCTAAATATAATATTAATTACTCTTTAAGAAAAAAAAAGAAAAAAAAAACAATTCAACACTAAATATTGTCTAATTTGAAATACAATTAGAGATCTGTAACCAATTCGTATTCAATTTCACAGGCAGAAAATTTGTAACTAAAGCAAATAAAGTTCAAATTTAAAGCATTTAATTATTATTTCCATTTTATGCATTTTATGAGTTTCAAATTCTTTATTGATTTAAATTTAAATTATTGAAATGAAAGAATGAAAGAAATGGGAAATAGTTTTTAAATAAAATATATATAATTTTGGCAATTTAAAGGCAAAATTTTGGTTTTAATAAAGAACACAAAAATTTTATTAATCACATAAAAATAAATAAATGAAATTTTTGACAGATTATAAAATTTATATATCAAAGTATAATTTCCACCTACACATACCAAGTATATAATTTAATCTTGTTTTATTATAATATCTTAAGAATTCCAACTTAGTTTTACCTAATTTACATCTAGGTTTTCTTTTTTGTATCAACATAAAATAAAACTGTATTAATTAAATGTTTTTTCTTATTTTGTTTCAAATTCAAATTTGAATTTCTAATTAAATCGTTTTCTTTTGAAGTACTTTTTCTCTGTATGTGTGTGTGAATTAGTATAAATGTGTACGCTGTAAGCCTAATTTAATTACAAATGCCATAAAATTGACCAGCAGCAGGCAAAAAATGTTCAATATTTTGGACAATAACTACGAATTTTAATTAAATGCAAATAAGTTGCAATGTGCGTTTGTATCTGATTTGATATATATGTTTGTTGTCTTTGTATATATACATCTCTATATGTATGTATGTGTAGTAGATGTTTTCCATGTGTTCGTTATTGCATATTAAATTTGCACAATTTGGTTCGTTTGATGTTTTGAGGCCATACGCCGTGTGACTTTTCAATATGTACAGCAGCTGAGCTAGATGTCGTATAGTGGTACAATTATATATTAAAAATGAATTACAATAAAGATTTTTTTATATATTGTCGGAAATTATTAGCCAGAAATTCCATTAAACTGCTGCACATTGTAGTCATAATTAATGCTCAAATTTCGCATAATTTTAAGCATTTTAAAGTAGTAATTTTATAATGTTGTGTAAAGAAAATAATGTTCTATGTATAGACTTAATATTTTTCTATGAATTTCATACGTTTGAGTTAAAGAACACATTATTTTGTATGGGTTCTTATTGGTTTTATTGCAGTGTGCGACTATGGCGCCCCCGAAAGTATGCAGCATTTTCAAACCAAATTTTTGACCATTTTATGCAATTATGCATACGATTGTGGCTATGTGTGTGGCATTCAGTATTCCTGTGTGTATGCCTGTGTCTGAGCGTGTGTGTAGCCATGTTTGTTTGTGTGGTGCTAGCGTTGGTGGTGCCTGCATATAGAACATTGCGTTTTTCATTTGATTTCATTTGTGGCTAGCCAAATTTGCAGCAATTTTATTCTTTTTGGTTTTTGCTTTTTGCCAACGGGCATCTAGGCAGCCATTAATGCTGTTTCAACTAAATTATGACAATCCTGGACACTAACATACGCACATACATACATATGTATTATGTATTATAACGTTGCAACATACAGCATGCAACATGCGGCAACTGTAAAACTTGCGAATAACATGGAAAAGTCCTTCACATCCTTCGCACATCAACATCAACGGCTGTTGGGCGCATGTTAAACACTCGAATGCAATTTGTTAGACAAGATATGTGGCAAGTGTGCTGCAAATGTGCCACCACTAACTTTACACCCCCTCATCCTCTCACCACTCAGCAAAAGCCCTTTGCCCCTATACTCTATACCCTATCACTGAAATGCTGTCGGCTATGTTGGCAGCTGCAAAATTTATGCAAACGCATGCGCCAGCCGAACGCATAATTCACATAATTTGTAGCAGTTGCATTTTTCGCCAAATGCTTCATTCTTCTTGTTGATGCGATTGTTGTTGCTGTTGCTGCTGTTGTTGCTGTTACTGTTCATGTTGACGTTGTTGTTCTTTTACAGTATAGTTGCCAGTTTGATATGTTTGTTGCCTGCTGTACAAAGTGGCATACACCAAAAAGACAGAAGGTTCCACTGATGCAACGCTGATGGTCGAACAATTTGCCAAGAATTTAGCATAAAATAAAATTGCAATGCAAATATTCACGCAGAAACCATCAAGCATCATCAACATCTCTTTCCTTACTCTTTTCATATTTTTCTTTATTTTTCTTATTTTCCTTTTCTTTACAGAATGCTTTATGCCCCTGTCAGACGCTGAAAGGCAGTCTTTAGCTCACTTACAAAATGCCTTTTAAAACTTATTTCTACCTATTTAAAGGGGTTCAGATTTAACCCTTCAGCAGTTATCTGACAAAAACTGCTGTTGACGACAAACAGATGTAAGCTTTGAGTTTATTAAAAGCTAAAAAACCTTTAACTAAAACATATACAACGCAAGGATACCCTATAAACGTTTAAATGCTACTACTAAACAGTCAGAAAAACTTTTAATTAGAGTTACTAAAACTTAATAGGTTATTGCTAAAGTCTAGCTTATAGTTCAATTCAAACAAATGTTATGTTAACCGTATAATTGTAGCTAAGGTTTACTGAACGTATGCATCAAACTCCATTTTCACATTGCTTTATGTACGCAGGGTATAAAAAGGGATAGGCAAATTGTACCAAAGAGTCTATTAACGGCTTTAGGATTTTCCATTTACGGCAGCTACACACCTGGCTTACTTATAGTAAGAGTTTTCCGGCAGTTCTGCCCGTTGCCATATGGGCATAGTTAAGCGACAACTCTTAAATTTAAGACACTTAATAAACTGATGATTCCATTAGGCTGAATTAAAGTATGCTCAAAGATTTAAGTAGTACTTATAAAGTCTGTTATAGAGTATTAGGAATCTATATGAAGTGTTCTATAATATAAGCTTATTATAGGAAAATTATTAGAAAAATTTCTATTAGTCTCTTAAAGTTTTTTGTTTGTGGTATGACACGTACTTAACATTAACTGATTTTCACCCGCAACTTCAGGCAATGCAATTTGGTTAGTAAAATTGGCAAATAAATAATATACTTGGTTCACATAATCAATGAAAATAATTAAGTTAGTCGCAAAGGCGCCAAGAAAATTGTTTTGTGTTTTGCAGTAAAATACAAAATTTATGGTTGCAATATCGAGTTTTGTAATCAACAGAAAGTTTTTAATTAAAAATCTGCCAATAAATTATTTGTCACACAAAACTAAACAAAGACGATGCAACAAAACGTAGCAGTAACAGCAGCAACAAAAATGAAAAAACAAATAACTATAATAATAATGATAATGATAATGGTAATGATAAAAAGGCGAACCGCGGCTCAAAAGAAAATTCATTACAACAAATATTTCTCATTAACTGATTATGCAAGGCATTAGCATAGACAACAGAAGCTGACTAGCTGCCACTGCCACTGCCACAGCCCCAATCTCAATGTCCCCCCAACCAAACTTAGTTTCTCAACATTGCGCACTTCTTGCCAGGCGCTTGTGTTGCAAAGTTCTTCTTCTAATTGAAAATGCAAACGCTGGATGAAAAGATGCATCATAAGGAGGCCAAAAGCTTCAACTGCACTTGGTCACGTCTTTGGCTAGTCGCCGTTATGGTTATGGTTATGGTTATGAGGGCTGACTTTGAGCCATAACACAAAAGATTTTGCCCTACACAAAATACAAATAATAAATTTAAAATAGCCGCGAAATGGCGTTTGAGCAACAGCAACAATGCATACATATATATATATATATAAATATATACATAACTATCTACATATATATATATATATATTGATATAGAGAGAATAGCGTAAAAGCGCGAAAAGACAAAACAACAACAGAGAGCACAGAATAAGAGATACAGAGATGAGGAAACGTTGCATAGCCACAAATCGGATGGGCGGAGTGGTCGATGGCAGTGCGTTGCACGAGCGGCAAGTCAAAGTCTTAAATTGAAAATGAAACTTAAATTAAAATGCCAACTGGAGTGGAACGAAAATGATATTAAAACCGAAGCAGCCGCAAAAGCAACACCAACAAAAATGCAACAGCAACAACTATGTATACCAGCAGCAACAACAGCATCAACAACAACAGCAGCAGCAATAGCAACAGCAATAACTATAACAATAACAACATGTGAGGCTTTTATACTGTTTGTCGGCCCGTGTGCATTGGCATTGATTGTTAAGAGCTTGCAACAACAGAACAAAGTGAAAGCGTCCAATAAACTGTACCTAGTGTCATTTTGTGGCATACCACGCCGGCCTCAAGTTTGTCAACATTAATAAAATTGTCGTTCAAGCTCAATGTTCTACTCACCATGTTATATAAAACTATTTGCAATTAAGCATCATTAGCTCAAATATATTTGAATATATATATATATATATAAATATATATTTACTTTATACATACAAAGCATATATGTATATGTATATGCCACATATGTTGCACAAAGTTAAAGTTTATGTATAGAAATTGATCATACAATGCATAAATAAGAAATGAAGTTTTGTCTGCCAGCATACTTGGCGTATGAGTAATATTTATTTACTTTTTTGATATCTTCTTCACTTATTTTCTCTACTACGATACTATGTTTTGGCTTTGAATTATGCATTTTACTTTTCGCTTTGCACATAGCTCATATAAGTCTATGTATAGATAAAGCCATCTCCTGGTATTATATAATAACTTAAGTCTTCGAAAAGAATTTGCTTTCAATCTTTTGCAAGCTGCTTACCAACCAGTCAAATAGACAAGCAGCCGAGCAGCCGTGCAGCAGAGCAGCCAACAGAGCACAAACAGTTTAGAGTTTGGAAAGGCATTTCATGGTTGCATCGTTTCAATGTTTTCCATTGTACAGTCAATAAAAATAAATGTCATAAAGAGCAGCTTAAATGACAAATGCGTCAGTGTGCAAATACTTCAACAAATGCTCCAGTAAGACAGCACTTTGAGCTGACAAACAAACAGGAAAATAAACTAAGAGTAAAATATACATTTGCAGTGGCATTTGTTATTTGGTCAGCTGACGTCTACCGTGGAGCAAATAAACAATATTTATGATATTAAATCAATAGATAAATATGCATAAAATAACTTATTTGTATTAGTCAATACTTTTACATGCTAGTCAATATGTTATTGTTTTTGTTTATGTTATTCTTTTTGTTATTAATCCTTCATTAAATCCATCAATACAAATAACATCTCAATTTGGCAGTACAGTATACATCGGTTATAAGATACATAGCTTACATGAAAATATTGCTTAAACACAAAATTATGTTATTTTTAAACGTTACGAAACTATTTACAACTAAATGTAGACTCATAATTGCAAAAAATGGCGTATAGAAAAATATTGTGTACAAACAAATAAAAAATCGTTAATTTGGAATCAGTTCATATACATTTTATCGTTTTTAAACAAATTATAAGCTGTAGGACAGCAATATTACAAATTTTGATTGCTTAAAAAGAAATATCAAATATATGCCGAAAGTATTCCGCATTATAGGTTTTGCATATAACCGGTATATACTGTATTAGAAATATATCAAGTCAAAAATCAAGTTGTCAATAAAGTGTTGATTTTTAGCTGATAAACGGTTATATTTGCCTTGTGGAAACCAATCAGACTATTGCTACTTCTGCCTAAACTCAATTTGGAAAATTAATAATAAAAGTCTTGCATACTTTTATGGGCTGCCTTCAGCTTTAGCTTTACCACAGACATTTCTTTACATACTAATGATGTGCACAGTGCATGAAGCTGATTTAATTTCCGTTACACCTGCAAACTAAATACAACTACACAAACTTGTGCTAAAGATGAAGATAGATAGATACGTATATACGCTGCAACGGACACCACCGCAAGTCTCAACACAGGCATAAAAGTCAACGGCATCAGCTTACTGGAAGCGAAACTTTGCCAGCAAATATAGCTACTTAGTTATCAAGGAATGTATGTGTGTGTGTGTGTGTGTGTGTGTCGTATGTGTGTATGTCATGCGTCAAACTTTAACATAAACTTGGTTGCCGCTTCCGTTTCCGTTGACTTCACGATGTACTGCGTTGTCGGCTCTCTAACATAGTCTGTTTCAACTTAATTTTCTTCTAAGAAGTTTCTGTAAGTGTGCGTTGGATATGTTTTATATGTGAGTGCATGTATATGTTAGAAAATGTGTATTTGTATGTATGCCTTGTAGCTACTTAACCGCCAAGTCTCAGCAACAGCTTTTCTCTTTGCCTCTACCTCTGCATCTACCACTACCGCAGCTGCTGTCACCAACGTTTTGTTGTAATCTAGAGTAAAAAATGAATTATGTGCACATGCATTTCTTATAAGCCGCTGCGAAAAGAGACTATATCTTTACCTACTACTACTACTAGTACTTCTACTACTACTCCTTCTCTCACTCTTAGGTCTTTCGCTTCTATATTCGGTTTTCCCTTGCCTTCCATCATTTTAAGCCGTTGAGTAATGAGCAAATGAAATCCGGTTGCTTATCTCTATGCATACAAGCAAAGGGCTCTTTGTGGCCGCTTTGTACGGCTCAGTAGCACATCAAGTCATCATCTCTACTTATAGTGCTTACACAATTTCTGTTTTAACTCACAAAGAATAAAAGAAATTCTTAAAAAAAAGAAATGAAACCTATCAGTAATAGAAAAACAGAAACTTAATTGCTATTGCTATTGGAAATATAATACTATACCAAATCCCAAATGTCACACGTGTCTACTTACTGACCCATATTAACGATGAGCTAACATTAATCACAAAGCAGAAATCAATTAAACCAATAATTACAAAAGGCAAAGCAAACACATTTATATCATATAACCAAATCAATCAGAATATTATAATTTTACCATTAACAACATTTGTTTCTACATTCTGTATATATTGAACTCGATACAATAATGATTCAAGGGAACGATTGTTAATAATTAAAATAAATCAAGTGAAGCATATATTTTGCAATGTTCCTTTGCAAATAATCATTAGTTGCAAACATTAGATTGATTCCATTGTTTCAAACTAAGAATAAAAGAAATAGAACTCACCAAAATCTCACTATAAATATAAATATTTTATTGCAAATATATATAGAAACTTATTACAATTATAAGTTAACATAGCACCTAACTCTAATAATCGTAAATAAGCTTACTCTAAAACTTATAGTACAACAGACAAGCAATTAGACAATGAAAAACTAATTATCATCACATGGTAATTGTTTGCCATCACATAGATTATCAATTCATGTACATTGGAATTGACATTTGTTTGTGGTGAACTGATATGAATACAAATACAAATACAAATTCAAATACAAATATAAATGGGTTTGTAAACTACGATTTACATTCTTTTGTTATTTTGGTGTACACTGTGAAATTTATTAGCTTTTAGCCTGGTTATATAGTAACCATTTGTTCATCGATACAGTTGACCATTTGACCCAAAGTCAGACACAAAATATTCAATTAACTTTTCGATTTATCATTGTTGTGCACATTAAAGTGCTTAGCAGTGGGCTATATTTTCACACATATCCCATACAAAATATAAGATAATAATGCTTAAATCGAGTTTGATTGACTAAAAGTTACCCTATATTACTGTGTTGCCTGTAATTCCAAGCAAACATATGGCACACAAAAACGAAACTTTTAGTTGAAATTCTATTTAAAAGCTTTAAAATATATATATTTTTTACACTTTTTGCTGCATCTCTGTTAACCTTTTAATGCATGTAAGTACAGGGTACAATAGAAATGAAAAATTTGTCTGACCACGCGAAAAAAAGTAAATGACAGTTGCAACATTTTTGTGATTTTGCAAAGTGATTTTTATAAACATTTTCAGCGGACACCCAAACCAAACCAAGCGATAAAATTCACATTGCAATACTCGAAACTTGCCGCATTCAACTTTTGACAAGAAAAACTGCACTCGAAATCAATAAATCATATGACGGCAGCAGAGTCCTAAGCTGAAACTACAATCTGTTGTCCCAATCCAAATGCATTTGGTATGGAGCAGCATCAATGGGTGGTGTAGTTGGTGTAGTTGATGTACATAGTAGGATTCACATATTGTTTCAATATTTGAATTCAATTTAATGGCAGCTAATTGAAAAAATAGTGATCTGAACCCAAAAATGTGGCAACAATAATATATCAGAGTTTGCTGACTGATTGGCTAACAATTGTATACCCTACACCAATATCAAATGGGTATGAAAACTGTGTATACCCACCACATATACTTACCACATTTAACAGGATCAACAGAATGGAACTACTTTAAGCAAAATATTCGTTAAAAATTCTGAGAAAATATAAACTTTATATGTGAATGACATAGAGTCTATAAGAAATAATAAGGTTTCAATTCACTTTACACGGTATCTTTGCGTTTAGCTTTATAACATACAGTTTTTCTTTATTTCTTTTACTTTTTTAGCCAACAGTTTTTTGTATATTGGTTACATGATATGCAACACTGGGTCATGTGTGCCATATGTGTGTGAGTTGTGCAGCCAACTATATATATAAGTGAGTCTGTGTGTATGTGTCTATCCTGGGTATTCAGTTATTTGCACGTTTTGATAAGTGGATTTAACAATCAGCAGCAAACACTATAATACTGAAAACAAAAGAAAATGCAAAACAGATTTTCATTTAAATGCCTTACGAAAGTTGATCAAAAAATCAATGAAATATAATTGTGAAAAATTTAAACTGCATAAACGTAATTCCAGAGCTCAATAATCTTTGTAGCAATAGTTTAATCTTTTAAGCATTTATGCACATGAAATTTCTAAAAGAATTTTGAAAATAAAACTTGAATTTAGTCTAAAAATAAACTGCAATATAAAATAAAACAAAGGAATACAACTAGAACTAAATTTTTGGTAAAATGCAATGCATTCATTCAAAAAATCTTATAAATAAAATTTTTTATAAAATGCTTTAGCACTTGTAAATAATATTTTCAAAGAAAATTAATCAATTAAAAACATTTTTTTAATACACTAGTTTTAGTGTAAAAATATAAATTTTAATTGCTTTGAAACTAAAATAAATTAAAACACGTAGATTTAATTAACATAGCTGAGAGTATTATTTCAATTACGTTTAGTTTTTATATTAAAGTATTATACAAAAAATGGAAATAGGCAAACATTATAGGAAAAAAAAGTTAGATATTGAAAAATCTTGTTGCTTTTGCCATTTGAAAATCGCACGAGACGTGACCAGAAATTAAATGTAGTTGCACAGATGAAGCTTTATAAAACTTTCATAAAAATGAAAAATAAATCCTCTACAAAGCCCCATAGCAAAATGAAACGACATACACGCACTGATGTATGTATTTATATATATTTATACATATAAATATAAATATATTTTTTATATATATCATAAAAATATTAAAGCAAAAAATGTGGCTTTTAATATGTTTTAGGAGCGGATTTCGACAGGCTGGGCAAGTTGTGCGTATAAGTTGCAGGTGATTTATAAATTCGTCAAAAAGGCGCTCTACACGCTCTCACATACAGATCAGTATATATATATATATATATACATATAAGCTGTGGAATTCATATAGCCAAGATACACTTGCTTGGCCATTTCAATTTATTCAGGCAAGTAGCAAAAGCTCCCCAACTACTTGCCTAAACATGGGTAACGCCCAACTCAACTCGTCATTGTCGTATTTTCGCTATCCTTGTCGTTCTTGTTGGTCTCTAGCAATTCGCATACATCAGCGCATAAATAGCTAATATTGTTGAGTGCGTAGTGAACACACACGCACACATATACACAGCTATTGAGTTTAAAAGGACATCATCAACAGAAAAATGCATTATTAGAATCAAACAGCAAAACTTTACTACAAAAGTATATTTTCTCATCCGTTTAAAGAAAACTGATTTTAAAAGTAACTACAAGAAATACAGTTTAATAGTTAAAAACTGTAAAACTAACGTAATGTGACCTTAACTTATCTACTTAGAGAAATTTATAAAATAATAATAATAATAATACCGTCACAGTTCCATAATTTTTGCCACTACCTCATAGTTTGTTGAAATAATTATAATAATTATATAATAAAAAAACCTTTTGAATATGTAAAAAAAAACACAAGATTTGCGTATTTCAAAAATTACATTATTTTTTTTTGCTATTCTCAAAAAAAGTTAAAAAGAAGCAAAGTGGTAGACTAATGGACAAGGATGTGGACATGTGATTGCATAATGACACCATGGGGTACATGATTGTTAAGCCTTTAAAAGCATTTGATGCATACGAGCATTCATTAGGCAGCTTGGAATAATTTTATTCATTCTATTTGGCATAAACGGTACGCAAAAGAGCAAAAAACTTGTATGAAACTTGTAGAAGCTGTAAAAAAATATTTATATAATACATAATATATAATATATATAAGATATTAATAAACTATCAACACCCATTTAAACCAGCAAGTACCTGTGTCATGGCACCTCTATTAATCTCTAAGAATACAGTTGCCTTAAGGGTAACAGGCCTTTGAGCTCGGGACATAATAAACATTAAAGCCTTACGATATCGTACATCCGCATAGTTCCAATTTTGCTTATAGGCAGCAAGGGAAATATTAAAGCTCTAAAGTAAAACAATTGAATAAAATAATTGTATTGGATTTGGCAGCATACAAACCGCATCAGAAAGCAATTGTCCATGATGGCATATCAAATAACACTGCAGCAATATGGAAGCCAGGAAGAGAAACAGTTTGCCAATCACATAGGGCGGTGCTCCGATGGTCATTTGAAAACCCACAAAACAGATGACAAATGATGAGATCATAAAGCTTAATAATAGTGGAACACCAAAGATCTCATTTATATCTGTTGACAAACGCATCAGTAGTCTGTGATAGCGCACAAT